>CM021101.1:153705942-154019457 GCA_007115665.2 Sequoiadendron giganteum | reverse complement strand
AGGGGAGAGGGGAGAGGGGAGAGAGATAGGAATGAGTGAGTGATTGAGAGACCTAAAAGAGGGAGAGGGGGTAGGAGGGAGAGAACTGAGAGAGAGATAGGGAGGGAGGGAGGGAGTGAGAGAGAGATAAAGGGTAGAGGGTTTAAGGGTTTATATTTTAAAGGTTAAGGGTAGAGGGGAGATAGATAGATGGAGTGAGTGAGAGAGAGAGAGAGAGACCTAAGAGAGGGAGAAGGGATATGAGGGAGAGTCTTGAGAGAGAGATATAGGGTAGAGGGCTAAGGGTAGAGCAGAGAGATATAGGAGTGAGTGAGTGAGTGAGTGAGTGAGTGAGTGAGAATTGAGATAGGGAGAGTGGGTAAGAGGGAGAGATGTGAGATAGAGAGAGAGAAAGAGAGAGAGGGAGTGGGAGAGATATAGACGGTAGAGGGTTTATGGTAGAGGGTAGAGGGTTTTAAGGGTTAAGGGTAGACGAGAGAGGTATAGAGAGACTTGAGAGAGGGTAGGAGAGAGAGAGAGAGAGAGAGAGAGAGAGAGAGAGAGAGAGAGAGAGAGAGAATGATATATGTAGTTAGAGAGATTTGAGATAGAGATAGAGTAGAGAGGTAAGGAGAGAGGGGAAGGGAGGGAGAAGTTAGAGAGAGAAGAAGTAAGGTGGATATATCTATTGAGAGAGGGAAGGATGGAGAGAGGGAGATAGAGAGAATGAGGTATAGAGGGATAGGTAGGTAGAGAGAAGTAGAGAGGTAAGGAGAGTTGGAGGGAGAGGTAGGGATGGAGAGAGAGAGGTAGGTAGAGAGAGTAAAGGGATACATAGAGAAGTGGAGAGGGAAGGAGAGATGGATGGAGAGGTAGGGATCAAGGGAGAGATAAGGATTTTGAGAGAGGTGAGAGAGTAAAATAGAGAGAGAGAGGTAGGTAAGGAGAGGGAGGGGAGATAAAGGGAAGTAGAGAATGGAGGAGAGAGGGAAGAAGAGGTAGGGAGGGAGAGATAGGTGAGATAGAGAGAGGGAGAGGAGGGAGGGAGGGATATTTAAGGAGAGAGGGGTGAGATAGAGAGAAAGAAAGTAAAGAGGGAAGGGGGAGAGAGAGAGATGATAGAGAGAAGTAGAGGTGTAATGAGAAAGGTAGATAGATTGAGAGAGGGCAAGAGAGAGGGAGAGAAAATGAGGTATATAGGGGTAGGCTAGACAGAGAGATGTAGAGTGAATTTTGGTGGAAGAGAGAGGAGGGAGGGATAGGTAAAGATGGATAGTTGAGATAGATAGAAGGAGAGAGATATAGGTAGAGAGAGGGCAAAGAGATATAGAAAGAGGGGGAGGGAGAGAGGAGAGATAGAAAGAGGGGAGGGAGGGAGAGATAGAGAGAGTAGAGAGGGAGGAGAGAGATAGAGAGAGGTGATAGAGAGAGAATTGGAGAGGGAAAGAAGGTGGAGATATTGAGAGAGAGGAGGCAAGGAGGGAGAGAAATAGGTATAGAGGGATAACTAGGTAGAGAGAAGTAGATATGAAAGGAGAGATATACCTGAAGAGGTAGGGATGGAGAGAGAGGTGAGAAAAAAATAGAGAGAGGTCTAGGTAGATAGAGGGAGGAGGAGATAAAGAGAAAAATGGAGGGAAGGAGAGAGGGAGGAAGAGGTAGGGATGGAGAGAGAGGTGAGAAAAAAATAGAGAGAGGTCTAGGTAGATAGAGGGAGGAGGAGATAAAGAGAAAAATGGAGGGAAGGAGAGAGGGAGGAAGAGGTAGGGATGGAGAGACAGAGGTGAGAGAGATAAGAGAGAGGAGGGGTGAGATAGAGAGAGAGAGTGGAGAGGGAAGTGGAAAGAGAGAAGTGAGATAGGTGATAGAGATGTGTGATGGAGCTTAAAATTAGAGAGATAAGGATGAAGGTGGAGAGATTGAGATGGAAGGAGGGGGGAGAGAGAGAGAGATGTATAGAGGGATAGGTTAGATAGAGAGAAGTAGAGAGCAAAGGTGGGTGAAAGGAAGAGAGAGGGAGAGAGAGAGGGGGAGAAAGAGAGGTGAGATAAAGAGAAGTAGAAAGGGAAGGAGAGAGAGAGGGAGATAGAGAAAATTAGAGAGGGAGGGAGGGAAGGAGAGAGAAGTGAGATAGAGAGAACTAGAGAGGGAAGGAGAGAGAGAATGACAAGATAGAGAGTAGAGAGGGGAGGAGAGAGCGAGGGAAGCAAAGAGAGAGAGAAAGAGAGGAGAGGGAGGGAGGGAGGGATAGGTAGGTGTAGAGAGTAGAGAGAGATATATAGAGATTAAAGGAGAGGGATGAGAGATAGAAAAATGTAGAGAGGGAAGGAGGGAGGGAGATAGATATTGGAGAGGGAAGGAGAGAGAGATGGACATGTAGAGACATAGTTCTTGAGCTCAAGGAAGATATTGTTAGATAAATGGATGGAGATAGTGAGAGAGAGAGAGGTCTAGAGAATAAGAGATGAAAATGAGTGAGATAGATGAAATTCAACCTCCTGAGTACTAAAATTTGACCTCCTGATTACTGAAATTTGACATGTTGATTATTGAAATTTGACTGTCTGAAATTTTTAAGATCTTTCAAAAACTAGAATTTTCAGTATAACTCTTAGAGATCTGAAACCACTCTCAAACATCTTGCTTATATATACATGAAATATAACTTAAAGTATAAGAAAGTAAATGTCCATATGTAAATGTCAACTTATACTTAAATGTTTATTTCATGTATATAATTTCCCTGATAGAGAAAGCGAAAATCTAGTTCTGTGCAAAGTAGGCCATTTGGCACTCGCCAAATGACTCATCACATTTGGCGCACGCGAAATGACTCATCAAATTTGGTGCATGCCAAATGTGATGAGTCATTTGGTGCTCGCGAAATGTGATGAGTCATTTGGCGCTCGCCAAAAGGCCTGCTTTAGATGTGTTAATTAACAAGATTTGCTAAATTTTCTCATATTTTTTACCGTGCTCCCCATCTCATTTGCACATATTTCAATGCAAGTTTATAAAAAAAACCGTTATAGCGTTAACCTCTATCTCAGCTATCTAAATATATAATTCTTTTTTCATTTTGATTTAGTTAAGGTTTTGATCCATGGCTTCTATTGTAAATGCCTTCATTTTTGGTCAAAAACAAACATGTGCTAGGTTTATGATATATTTTTACACGTTCATTGGAACGTGAAACTAATTATGTTTTTTGAAACTAGACTCCATTCTACACATGATGAAAAAAAAATCAATTTTCGATTAGTTTGCAAAAAAATTGGGGGGGAGCACACTCAAATTTTAGCTTTTCAGGATGTGTCCACTTTGAAAATTCATAAAATATTATATATTCATTAAAAAAACTATCTGAAAGAAGGAGGATAAACTATATGGTGTTAGCTATTTCTCACCATTGGGATTTTTGAAATTCTAAACAAAAGTTAACCAAAAAGGGGGGAGCCCTCAAGCGCTATGCTATTTTTTTTACTCCAACTTTTGTTCTTGCCGCATCTTGAAATTTTGAGCGTAACTATCTTCATTTTCTCGTGCAAATCAGATTTCCCTGATTTAAAAAAAAAAGAGTGGCATCTTAAGAGCCAAAATTGTGTCACAGATTGGTGCACTTACCCTCATCTTCAATGGTTGCAAACTTTTCCCATAAATATTCTTCTTCATTCACCTTGGTGAATGCTTATTTTTCTTCTTGTTTGGGTTGTTCATCATCTTCCTCTATCATCTTCACATCTAGTTTTGATGCCTTAATTTGTCTTCTATTTTTAATCAGCCTTTGAATAGGCCACACAACTTTCCTCTTAGCTATCAAATTCCAACTTTTTTCTTGTCTAAGTAATTGATCCATCCTCAACTGGGACTCTTGGAACTCCAAATCCAATCTTATTTTCATCTCTTCTATAGATTGCCTTATTTTTCTTATCTCTTTCTCAAACTATTCTTGCCTCATCTTTTTCTCTTGCCTCTTCCTTTCTTTTCTTTCTTCCTCTACCTATAAATGTCTTCTTAACACTTCCACATTTTCTCTTCAAGAAAGATTCTTCTTGCTTCCACTTTCTCTCAACTTTATTTTCCTTCACTTGGCACCAACCAGGTTATCTTCTCAACATGCACACAACCAAAATACAAACACAAAACCACAAACTTTCTCTAGCCCAAATCTTTTTTTGAGCTCTGATGCCAAAATGATGCAATGTAGAGGGGAGGCAAACACTTCACAATGCTAATACAAGTGGTTTCAATCCACTCTCCAAGTATCAAACCCATACCTTGCTTACTATCCACTATTTCACCTTTTAGGCCTTCTAGCCCTGCAAACATACCAAATCAAGCATAAATTTATGATCTCTTCTCACACCCAAAAATAAAAGGGCTTTTCAAATACCCATTTAGACATATTATAACATATCTCAAATTCACCTATACTTGTTTGGAACACAGGTTTGTTGTTCTGACTTCTCTATAGAAAATTAGGCCTAATTAGGCCACATTTACAAAGAAACCACCCACAAATATCTTCTCCAATATCTAAAAAAGTCCTATATGTCCTAGGCATACTTCAAATAGGGAAAATCACAAATTTTTAACCACTAATACCCTCATTTTATGCCCAAACCTCAAAGACCCTCAATTTGCCTAGTTTTTGGTGGGATTTATTGAAAATATATCTTCCTAGATCAAAATAACCTTGTTAATGGTTCAATCAACCTTAATCTAGCATTTGAAAACATTCGTTCCTCAAACACTCCCCCAAACCCACCATTTTCACTTAAAATATGCAAATTTGGCAACTGGGGCAACATGTAAACAATAGAAAAATTCAACCTCAAACCCTGAAACTTTTTCACATGAAAATATACACCAAAATATATCATTTCACCAATTTTTAGGGGTTTCCACCAGTTAGAATGAGAGAAACACAATTTTGAATACCAAAGTTACCCAAATGGAGGATTTTCAGACCTACACTTACAAAAATGATCATAACTTCTGCAAATCTTTGTGAAATTGAAAAAAATGAAAATAAAATGAAACTACATTTATTTATACTTATTTTCCCATTGGTTTCAATCCAAATACAAGTTCGTACAAGGACTCTACATGCTACAACAAGACTGTTACAGGGAAGATCTGGGAATTGCAGCCACAAAAACATTCATAACTTCCTCAAAATGAAATGAAATTTCATGAAATAAAAAGAAAAAGAAAGTAGATTCCAAGAACCATCCATAAAAAATGGTCTTAGTTCATAATCATGGTCATGCAATCCATACCATATTGAAGAACATCAATATTAGTGCTAAAAAAAAAGTTCTTCCTTTAGTTCTCATTCTCAAACTTCAATATGTCTTCACCCACATGCAAAAAATGGCTCATGAAAGAATATTTATACATTTTGCATCCCCCAAACCACTTGAAACCACTCAACTACCATTGTGACCCTTCATATTCTCTATTTTTGCATTTTTGCACTTTTTGATAAAATGACAATATTTCACATTTTTGACAACTTTTTGCAATATTGGACATATGACTCCAAAATGACTTTTAGGAAACTCCAAAATGAATCAAACACACCTAAAATGGTAAAATTAACCTTATTACATCATTAAAACATATAGCCTAAGCAATTTTTACAATATGGCCTCATGGAGGCAAGAAATCAAATAGGTGCTCTTGCACCAAATTGTGACAACAACGACCCTTATCCATCACATATGCTTGACACATTTTACAAAGGAAAACACCAACCCATACCAACACTTACTCCCCCTGACTGCAACAACCAAAAAAGCACTACCTACTCCCCCTAAAAGGTAGCCTCCAACACTAGTCCAAAATAAAGAATGAATCTTGAAATCCACTGGACTAATGCATATCCTTATGCATCTAGTTGAATGAAGGAGGGGTAATAACCCCTAGCTTCTCTTAGAGATACTCAAAATTGTCCTTAGGAAGAGCCTTAATGAATATATCAGCAACTTGATCCTTTTTAGGCACATACTCAAGCTTCACTTCATTCTTTGCAACCTTCTCTCTCAAAAAGTGATACTGGATTGAGATATGTTTTGTCCTTGAGTGCATCACCGAATTCTTTGAAATGTTAATAGCACATGCATTATCACAAAATATAGAAATTGGTTCATCATATACAACTCTAATGTCCTTAAAAAAAATTCTCATCCACAACACCTATGTGCAGTAAGATGTTGCTATAATATATTATGCCTCTATAGTAGATAAAGATATTGAATCCAATTTTTTGCTTAGCTAAGACACAAATTTGCATCCAAGAAATAATGCACCTCCACTTGTACTTTTCCTATCATCCACACAACCTACCCAATCAACATCTATATGAGCATTCAAAGAGAAATCAATATCCTTTGGATACCACAAGCAATATTTTGGAGTGCCCTTCAAGTATTTGAATATTCTCTTTACTGTTGCAACATGTGACTCTCTAGGATCTTTTTAAAATCTAGCCACAAGACAAACTGCATGCATGATATCCGGTCTAGTAACAGTTAAGCATAATAGTCCTCCAATCATTGATTTATAATTGCTTTGATCAACCTTAGGATATTCATCATTGTTACTTAGCTTGCAACCAGTAACCATAGGACTACATACCAGTTTAGAATATTTCATTCCAAACTTCTTCAACATTTCATTGATATACTTTGATTGTAAAATGAATATACCTTTATTTGTCTGATTAATTTGAATTCCAAGGAAGAAATTCATCTCCCCAAACATAGACATCTCAAATTTTGTCTACATCTCCTCTACAAATTTCTTGCACATAACTTCATTTCCTCCAAAAATTATATCAACATACACAACCACAATCAAGATTTAATATTTTTTAACTTTGAAATAAAGATTACTATATGTGGTACCTTTATTGAATCCTTGTTGTATCAAGTACCTATCCAACCTTGCATACCAAGCTTTGGGAGCTTGCTTCAATCCATGTAATTTATTTTTCAATCTGTAGACCATATCCAATTTGTTTGATAACTGAAATCCTTCCAGTTGTTCAATGTATACTTCTTCTTCCAACTCATCATTCAAGAAAGAAAACTTCACATCCATCTGATAAACCTTGAAATCTTTGTGTGATGCAAAATCCAAAAACATCCTAATAGCTTCAATTATTGTTATCGAAGCAAATTTCTCCTCAAAATCTATTCCTTCTACTTGTGAGTAGCCCTTACACACAAGCCTTGCCTTGTTTCTTACCACTTCTCCATTCTCATTTAGTTTGTTCTGGAATACTCACTTAGTTCCAATCACATTTTTTTTGTTGGTCTTGGGACAAGTTCCCAAGTCTAATTCTTCTCAATCTACATTAGTTCTTCTTCCATATCCTTGATTCAATATTCATCCTTACAAGCTTCAATCACTGTTTTAGGTTCAAATTTAGAAATAACTGCAAATTCTTCCTCTTCAATATGAAATTATTTTTCCTTACTTTAATCTTTGTCATTTTTTATGTAAGAGGACACATATAATTCATTTCCATATATCACCACAAAATTATTTTGTAAGTCTTCATCCACTTTTACACTTGCACTCCACAATCTTCTTCAGCCTCTTGTTGTAGCACTGGTAAGTGTTGCTTCTTGTATAATATCCAAGGACGATACCTTCATTAGATCTTGTATCAACCTTTTCTAAGCTTTCTTCATGTCTTCTAATATAATATTTTCTTCCAAATACTCTAAAATATTTGACAATAGGAATTCTTCCATACCACAACTCATAGGGAGTATTTGCACTATTTTCTCTTTCTTGAACTCTATTAAGAATGTATACAACCGTATGAATTGCTTCTCTCTAGTAGAATTCTGGTAGGTTTTCCTCTTTCGTCATTGTTCTTTTAGCTTCCTGAACACTCCTATTCTTTCTTTTAACCTTTGCCGAGGAGTCCTAGGGGAAGATAAGTGCCTCTTTATCCCATGATCTTCATAGAAACTATTAAAATCATTGGAGGTGAACTCTCCACCTTTGTCAGACCTCAAACACTTGATTTTCATATACATTTCCTTCTCAACCATAACTTTGAATGATTTAAACTTATCTAGAGATTTTTATTTTTCTTTGAGAAAAGTAACTGATGTCATTCTAGAATAATCATCAATTAATAGCATGAAATACCTATCACCTTAAAGACTTGTTACTCTGGTAGGACCAAAAAGGTCTATATGCACCAGCTCCAACATTCTAGTAGTAGATTTTTCTTTGAATTTGAAACTTCTTCATGCTTTCTTCCCAATTTGACATTCCTTACAAACAACATTGATGGGTTTTGTAATATTTGTCACATCTCTCACAACTTTCACTGAACTAATCCTCACTAGGCTATCAAAATTAATGTGACACATCCTTCTATGCCATAGCCAATTTTTATTAATCTAATTCATAAAGCAATGACCATCAAAACCTTTAAGATGATAAACATTTCCATTTGTCCTTCGAACAACAACCATATTTTTAGAGCCTTTTCTGATCTCACATCCATCATATTGAAACATAAGATTATAGCCTTTGCTACACATTTTTCCAACACTCAGGAGGTTATGCCTTAAACCCTTAACATAAAGAACATTATTTGTATTATGCTTGCCATCAAAACTGATTGAACCTTTTCCACATTTGTCAATAGATGTATCACCACCAAACTTAACTAGACCTCCTTCATATGTCTTAAATTTAACAAACTTACTTTTGTCATTGGTCATATGATTTGAGCATCTATTTTCAATAATCCAATAGTTCTTTTCCTTTCTAGCATGAAGAACAGTCACCATAGCATTGTGGCCTATTTCCAAAGCACTTTCCTTCACACATATCTCAGAGTTAGCATAATTTGATTCAACTTTCATATCCATGAACAAGAATTCACTATCCTCATCATCCCCATAGTCAAATTCATCATCAGATATACTGGCATCTTCTCTAACATAATAGCTTTTCTTAATTGCTTTACCTTTGTTTTCCTTGTTCTTGTCATTCAAAGCTCTGTTTGGACATATTGAAGCATAATGACCTATATTTCCACAACTGAAAGATTTGAAAGGTAACTTACCTCTATATTTACCAATAACCTTTTTCAATCTCCCCACAAAATTTGCTTCTTCATCATTAAGATCTTCTTGATCTGATTCCTCCATCTTCTATGATTTGCTAGCCTTAAAAGTAGTCTCAACTTTTGCATTACTTGGACCAAATTCTCTCATTTCAAAACCAGATATAGCACCATACAACTGATCTCTAGAATATTTGCTTGAATCTTGAACTTCCTCAATAGCACAAACTTTGTAACTATAATATTTAGGAAGATTTCTGAGTAGCTTCTTTACCACTTCTTATTCTTCAAGTTTTCCACCAAGATCTCTGATGGAATTGAAAACTTTGTCCACCTTCTGCATGTAGCTTGTAATGTTTTCATCTTTATACATTCACAGGTTTTTTTGTATTAATGATAGTTGGTCTCAAATTGGAGATAGTTATATGAAAGATCTATACAGTGTTATATAGGTCAGTAACATATACATAACTATTGGAAATGAAAGATATCAAGTTACAGTATCAATATAAATACATGATTACACATATGCTCATAGACAATAGTATTAGAGTAAATACACATTGACATATATGTTGTCCCCCTTATCACAACATAACTAGTTGAACATATAAGTATACAAAACATTTTCAAGTTCAAAATTATATCAATCCTTTCCTTTTTGTTCATGCTCTTTAGGCTATGTATAAGAGTGAATTTGCAACCCTAACACAAATTCCCTTTTACCCCCTTACACTTTAGAAAACCTAAGGTGGAGGCTTAAATCCACTTAAGCTCGCTACTTGCATCACACTTGGCCCCCTATTTGTGTCGGTGGGGGCATTTTTTGTCGGGGATGCTTGCACAATGCACAGACGTCCCTGACAGATTCCTGTGGTTGGAGACTGCACAGATGTTACACTTCTGACTGGAAGTCAAAGTGTAACACCCCTCTTCGGTTGGCCGACCCGAATATGGCCATTTTTCATCTTCTCCTTCATATTCTCACTCCATTCTTCCATTCTCATATTTTTGGTCATTTCTCCCAAACACTTGAGCATCCATTTCCAAGCTTTGTAGCAACACTTCACACTTCATTGCAGAAATCCACTACTCCATCACCCCGATAGTGTGAGCGCATGACAAACACCATTGCAGTAGAGGCTTGAGTTCCTCTGATTTTCTCCTCCACAAGCCCTGAGCACTTTGGATAGAGGTGGTAAGCTCCTCTTGTCTTCTCTATTGTCTATGATTGAGTAAGCATGTACTATTTTGTAGTTTCTTTTGTTTACGTAGCTTGTACTTCCCTTCTTTATCATTATTTCTATCATTGCAAACTTGGTTGTCCGTGGAGGTGGAAACACCAAAACGGGGGTTTGACTAAGGCAGGCCCCTAAATAGCCCCAACATTTTCCCTCTTTGTTGTGTGCAGGTGGAGAGATCTTGGATCAAGCTGGTGAGGAGATTATTGTGTAAGATCAGCTTCGCCACCCTTGCGGTAATATACTTCCTTTATCATATTCGTATTTACATTTCACTCTTCTTAGTCTTGTTCTTTACTTCCCAAAAATTCCAAACTAGGATGTTAGTCTCTCCTTTAGATTTTGAATCTCGTCCTTTTGGATCTCTAGCCGTATGGACGCCAGTGTGCTACATTGTCATCCCAAAATCGTGTTTCTGTCCTTAGACAAAGAGCTACTTGGGATGTAATGTTGACTCTGAAGACCGAATCGTCTAGTTTCTTTTGAACTCTCAGGTTTGTAGAGTTATTGAAGGACACATAGTCCTCATCATACTCATCCCTCCTATCCTAACCATCCTTTAAACTAAGGTAAGTTAGGGCAGCCTTTCCGCTCTTAGCCTTGTAGTGGGTGGTCCCCCTTTCTTACAAGCTAATCAGAGTCTAAGCTGCTAATAAATGTTCCTCGACGGGCTCCATAGGGGTTTGTTCTACCTTTTTATTAAACTCTTTTTGGAATTTCTCCAAGACTTTCATGAATGTAGCTAAGTTGGGTCACCCTTGCTACCATGTATGCCTGAACTTGATCTCGTTCTATGTGATGTGCACCATGCCATTGTTTAGTAGCCTTATAAATTTCCCCTTTGAAGTCTCCATAATTAGAGTGACATGCATTGCAATATTACAGTAGATGAGTCCTTTTGTGTACTCAATAAGCACCCTTCTGGATCCTCCATATTTCTCTTCATTGCTTTCCTTCCACACATTCCACACAATTTCATTAGATAAACATAACTAGAACACAATATACTTTTTATCTAATTTAAAGTTAGCTCCCATAATAATTAGTTTCCAAATGATTCCCCCATGTTTATTCCAAATTTAGAGCTTATCATAAAACAAATGCCAGATCTATTTTGCATAAAGACAGTCAAAGAGTATATGTTTAATTATTTTACATACCCTGCACAAGCTACACAGTTCAATGTCATTATTCTTGCATTTAAAAGGTAGTCTTTATAATGTTAGCAAGAATCTGAAGCATGCCTTCTTAGGCTCACAAATGTTAGACCAAATTTTCATAAATATATTATGCCAATTCTTCTTTGAGATGTTAACACCCCAACACCTATTACCATTCTCAATAACAACATTAGAGTTCATGAGAGTGTTGTAAATAATTTTAGATTTAATATTTATTAAAGGAGAGTTATCTGTCTAGTTCAAGTCAAGATATTGTTCATTGTTTTGGTTACAAACTATAGGGAAGATCAATTATTTACATACCTCTCTTACTATAGCTAGGAAGGCCATACTCCATACTAAGAGAACACCAATCTTTTAAATGCCCATTGTCAATTATATTACTAAAGGTAAATGGATACCCTTTCAGGCCTAATTTAAAATTGGATTCATTTGTATTTTTTTATATAAAGTATAGTGGAATCAACATTTACAAATTACAATTGGAATTTTACTTCAAAAGTCCAGTCCCAAGGCTACCCCTAGTTACATAATATTATTAGTTTATCCCACGTTACATGAAGTCAAAATTCTGTTACAATCCTCGAGCTTGTTATCATCAGTTACAATAGTATATCATATATTATCTATACAAGTATCTTCCATTATCCTTTACATATATATACTAAGGTTCATAGATTAAAAAATACAAGATATCCTTTGTTGTCCAACAATAGGATCTACTATGTTTTGTTACCATCTTTCATTGCCACCAGTACCTATGTTGTTGCCCGTTCTTCTACAGAAAGTCTTGTTGTCTTCTCACCTTTGTTCTAAGTCCTATCCAGTTTGGTGCCCTATCCCTCCATAAGATATTTCTAAAATTCTTGTAGTTCTCTTAAGAATACATCCACCCCAGGGTCTCCTTCAGGCCACATATTTCCATACCTAGCCTCAAGGATGCCAATTGTTATTTATCTATTCTACAAGTACTTCCAAAACTTTTCCTTTGAGAAATCCATCATGATATAAACTTGCATGGCAACATTATAGAGCATGAGTCTTTTGTAAGACTTAGTAAGCAACCTCTTCCTTCCTTGAAACCTATCTTCATTCCTTGCTTTCCATATGGCCCACAAAATGTCAGTTGAAAGGAAATGCCAAAATAATACAATACTTTTCCCCATTTTTACATTATAGTTAAATAAATTATTTTCAGGAAGAGGTTCACCATTTTTTCCCCAAATATTTTATTCATTGCAAAACATGTTCCAAATTTCCTTAGCAAAAATACAGTCAAAGAAAATGTGATTAATTGTCTCAGGTATTCTGCATAAGCTGCACATATCAATGTCATCAAATTTGCTTTTAAAGGAGAGTTTATGAATTATTAAGAGCCATTTGAAACAAGCTTTCTTAGCTTCCATCTCTTTATGCCAATTATTTTGAAATATTTTTTGCCCCTAATTTTTATTCAAATTCAATTTCTAGTTTTTCTTTAAATGATTTGTCAAATCAATTTGATCTGTTAGCATGGAGTATATTTCTTTAGCTTTGGTTTTCATTATATTATTTCCATTTTTCCATTGAGATTCTTTAAATTGAGAGATATCATTTTTAGTTTCCACTAGGAATTTTAGCTGGCTATAGGCTTCCCTTAAGACTATGTAAGTCCTCCAGTTAGTGTGAGGAATATTGAACTCTGAGCTCAATTCATTCCAATCTTTCAATTTACCATTCTTTAGGATTTCATTGAAGCGTTTAATTCCTTTATGGGCCCAACTTTTTGTTGAGAAGCCTTGAATTAATGCAAGTGGTTTTCCTTTGTGTTTTAAATTCCACCATATTGATCTATTAGTTTGAATAATTATGTTATCACTTTTGGTGAAGTGGTAGTTGGTTACACACTTTTTCATTATTTCCTAGGCTTTCCAAATGGTTCTGAAGACATTGGACCCTGCCGGTAACATAATCCATTCACTACTAAGAACATCACTGAAGGGCAAAGATTTCCATGTTTAGGGACAACATTGAGGATATTTTGTCTAATTAGCACCTTCCATGGCTCCCCTCCTTCCAAGGTTCCAATCACCCACTTAGCTGCCAGGGAAATACCTTGTAGCCATAGGTCTTTTAACCCCAAGCCACCCTTGGATTTTGCTATAGTGTACCACTCCCATATCACCAAACTTAACTAGACCTCCTTCATATGTCTTAAATTTAACAAACTTACTTTTTTCATCGGTCATATGATCTGAGCATCCAATATCAACAATCCAATAGTTCTTCTCCTTTCTAGCATGAAGAGCAGTCGCCATAACATTGTGACCTATTTCTGGAGCACTTTCCTTCACACATATCTCAAAGTTAGCATAATTTGATTCAACTTTCATATCCATGAATGAGAATTCACTATCCTCACCATCCCCATAGTCAGATTCATCATCAGATATACTGGCATCTTCTCTAACATAATAGCTTTTCTTAATTGCTTTACCTATGTTTTCCTTGTTCTTGTCATTCAAAGCTCTGTTTGGACATGTTGAAGCATAATGACCTATATTTCCACAACTAAAACATTTGAAAGGTAACTTACCTCTATATTTACCATTAATTTTTTTCATTCTCCTCACAAAAATTTCTTCTACATCATTAAGATCTTCTTGATTTGATTCCTCAATCTTCTTTTATTTTCTAGCCTTAAAAGTTGTCTCAACTTTTGCATTACTTGGAAAAAATTCTCTCATTTCAAAATAAGATATAGCACCATACAACTAGTCTCTAGAATATTTACTTGAATCTTAAACTTCATCAATAGCATAAACTTTGTAACAATAAGATTTATGAAGATTTCTTAGTACCTTCTTTACCACTTCTTCTTCTTCAAGTTTTCCACCGAGATATTTGATGTAATTGAAAAATTTGTCCACCTTCTGCATGTAGCTTGTAATGTTTTCATCTTTAGACATTCGTAGGTTTTTTTGTATTGATGATAGTTGGTCTCAAATTTGGAGACAGTTACATGACAAATCTATACAGTGTTATATACCAGTAACATATACAATTAACTGTTGGAAATGAAAGATATCAAGTTACAGTATCATTATAATTACATGATTACACATATGCTCACAAACAATAGTATCAGAGTAAATACATATTTACATATATGTTGTCCCCCTTATGACAACATAACTAGTCGAACATATAAGTATACAAAAAATTTCCAGGTTCAAAATTATATCAATCCTTTCCTTTCATGTTCATGTTCTTTAGGCTAATCAGGGTCTCAAATGTTATTTCTTCCTTGGTGGGATCCATAGGGGTTTGTTCTACCTTTTTATTAAACTCTTTTTGGAATTTCTCTAGGACTTTCATGAATGTAGCTAAGTTGGGTTTCCCTTGTTGTCATGTATGCCTGAACTTGATCTCGTTCTATGTGATGTGTACCATGCCATTGCTTAGTAGCATTATAAATTTACCCTTTGAAGTATCAATAATCAAAGTTATTTGCATTACAATATTACAATATATGAGTCATTTTGTGTACTCAATAAGCACCCTTTTGGATCCTCCATATTTCTCTTCATTGCTTGCCTTCCACACATGCCACACTATTTCATTTGATAAACTTGACTAGAAAATAGTATACATTTTATCCAATTTAAAGTTAGGTCTCGTAATAATTAGTTTCCAAATGATCCCCCCATGTTTATTCCAAATTTGGTGCTTATCACAAAACAAATGTGAAATTTATTTTTCATAAAGATAGTCGAAGAGTATATGTTTAACTGTTTCAGGTATCCTACACAAGCTGCATAATTCAATGTCATTATTCTTGCATTTAAAAGGTAGTCTTTGTAATGTTAAGAACCATCTTAAGCATTCCTTCTTAGGCTCACAAATGTTAGACCAAATTTTCATAAATATATTATGCCAATTCTTCTCTGAGATGTTAACACCCCAACACCTATTGCTATACACAATAACAACATTAGAGTTCATGAGAGTGTTGTAAATTATTTTAGATCTAATATTTATTAAAGGAGAGTTATCTATCCAATTCAACTCAAGATATTGTTCATTGTTTTGGTTAAAAACTATAGGGAAGATCAAATCTTTACAGGCCTCTCTTACTATAGCTAGGAATGCCATACTTCATACTAAGAGAACACCAATCTTTTAAATTCCCATTGTCAATTATATTACTAAAGGTAAATGGATGCCCTTCTGGGCCCAAATCATGGTTGAGAAACCCTGAAGAAGGGCAAGGGGCTTGTCCTTATGATGTAGATTCCACCAGATCGATCTATTGAAAAAGAGTGTATTGTTGTTATCTTTTGTGAAATAACCATTAACCACTTTGTTTTTGACAAGCTCCCACACCTTCCACAGTGTTTTAAAGACATTAGATCCAATAGGTAATATAGGTTGACTCCAAATAAGTAGGTCACAAAATGTTAGAAATTTATAGGATTTATCTTTTCTTGGAACCCCCAACTGAATATTATGGTAGAAGTTTCCATGGAACCTTAATTCTTTCAATCCAAGACCCCCGAGCCTTTTTATAAGCAGCACCAATCCCACTTGAGTGAGTTTTTTTTCCTTTTCTTTTTCCCATCTAACCACAAAAAATTCTTTAGCCCTTTTTGTATTTCATTCACTTAATACCCATTGAATAACCAAACTGAAGCAAAGTACAAACTATATGATGATAGGATTTTTTGGCATACTTGCACCGTGCCTATCAAAGACATATATTGTTTATTCCAATTATCAATCTTCTTTTCAATATTCCGCATCCACATATCCTTAAGATTTGGATTGATTGCAAAGGGGATTTCAAGGTATCTCACCTATTTGTGGGGACCCCCCCATTGAAAACCAAACTTACCATACCATTTAGGGGGATTTTCTAACTACCCTAAGACTACAGATTTAGCATTAGATACTTTACCACCAAAGGCTAAACAAAAAAAAATGAGCTTTTTGACCAAGTTTTCTAGGTTTCCTTCTTCCAGATTTACTAGGATTGTATTATCATCTGCAAATTGTAGGATTAGGAGGTTTCTTTGGTCTAGGAGTGTCATCCCCTTATACTTGGTGTGGTACCAACCTCCCTTAGTAGATAATGAATAACATTTGAAGATATAACAAAGAGAGTAGGTGCTAATGGGAAACCTTGCTTGATTGACCTTTCCAAGGTGAATACTTTAGTTAGGGAGCCATTGACATCCACCTAGGCTACAAAATCCTTTAGCAGTGTTCTAACCATCTTGCAAAATGTGTTAGGGAAACCAAAGGCTTCCAAGGTTATTGTTAGAAATGTCCACTCTACCTTATCATGGGCTTTTTCAAAATCCAACACTAACATGGCATACCCCTTCCTTGAATGCCATGCCCATTCCATTGCTTCCCAACTTGTTATTAAGGTTTACAAGATATATCTACCTTTTATGAAGCCAATTTGTGTGCTATTAATCAGTTTAGGAAGGATACCAACTAGTCTTATGGCTAATATCTTTGCCAAGATCTTGTAGGACACATTCCACAATGTTATAGGCCTCCAATTCTTTATGAGAGTTTTGTCTCCCTCCTTTGGGAGAATCTTGATCAACCATTTTTTTGGCTTGTTGCCAAGGGACCCTACCTCAATGGCCTCTTCATAAACTAGCAGAAGGTCATCACAAACCCACTCTGAGAAGGTTTTATAGAATTCGATTGGAAGGCCATCTATCCCTAGTGTTTTATCATTATTTAGGGTTGCTATTGCCTTTTTAATTTATTCTCTGGTAATTTACCTACTTAGCATTTCAACATCTTCCCTAGAGACCTTTTTTGGTATTATGCTTCTAAATTAATCTCTAGCTTTCTTGCTATCCTCATTGTCACCTTTTGCCTTGAATAGTTTTGCGTAGATTTGCATGAATTGGCTTTTAATTTCCTCTTGGTCAGTAAACAAGACACCATCTTGGAAGATCTTCTCAACATGTTCCCTAATGCCCTTTTCCTTAATATATCTAAAGAAGAACTTGGTGCCTTTATCACCATTATTGAGCTAGTTCAATCTTGCCCTAGTTTTTAACCCTTGAATTTGATT
Source organism: Sequoiadendron giganteum (assembly GCA_007115665.2). NCBI lineage: Eukaryota > Viridiplantae > Streptophyta > Pinopsida > Cupressales > Cupressaceae > Sequoiadendron > Sequoiadendron giganteum. The sequence goes on along the minus strand of CM021101.1, from coordinate 154,001,874 downwards.
TGCTTGGATTTTTCTTAGAGCATCTTTGGCATAGGAAAGTTCTTTTCCCAGTGCTACATTGTATGGTTCATCTTAAAGGAGACTTTATTCTTTCAGGATGTTTTCTTGGAGACAATTCTCAACCTTCTTCTATCAATCACTCTTTTTTTACCTATGGTCTAGAATAGTTTCTTCCCCCCCTCCACATTTACATTCCACCTCTCAATTGCACTTTTGTCCTTGAGCAACCATTTATTGATTTTCCTCAATGTTACAATGGAAGCCTTACAGTTAGCATCCTTTAAAATATGTGTTTAGCATGAATTTCTCCTTCTTTGGTTTCCTTATACCTCCCCCAACATTCAATATGATTTGTGTTTTTATTGGGTGGTGGTTTGAAAGTGTATAAGGGAAAATAATTACCTTGTTTCCACCATCCCTTGAGAGAAAGCTAACGTGCAATTGATTTACATAAAATCTATCTAACCTGTAGTAAATTCTTTTACTGCCTTGATGAGCATTACACCATATATACCAAATATTGGTTCTTTCTTTATTTAGTCCTTCCAAAGGATCAAACAAGTTCAAATTATTCTTCATTCTTAGCTAGAAGTATTTATCATTACCCTTCCAACCAAAGTCCACACCTCCTCTTTTGTCTTCCATTTTCTCCACCATATTGAAAATCCCCCCCCATAATCCATAGGATGTCTTGGAGGTTTCCTATCCACTTCCAAAGTTCAATCCTATCTTTATAATCATTAGGGGCATACACAAAGCATACCCCAAACACATTACCATCCTTTTTCCAGTTGGATCCACACTACCCTATTACATGGAGATGTGCCCCAATCTCTGAAACTTTGAGACCATTTATTAGGTAGGAGAATTATCAAGCCCCCTTTACCATTCTCATGGTTAGTTACAAACTATTCAACATTGTTCTACACAAATTTAAGGCTAGTTTCAAGTGTAAAGCCCGTTGCTTTCACTTCCTGTAGTAGGACAATATCCTTTCCTTTTTCCATATTATAGAATCTTCTTACAATATGTTTCTTGTCAGGGGACTCTAGTCCCCTAACATTCCATAAAATTCATTCAAGATTCATGGTCAACAGTTTTCTTGGGGAACTCTTGTCATTTTTGAAATTTTCAAACATTTAGGTAATATATCTTTTGTTTCCAACCTTTTAGAATTTGGGCCAGTAATTAGTTATCTTTAGATTATGCATCTTAGCTTGATTGACCTTATCATCTCCTTCATAAATAATTTCCAACTTTGTCTAGATATGTTTAGTAGATTTCAAATTCATAACTTTCACAAGTTCAATGTTAAAAATACCACTTAAAAGAGCATACCTTGCTTTACCATTATTCTCATAGGCCTTGATCTCATCATCACCACTTAGACCATTAGTAGGCATGGTATATCTAGTCTCAACAGACTTCCAAACTCCAAATCCAAGAAATACCAGGAAACCTTCCATCCTTGTCTTCTAGAATCCATAGTTCGATCCATCAAACAAAGGAGCATCCCTCTTGTGTGTCATCCCAAATCTACCTCAAGCGGTTAAGATTTCTTCCAAGGAACCTTGCTCTAATACCAATTGTTGAATGCATGAGACAACTGAGAGGGGGGTGAATCAGTTGCACATTAAAACATCAAAACCCTCATAAAAATTCAGATCCACATCAACTTTATTAACCCTTAATCTACTAGAATAATTTAGCATGAAAGCAAGTAATAAAAATTGAAACAAATCAACACCATGCACAATAGAACACCAAGTTTATGTGGAAAACCCAAGAAGGGAAAAAACATGATAAGGATTAGCTCACAATATAAAGTAATTGCAACACTAGATACAAAAGGCTCACTGTCAGAGGGCTCAATACCCAAAAATAAAGAAGGGCTCACTACTAATGGCTCATAGCCAGATTACAGAAAATAAGAAAGAAGAATGTTACAGTGAGAAATCCATCTCAATGCAATGGAAAAGTACACCAAAACATCACCAACACATTCATAGCCTCTCTAAAGATTGTAGAAACCTTATGCTCATTGCATCTAGTAGTCTAACTAATTTAAGCTCACACTGCAATTTAAAAGTTCACACTCCACAACTTTGCAATTCACATCACACACACTACACACAATTCTCCATCAACACAACTCTTATTTATACCTTCTTCAACCTTGAAAACATTCTTCTAAGGTCGGCTATGCACCTTAACCGTGACAAATTCAAATTAGGTCAACACTAAGCATTCTCGCGGTGGAAAGGAATGAGAGCAGACCACACCATATCTTAACTTAGACCCAAATCAAACATATACACCACACCACACTTCCATAATCACTGATGAAAATCCACAATTAGTGTAAATACCCAAGGTCGGTCGAACTTATGTAAACACCATTAACATTAAAGTACATGCTTCCTCAAATCTAAAGATGACTCACAGACCACACACCACACTTGAACAAAATTTGGAATATTCCACAAACACCCTAAAATCCAACAAATTCCTTTGTAACAACTTTCACATGAAGAATGCACACACCCAATACATTTAGACAACCTTCCATAAATTGTAACTCAAGCAACCACCTTGCGGAGAAAAATACCATGAACAACTTCAATTGAAGGTAGATATGACCCTTAACAACACACTTCCAAACTTGTAAAACCAAAAACTAAACTACAAAGAAATGCAGAGAAAAATCATTTCTCCTAGACAACATTGCAACATAATCCACACATTGGTGAACACAACTTCTTCTACACAATGATCTAGACCAAAAAATTATGGATATAACATCTATGAACACCTCTGATCAACATATCTGAACCACACAAACAGATATTCAACACAGAAGAAATGCGAAGCAAAAACTGAAACACCACTCTATATGCCAGAACACCTCTGCAACACATTGTTTCCTCTTTTATTCAAATTTTCTCAAAAGCACTTGGAAACCAAGTACTAAAGACACATAATCATCATCTTCAACACTTCCTCATCACCATTAAACCAACTGTAACACTACAACTCAATTATACATCTATAAACAAAAGCTTATCAAAGCAACACTAGAGGTTGACCAATAACACTTACTAATGACAACATAATGAATCTAATCAAAGCATCATCACAACTTCTCAACCATCACCAATTGACATTAATGATAACACAACCATTAGCCTGTTGACATCAATGACAACACCAACTAATCATACTTGCAACAGAAAGTCCATGAGCTCCAACATTATTATTTTTTTAATTTGTGCACATTCATGAATACTTGCCATAACCGAGCTGAACAAAATTTGGGGTTCAAGCTTGATTTGAAATTGGATTCATTTCTAAATTTGGTCCTAAAGGTTTCAAATTTCTATTAAGATTAAATTATTCATTAAAAGTGAAATTAATTTTAATACATTCAATTTTTCAACACCTTTTAATTTTTTTATTTTGTTAATTATGTACTTTATTTTGGAAATTAATTGAGAGTTTTAAGATGACTTTTTTAATATCTTTGAACACCACAAGAAAAGTCAAGCCCTTCATTCATGTCTTGTTGTTCACGACTTTTCAAATTTGTCGATAATAATATCCCAACTAGGACTAAGATGGTAACTAGGACTAAGAAGGCATTTGTGCAAAAAAAATCAAGTGAGTATGACAAATATTTTCCTCAATGGGAAGTGATCTACAAGAAATTGAGAAAGGTCACTAGCAAAAGACCTTGTTGTTATTCTAGTGTAGATCAATGATGTTAGAGATAGGCAAGAAGGGTGTGTATTCATATCTAATGAAGAGGAGGAACTTCTTAAAAGCTAGGTGGCAGGATTCAATAATGAGGTAGGTTTTCAATTAGAAATTGCATCTATCCAAGTGTAAATTGGGTTAGGTTCTTAGGTTTATCAAATGGAAAGGAAGACAAGATGACGCATATTGATAAATCTTTTAATTATATTTTATCTTGTAGAATGATATTAGCTTTGAAATAGTCTAGAATTATCTAAAATTTGAATCAATTTTCTCTCTTTCTATAATGACATCTCCGATTGCAGGGAGTTCCACTATTCGTAAATATATGAGTCATCCACTTCAATTTTGTCAGCTTTCCTAGCTTTCTATGGCAACATCTCCAACCACAAAAAAAAAACTATTCTTAAAAATATGAGGCACTTGCTTAAGCTTCTTCAGTTTAGATCCCCGTTAGTTCATCCTTTGTCATTTAAAGTTTTTTTATTAGTTATAGAAAAACAAATTATATGTCTCACTTTGCTATATGCTCTTTTGAAATTTTATATTGTGAAGATTTTGTCAATTGACACAATGAACATATCTACTCTTTTGAAATTTTCTATTACCTATAATTAGTTGGGACCCTATACAACTACCATAACCTCTAGTTTCTATTGAGAAATTACTTGTCAACTTTTAAGGATGTATTAAATTTTAAAGTATAAATACTATGTAGTTTCTAATGGTTAATCCATCTAAATACATCATAAATTCTGATTTTTTATTTTGTATAAAAAAAAACTGTATAATTATAATTGTTGAGAACAAGCAAATATATGTTTTAAGATTTTTCACTTTATAATTGGTCATTGGTCATTGGTCATTGATGAGTTACAAATTATTTTTATTTAATTTATTTTTTATTATTAAGAGTGTTTTTATACATGTACATTTTGACAGACAATATATTTTTGTGCAAAATTAAGATTAATGTTTTGTCCACTTGTGTACGCACAAATTCAATTGTACTCTGTTTCGTGATCAGCTATTTAGCATACCACTTTTCTTGAGGAAAACCCTAACCTCTTCTTTTGTTTTTGCCCCAGCTTCCATGATGAACACCATGTTATATCGCAAACTATTTGTTGTTGCAGCAGCTCCCATGATCTCCAATTTATGCCATAAACTGTTTGTTATACACCCATTCCATTTTCGCAGTTTTCTCAACGAAAGCTCATTCGCAGACACTCTTTTCACACTTTGCCTCCTCCAAACTTAACATGTCTGAGGCCGACATCACTCGGATCTTCAAGTTGGTCCCCCAATTGCAGAAGCTTCAAACCCTCCACAACGTAGAGCAATTTATTCATTTGTTTAATAAGCGCGGCTTCACTGAAGCCCAAATTGCCTATATTATGAGGACTCAACCCCATCTTCTCGAATTGGCAGAAAGAATATTGGAACCTAAGATCAAACTGCTGGAAGATTTCGGTTTTGTGGATCAAAATCTGGTTAAACTTTTGAGGAACAATCCCAGCATTTTGTGCCTCAACCTCAAGAAAGGGCTTCTTCCCAAGTTGGAGTTTCTGAAGAATGTATTTCAGTCCCAGGATGTGCTCGTTAAAGCCCTGTTAAAAGCACCACGACTTCTCAGTTTTTGCTTGGAGAAGAACCTGAAGCCCTCGCTTGCTTTTTGGGAAGGATGGGGCTTTTGTGGGTCAGAGCTCGTAAGCTTCTTACTGGTACATCCGTTCGTTCTCGCACGTACGTCTCTAACGCCTGCACAAGTGGATCTCATTCACAAGATTGGCACTGACGAAGGAAGCAAATCGTTCAAATATATTGTAAGTGTAGTTGATGTTAGCCGCATGGAAACGTTAGAGGCCAAGATAGAGAATTTCAAACTCTGCGGGCTCTCGACTGAAGAAACCTGGCAACTACTTAGAGCTGTCCCTCGACTCATTCTTTCCTCCAAGGAAAATGTTAGTGAAAAGATAAACTTTCTAGTTAATAACATGGAGCTCCCTGCAAATTATGTTGTGAAGCACGCTACCTTGTTGCTAATCAGTTTTGAAAAGACTATGAGGCCCAGGTGTCTGGTTTGGCAGAAAATCAAATCCATCGATGACCTCGACCTCCCTCTTTTGAGGGTATTGAGGATGCCAGAGGCAAGGTTTGTCACCAAGATTATAAAAGGGCATCCTGAATCTAAAACACTATTGAAAATTTATGAAAACGCCATCTCTAATGCCTCCAATCGCACAAAGAGCTCAACAAAAATATAAATTTGGATGGAGAAAGTGAGAGACAGAACTCAAAAAATAACAACAAACTTATTCAGTTTCTGGCAGAAGACAGGCAAGCCCTCCCCGTCCAGGTGTTGGCTGTGAGCATTTTACATTCACGGAGTTACCATTTTCAACAACAGGAGCTATGCTGATAAACCCTCTCCCCTGCGTTCTGTGTCTAGTTGCTCTTCAAGCAAGGTAGGCATTGTAGTTATTAAATTTTTCAAGTGAGCTAATTGCTATCACTGTAGCCATTAAGTGTGATGTAATAGGTGAATATCAATAGATAGAAATTTTTTTACTTCTGAAAGTCATCTCAGAAATTGCATCATCATGTTCCAAATGGGAATAATGTAGAGCAAGGAGTGAACAACTAACTGTACAGAATGTTCAGCAAACACGTTTTCCAGCTAACAAATGTTTGCAGAAGTTGTAATTATGTTTTTGATGTGGTGCTATTTAGAACACCGGAGTCAGTTTGTGTTAAGATGTCATACAAGTCCTTAAAAGAATACATTGAAATCAGTAAACTAGAACGAAAGGCTTTTCAATTTACAGTGGAAGTTCATCAGCAATTGGACAACATCAGAAAACATTTAGTTGGAAGTTAGTTAATAAACGGTTTTAAGCAGAGTTTTGGGACTGACACTGACCAGGTCCATTTCAGGCGCTGGCTTGACAAATTGAAAAATTGTATTTCAAGATAAAATGGATTTTTATTGTTTCCATTTCAGAATAATCAATAACATCAATGACATATGGATCAAAACTGCAAATTCTCTCAAAATTCTGGAACAAGCTTTTTACTTTTAAATTTCAATTGACTGGTTGTTGAGTTATACTTGGCATATACCCAACTGGAGAAACTGCTAATGATTTGAGATCATTCATAAATTAAACAAATTGTTGAGGGTTTAAAGAAGCTGCTGCTAAACAAATGAATGCTGAAAATGAAGATGAGTGTTTTAATTTTTAGTTTTTAAGATTTTTGATACTGTTATGGTTCCTTAAAACAAGGAGGTCCCGAGATTGATTGATTTAGAACACACAAATGTAGAAGGCAGCAAAACCTGATGTTGCTGGCACAGCTCAGGGCTTTGCAAGTCTACTACAGATGCATGGTCTCTCAAAGTTATGTGTTTAAATAGCGTTTCTTTGAGTTTTGAGGATGGAAAGATAGATTTCAGATAGGACAATTTTCATTTCGAGATTTTTGGTACGGCAGTCAAAATAAAAGATGTTTTTTTTTCAAAAAATTGCAATTTCTCATCTATGTAAAGAATATGAGTAAAAGAGTTGTACTGCTGTACTGCTGATTGGGTTGATGAACAACTTGATAAGTGGCTTGGTAAGGTCTGATATTTTGATTTTGTTGCCTCTTAAGATTGACTAATTCATTCCCAAAACTTTGCAAGAGACCCTTTATCTCTTGGAGCTCTTGAGATTAGGATGGGACAACCTTTGTTTGGGCAGATGCTTGATAATCCATGGTTGGTACAACAGGTATAACAACTATAGGAGGTATTAGCAGGGTAATAATCGATTGTACCTCAAGAAAAATTAGCATTTGAGGCCTAGGTACAATCTTTCCAGCATGTATAAGGCTATTTTCAGCCCTTACTGTAATATCACAAGAATGAGGAAGTGTCCTTCCTCCCATTCATTGAATCATCACTAAAATTTCATCGTTTAAAGCTCTTAGAAAATACAAGAAAGCATAATGATCTGAAGGCATTACCATTTGAGGAATCCTATCTCATCCCATGTCTTTTAGAAGCAGAAGTTGAAGTCCGTCATATGTTCATGTGGAGCTCTCTTTATGGTGGTCAAATACTCCACCAGTGAGAGATGACTTGATTTGTCTTCAAACTGTCTACATAAAACATCACCCTTTTGGTCCCAAGTGGTGATAGAATTCACTGCTAAGACCCTGAACAATTGTGATGCATTACTCCTTAATGAGGTAGCTAGGAGTCTGATAGCAACATTCTCAGCTGTAATATTATGGATTGCAAATAGTGAAGCCACACATCTGATATGTTCAATGGGAGTAGTTTGGTTTTCTCCACTAAAGAATGGAAGATTCTTCAATGCAGGGCATATCAATGGTGCTAACTGAGGGAACATGCATTTGGTAACCTATTATCCCCTAACATTAGATATGGGGGAAACTTTGAAAAATAATTTATTTTGGTACATTTAGTTGGATAGTACTCAAAGAAACATCACTAGATACATTCTCTCCTAATTAGGCAAGAATTACTAGTAAAGTACCACTAGAATAAGCACTAAGACCTAAATTTTTTTTTGTCATTGATCAAACTTTGTAATATAATATCATAGTTTGATCTATATACCCATGTGGGTCCTCTAAAATTAACTACAATCTAATAATTTCCTTATTTATATGTCCAAAAAGATCATTCATGTTCATAGACAAAATTTAAAGAATACTTTATATGTACATATACATATAACTTTCATACTTATAAATCATTAAAATTTAAAATTGCATGCATATATGTACTAATTTCAATCATCCAACCAAACATCCCTAAATTTTATTTGACAATTATTTTGAAACAAATTCCTAAATATAAGCAATTGCACACTTTTACTAACCAATTCTATCATTCATTTAAATGAAATCAAAATGTATGCCTATAGTAACCTTCAAATTCATTTGGACATTAAGCCATAAATAAAATAGAATAAGAACATGTTTATATTTCAAAATTAAAAAGATGATATGGAACTTTTGAGCTTGCATTCAAAGTAATAAGCATTTTCCTAAGATCTAATCATTAATAACAATACAATATTGTGACGGATTGTCAAGAAGAAACTCAAGATAGAAAAGGCTTGTTAGAAGGATTTTAAAAGATTATATTTTAGAGGAATACATTCCTCAAGTAGATTTGTTTAATGATTCATGATAATTCATACATAGATTATTTATCTATATAATTTAGGTGTATTTTTAATTTTGAAGTTTGTCTTTTTCTTATTATTGTAGTGTACACTTTGGACTTTTTTTTTATTATGCTTTGTTGTATTTATGTACTTGAATTTCATCTTTTATATGATGTTTCATGTTTTTGTTTCTTATAGCAAGAAGAATATATGTCTTATATTATATTGCTTGACATGTTTTCTCTTATACTTATTTCGATATCTTCAAGTTACCCATTACTATGTTTGTGCATGACTTAATTTACTATTGTGTTCACCTATATTTTCTAACTTGGCTATTCATTTAACCTCTTGTTCCTATACTTATATGATTGATATTTCCTACATATCCTTATATTTTTCATTATCTTAGTCTACCTATTATTGTCACCTTTCCCTCCCTATGATCTTACATTTATGATTTCTATTTGACTTAGATTTTTACCTATACTGGAATTTTTAGAATTAAGATCTTAGGATACTAATCACTATAAACAAGATATAAAATAAAAAAATGAGAATCATACACGCATAGATTTTACACATTACACAAGATATGCATGGGGAAAACCCTTGTAGAGAAGGAGATTTGCTACTCCCGAGTCTCTAAGACAAAGAAGAGTCTATAGGGAGCAAATGGTCCTCAACTACCTCAAGTGACAAGATAAAAAGGCGAAAGTTCCAAAAACAAAAAGAGTAGGTCATAGAGGTCTTCTAGACATATTGACGAACTCTCAGCCAAGGACGATAGCGTGACACATGGACGACAGGGCGGTGTGTTGGCGTCCCAAAGGTGTGCTAGCGTCTTGTCTGGAGTGAAAACCGAGAATGTCTCAGAAAACAAATAAGTAACTACTAACAATTTTGATTACTAGGAACTTTAAGAATGCAAAGTAATAACATAATACAACAAAACTAAGATAGAGTAAAGTAAACTAAGTAAAACATAGATTAAATGGAATGTAGATTATGAAATGAAGGAAGAGAAAGATAGTGCTCACAATAGACCAAACAATGAAGCCTCCAACAAATAAATGTCTTCAATACTTGCACACATAAGAATGAGAGAAAATGTTAGGGTTGTTTAGGGGCTTGCCTTAGTCAAACCCCCATTTCAGTGTTTTCACCTCCATGGACAACCCAAATAGATAGATAAATAGACAAGACACTAAAATGCATAGACAAAGGATGTGAGAGATCCCAAGATGCTCAAAGACACAAGACAAGAGGTAGATATCACCTGCAAGGCTTGAGGGAGCCGGAGAGAGAGAGAGAGAGAGAGAGAGAGAGAGAGAGAGAGAGAGAGAACTATGAGAGCCAAGAGAGCTTTAGAGAGTGTTGTGAGAACTTTTGTAGCAAGCAAGAGAGTTGTGCAAGCTTGAGAGGAGAGTAAGACTTCCCAAGAGAGGGAGAAAAGAGAGAAAGAACAAGAGACCAAGAGACCAAGAGAGAAAGATGAAAAGAAAGAATAAAATGAAAGAGATAGATTTAAAAGAGAGAAAATGAGGGAAAACGGGTTTTCTAGTTGTTACAAGGTGTCCCAAACCATTTCCATTGACAAAGGTAGGTGACAAGTGGCAAAGGGCTCATAAACGACCACTTGAATGTTGAAATTTCGTGGGACGCTAGCACGACACATGAATGTTCGTGCGATGCGTTCGTGTCCAAAAAAATCACGCCCCAAAAATGTTGGGAATGAGGAAAACAAAAAGGTTTGATGCAAAGTTGACACACAAAGGCAGTTATTGAAAGGGGGTCTCGAGCATCTTGAGAGGGAAAAAGTCTAATGCAGGGGCTAAAATGAGCCTACACAAATACTAAGGGAGAGGACACTAAAGTGGATGCAAAAGTCTAGGTGAAATTGCCATGAGGTACAATTTCACAACACCACAATCCTTTTGGGTAAAAAACCTCATAAACATCATTTTATTAAAACATTTGCAATAATTGTCTATTATAATAAAGACCAAACTCGGGGAACACTTCTTCATACTTCCACATGGCCAATAATACCTCATGTGCATAGTGATAGAATTCACAATCAATCTCTAAATTCTTCATCTCTCAAATGAGAGAGAACCTCCTTAAATATAAAAGGAAGGGTGACATAATACCTGAAAGGGTATTAGTCACATCTATTCAACAACCCCAATTCATAAATAAATAATAATCAAATTATTAGACTATAATGATTTCAAATGGGATATGCTTAATAAGCATATAATATATAAAATTTTATAACCTTATATTAAAGAATTATATATAAATGTTATAAGGGTATGAACCCTAATAAAATTATGTTCTAACACTCCCCCTTAATGTTAATAAGGGGCATCACATGTTAATTTCCATAAAAGAAAAAATGAAGTACCCTAGTAACATGTCTTCTTTGACAATGATAACTAAGGACACAAATATATGCCAATATGAAAGCCATGTAGTCTAGACTACATGAAAGTCATCTTATCAGAATTTATAATCCTAGTGTTTTAAAAACGATTTTTTTATACATGAGGTCTTATAAAGATTTTTATTGGAGCTTGAGTCTCCTCAAATCAGTCTCAACCTAGGTTCATTACATAGTACCCATGGGACTTAATACAATGTGCCCGTAGGACTTACTACAATTCTTTTATAAGTGAAATATTTACAAAGACTAGAAGAACTTTAATATATGCCTATAGGACTTATACATCTAGGATTTAGCCACTAGGTGGTGGCATTGACATGCACACTCTCCCTTAATGGCCTAATCTAAGGCCAAGCATTATCTAAATTTGGAGCATATAATTCCTAGAGGTCTTATATTATTCCTATTAGGTCTTATATCTAGGATTTATCCATGAGGTGGTATCATGCACACTCCTCGTTAATGGCATCGCTTAAGGCCAATCACTGCACAAAGTTTTTGATAAGTGATGGCTAATATTCCAATCTATTTCTTCTTGATCATATTATACACTAGATATTTAGATGAATATAATTGGAGATAATTTTTGTGATGGACTACTTTTTCTTGAGTTAGGTGCCCATGATCTTCAATTTTCTTCTCTTTGGAAGTGAGATTATTTGGAAATAGTAAAATAACTCTAGTTATCATATAGTAAGGTAATACTTTTGCAAGCATCAAGTTGAAGCTTTTCCATAAATCTTCAAAGCCACATTCATTCTTTCTAGATACTTTTATGTTTTTGGATTTGATTAAAAAATCCATAGAAGATAGCTTTTCTTAAAGTATAACAACATCCATATAAGAGCACCCACAACATTTATTTTGAAGACGTAGTCTATGGTAGATTTCCTATGAATGGAATCACCAACATAGTCAATAACACAATAATCAAATTAAGGTGATCTTTGATATAGAAAAAATATTTTTAATATGCATTTTTTAATTTCCAATGAGCATATAGTATTCCTCATAAATCAAGAATACATTCAATAATTTGATGATCATTATTGAGTGGATCACATTATATTTTCTTGAATATAAACATGAATAATTTGTCATGTTACTTTTAAGGAAAAAAATATATTTTATATAAATGATCCATAAACAAATAAGCAACGAATGAGCTATCCTTTCTAGGCTTGCTCCTTGGACAATTTTATTAGGGCAATAGCCACCCATTATAAATAGGTGATATGATTTGGTTTTAGATAAATTTTGTCCATTTCAATAATCAAATTGTACTTAACTTTTATAAATTTTTGTACAACTATCTATATTTTATTGTAAAAATGGAAGGACAAAATATTATGATTAAGTTCCTTACTACTTTTGACTTTACCAAATAATATCCATTTGTAAATGCTTCTTAAATTTCAATGAGCTAATGAGAAAATAACTAGTTTAATCATACTTTTTATAAAAATATTGATAGGGAAAATGCATTTAAATAAAATTAATGCTTTAAAGCCATCAAGTTACATGATGGGAGAGGAACATAAGAAAGGTAATCCTATATAATTATTTTTCTCGTGAATTAATATAATATTCACATTTTGTCTCCATGGAATCATCATTATGGACATATCCATCAATAAAGACTTGATATAAATGAATATATATCAATAAAAAATATGGAAGATATTGTATATCTAATGGAAAGTTTACATGTTTTAAGAGAGCTACACTTAAATAAAATCATGAATAATATCAAAAATATATCAACCATTCCACTATTCCTTTATCTAAGCCATAATAAAAAAATTCTAGTAAGATTACTCAATGATAAGGGAGGATAGACTTAAGAGTTTCTCTTTAGGCATTGAAGAAAAAATAAAAAATAATGCAATGTCAACTTTGAGACTTGCATCTTTAGTTACATTCCAAAACTAAGAAAACTATCATGTGTCATATGTTTTAAGAGATTCAAGAGTTATGGTTCTACATATATATGTTAAAATTTCTTATGAATATGATCACACGTTTCATACCCATAAGAAATGATGTCAATGAGGATGAATTTGAATGCAAGATGCCACATTAACATGTATGTGTCTTTCATCATGTGAAGTAGGCATCAACTTAGGCCATTATTTTTCATTCTCGAATATGGTCACTTGTCACAAAACATTCTCCTCCTTTAAATGTTTCCTCTCAAAGTATTCCATCCCCCCAAATTGAGCTACAATGAGAAAGAATGAATATATTGTAGGATATGACAACATACTTAAAGACGGGGCAAAACTTTTATTTATGCACCATACACTGATAAAAATTAAGGTAAGTTAACATGGAAGAGTCTACAAGACCCACATCAATTTCGAAGTATGTCACAAATATTAATAACTCTATACATCTATTAAGATGCAATTTGTTCCATAATAACATACCAAAGAATAAACTCCATTTTCTCTAAACCTAAAATCTACCCATCAATACAAAAACACCCAACTTTGTAAAGAATTATCAACTTTGATTTTTATTTATAAACCAATTTGATGTATTGATGATCTTTTAGAAAGATAACCCGCAAATGAATGGTTTTATCTTTACTATGATTTATAAATCATATATTCCATCAGCTATGTCATTATCTAAACCAAACTTAGAGAGTTTGGCTAAAATATTTGCCTTCAAATTTGAAGGATTCGTCAACTTTCTCCTCTGCATTGAGAATATATTATAAAGGATAAACATCATGGAAATAATATTTTATTTATCTTAGCACATACTTTTGGTTCATGTGAAGAAAAAAACAAATCGCTAATGCAACCACGATTGAGAGACACGTGGCCACCGGTTTTATTTATCTCTTTAATAGAGAAGACTTTATCATCACATTAAAATCTAATGAAATAAAAAATTTGTATATAGCACATAGTTTATGGAGGTCGCTCATACCAAAATATAGTATTAAGTACCAATGCTTAGGGAATAGCTAATGTGGAATAGAAAAAAATCTAAGTCCGATTCAAAAGATATTTGTGTATTTGAAAAATATAAAGAATTAGAAAAAACATATAAAGGGTTGTGATTTTTCTTTACAAGTATTTCTATAAATTATGTTGAATTGTTTAAAATAAATTGTGACTTGAAGATCAAGCTCAACAAGCTTTATGTTTTGTATATTATGAATAAATTCAAATTGTTTTGATATATATATATATAAGTTGTATGTTCTGAATATTATAAATAAATTCAAATTGTTTTGATATATATATGTAGTATGAAATGTAATAAAATATTATGATAAATACATTTATAATGGAATTTATTTAGTAGATTTAATTGTGTCATTCAATAGATGTTAGAGGTATTTGATGATATTAGTGACAATGTTTTGATGGTTAATGAATTTTACTTTGATGTAAAAAAGAAGTTATGTGATGATAATTGTCTTATTTTAAATATGATCCTTATTAACCTAAGGCAACATGGATATTCCTCATCATTTTGATGACTATTGATAGCTTTTTCAAACATATAAAAAAATGATTAGTACAACCTAAATAGGCTATATATAGTTATGCATGTGGTTTTACCATTTAGACAAATTGAGATATTTTGTATGATTGCAAATCAATGTACACCATCAACAAATTAAAAAGAGAAAGTGAAATAATGAATGTTAAAAAATAGAAAAGGCATGTATTGTAAAAATGACCTTTGCAAATGTGTTGATTAAGCATAAAGAGGGTTCACATCAAGTTCTACATATCTTCTAGTATAACCTATACAAATGATTAGTGCAACCTAACTTGCTTTGGTAACATGTTGTAAATTAAGATCTTAGAATAATAAGTATTATAAACAAGATATAAAACAAATAAATTGAGAACCCTACAAACATAGATTTTACACATTTCAAAAGAAATACATGGAGAAAACCCTTTTGGATAAAAAACTCCATAAAACAACATTTTATTAAAACACTTACAATAATGGTCTATTATAATATGGACTGAACTTGGGGAACATTTCTCCATACTTTCACATGGTCAATAAGACCTCATGTGCATAATGATAGGACTATTATCAATCTCTAAATTCATCTCTCAAATGAGAGAGAACCTCCTTAAATATAAGAGGATGGGTGACATAATACCTGAACGGGTATTAATCACACCTATTCAACAACCCCCATTCATAAATCATTAGTAATCTAATTATTAGACTATAATGATTTCAAATGGGATATACTTAATAAACATATAATATATAAGGCTTTATAACCTTATATTAGAACAATATATAAATGTTCTAAGGGTATGATCCCTAAAAATTATGTTCTAACAAGAATTCTTATGATCCTTATCATACCTTACTTTCATACTTATAATCTTTAATGATTATGAACCACTGTATTGCTTTATCTCATTATGAAAATTTACAAGTATTGTTGAGAAGCAAATTTAGAGGCCTACTATAGAAAACATGGGGAATAATTTTAACTTTCCTTGATAGAAATCATGCCACATTTTTAATAAAAAAGGTGGGAAGAAACACCATAAAACCTAGTTGTATATCAACATATACTAGTTGTTTATGAAAGCTATGACTTTCTATTTTGATGTACGTGCAAATAATATTTGAATATCCAATTATTTTGGTCATTGAGGATGAACTAATGACATAGAGGTTGTGTTTAAATAAAAATTTATTAGTGCTCAATTTGATATATTTGGTATGAAAGTTGGTCTACTTAATTATATTTTTTTTAAAAGGATTGATATATTAGCAAAGAAGAAAATAGTTTCAAATCAAAAGGTTATATGAAAAATTATAATAATATCTAGGAACTAGATTTACTCATATTTGTATGGTAAGCACCCTATTATTTGACAATTACACACCATATCAATCATAATCCATACTAGGGATTAAAAATTTCAAGAGGGTCAATGACCAACCTAGCAAGTTAGGTGCACCATTTTTTTTTCTTCATTCATCTTGGACTTTACTATATTAGGATTCAATAAACAAATCATCTTACTATGTGGCCTCCAATATCCTTGGTCCATTAATGACAAGTCTTAATTATCAAGGAAACCTAATTTTATCATTGTTGAGGTGCTCCAACATTTTACAAACAATTATTGACATTAATTAAATTGTGAATACAATATTCCTAAATAAATTATGATTAGATTTTAAATAATCTTCTAGTATTAGAAAATGTATTAATTAATAGGTATATACTTGGTTAAGAAAATAATTTAAAACCTAATTCTTGGAATAGGTTCTTTTGTACATCAAAATTATCACCTAATAAACTTAAATAAAATAAGTATCAAATTCCTTTTAGGGGAAATTCTATGTGTCAATTTTCTTAGGATACATCATAGAAAATTTAACAAGTTTACCTATTCAACACATGACATTCTCTAGTCAAGCCACATTAAAAAGGGTCAAGGTGTATGCAAGGTATAATTTTCTAACTTAAATCGGTTTCAAATATGGAACTCAAACTTAAATTAGACTAAGTTTAATTATTTCAAAGAGTTTGAAATTCTAAATATAATTTACTAGGAAGGAACATGTGCAATTGACTACAACCTATAATGCATTATTAATTAGTAATTATAATATTCAATAAAAATATAGGGAAATTCAATAGAAATCAAGATTTTCATTTAATTATTTCATTAATGCATTAACTAGAGCATTCTAAAGTTTAAAATTTCCCTTTCAATTTATTCATTAATATTTTATAACACAATATTTTAAAGTGAATGTCATAGTCATTAAGATGTTCATTGAATCTTAGGGAAAATTCAAATAAATTGATAGTAGTAACTTTAATGCCTAGCTTACAGGGCAACCAAGGGTAATCCTGGCTCTATTGGATGTGGGGGAGTGATTAGGGATGACAATGGAAACTTCATTTCAGTGGTGGTGCTCCCCTTGGGTACCCAGACTAACCACCTTGTTGAAGCCATAGGGGCTTACCAAGTTCTTAACCTTGCTAAGAAGTTGAAGTACAAAAATGTGTGGGTTGAAGGAGATTCTAATAATATAATCCAATGTATTAAAGGGTCTCAAAAGCCATCCTGGACTATAGAGAATTGGGTTAATTTATCTAAGGAAATTATTAATTCCTTTGAGAACTACTTTGTCACCCATGTCTATAGGGAGATCAATATGGTGGCAGATTATTTTGCTAATATAGGGGTGAAGGCGAATAATAAAGTGGTGTGGCAAAGGAGTGATGGTCTTGAGGCTAACATCACGACCTTAATCATGTATGATCAAACCCATGTGAAGGTTCAATTTCCCTCGTTGAATAATGATTAAGGTGAAGGCAGGTTTTCCTAAGCAGTCTTGGAACTGCTTTTTCATCATTTTTCTTCAAGGGATGAAGTACCACAGATCTTATAGTCTAATTAATCTTTGGGGCTTCACATGCTTTTTGGGCATTTTTGCGCTCGCAAATAGAGGAATTCTGGAGTATTCAAAGAAATTTTGCATTGCAAACAAAATGGGCGGCGAGCATTGCAGGTTGGAACTGATTGATTGCAGTGAGCTGAAGACCAATGAAAAATTATGGAGGGTCCTGGAGAAGGGTGGCATCATGAGTGATATGGAGAAGCTCCATGGTAGGGATCCAGAGATCACCAGGATTTTCATGAAGGAATGGAATAATGGCAGAATTAATCTATTTGGTAGGAAAGTGAAGATTGATGAGCAATTAATTTCTAAGGTTACTAGGATGCCGGTGGAGAGTCTCAAGTTTCATAGGGATAGGAAGCTCTTCGACCGGCCAGTTAAAAATTTCCCTCGCACTAATAAGGAAAGGGAGGACCCGTTGCGGGCTACTAAGAGTAGCTATGATACTACAAAAATCAAATTGTTGTGGAGGGAGGTGTTGAGGGTTATCATTGAGTATATCACATTAGATGGGAGATATTCCAAAAATTTTGGGTATCACTTTGTGCTCTTGAACCATTTCAGGCACCAGGTCAGGGTCTCCCTTCCTTTTTATCTCTCCACTTCTTTAAATTCGAGTCTTCAGGACCATGAGTCTAATCTGGTTAGATATCCCATAATTCATGAGGGGTTACTTGTTCTCATCTATGAACACTTTAGAGCTTTTCCAACCATCCATCATCCCCCTTCTCCTCACCCTATTTCTGATAAGGAGGAGTTGGGTGATAGTTATACGGAGAAAGATGAGTGGGATACTGAAATGGAGGGTGAGGAATAGCACCCTGTGGAAGCTAAGAAGAAGGGCAATGTCAAAATCAAGTCTAAGTATCATGCCCTCCCTAAACCCAGTGCAATGATGTCTACTGGAAGGGCCAAAATTATCTATCCTAGGTCTGATATTACCAAATTGAAACTAAAAGGTACACCTAGTGTTTCTCATAAGGGGAAGGGTAAAAGAAAATTGGAGGAAGACCCTTCCTACCACACGGAACAAGAGGAACCCCAACACACCAATTCTCTTGAGACTTCCAACTATCCAGCTACGGACAGGGATGATAAACCACGGTACCCAATGACCTTAAGGAAGATGAACACTACTTCAAAGCTGAGCAAGAGTATCTTGGTGACATCCTTGCTATTGCTCGCAATGGTTCTGTTGATTTTTTTCATTTGTTTAGGTGGGCCTTCTTCGAGATTAAGGAGATTAAGCTTAATCAAACAGGATATAACATCAGGTTGGAAAAGGTGGAGGGGGTTGATAATGCGAGTAAGGATAAAGGTAGAGCTAAGAACCTATGGATGAAAGATAATAATAAATATATGGTTGATTGCCTGAAGAAAACTATGGAGGATTTGGAGAATTTCAAGAACAATCACGATGGAAAACTTTTTGATATTGAGGGGAGGCTAAATTTTTTTAGAGAATCTATTGAGAATTTTTTGGAAGTGAGCCACAAAATTCTTAAGTCCATTGCCAGTACCATGAACATGATGGTCGAAGATATGGAAAGGGCTTATCAGGTAAAATCTGTGGTGGATGTGGAGGAGGTTAAAGATCCAAGCCAGGCTGAAGGGGTTGGGCCAAGAAAACACACTAGATCCAATCTAAAAAGGAAGTTGGAAAAGCCCCCTGCAGACATAAAGGATATGAGGAAAGCTACTATTAACATGGACAACTTGGAAAAGGAGGTCGCTGAAATCTTGAGAAATCTGGCCTAGTGGTTGGTTTCTTGTAGGTGTTTTACTGGTTTTTTGTTCTGTGTTGTCTCTTCGTTGGTCTTTGGTTTTTCTTTGTTGGCAGATTTTCATCTTTTTTTGAACTCTTAATGATTTATCCTTTCTCTATCTATTGTTAAAGGGTTTCGGGGCCCCTTAAAACCCCGCTTTTACCTTAATCAAAAAATTTAATGCCTCGCTTAACCTTAAATTTCTTAGGAAAAATGTAAGTGGGATTATTTAATGAATGTATGGATCATTTAGGAAGAAAACATCTATGGAAATATCTTGATCAATAATTTTTCCTCATAAATAGATTCTATGTACATATATATATATATATATATATACTATAAGAGCATAAATTAAATTTTCAAGTTAGAATTTTTCCATAAAATAAGGATTTCATATCCATGTTATTAATATAATTCAAAGTCCATATATAGTCTAATTTATAAAGTGTTTCACTTTCTAAGATAGTCATATATCATGTATAAGTAAACTTGGGAGCCCTAATAAGATAAATCTAAATGTGTCATGTATCCATAGTATGGTGTGTCTTATTTCTTGAGTAGTTAATCGACATGAGAGCCCATGTGAAATCTTGTTCAAGTAATTCATGAACTCTAAAGTCATTAGAGTTTTATATTTTTCATTAGGGTTTCAATTTCATATTTAGAGTTTCAAAATAAGATTTAAAATAATATACAAAATTTAGGGTTTCAATTTCAATACAAATATAGGATTTATAATTTTAAATTAAGTAAAATAAAAGGGAATGAAGGTTGCATTCAGGTATAAAAATTAGGAAAATTTAAATAACTATTCTTGTTACCTATCCATATTGGAAAATGAACCCTCATAACGTCTATTCAAAGAACACATGTCATAATTGGGGTGAATTGGCATTACCCTGGTTGACAACTTGGTGAGTGGGTTGGATTTTGTTATATGTAGCTAGGAGATGGAGTTCATAGTGAAAATAATACAAAATATAGTCATAAAAAAAGTAATGAAATTCTTTTAAAAATACTAAAAATGAATCTTCATATGAAGATAATTATTTACTATTTCAAAATTAATAATAAAATAGCTTCATCCAAATGTTATTCATATTCACCTTGAAATGAAGTTACCTTCATTCAAAGAACTTCAAATGATGGTGTTTGCTCAAAAATTCTTCTAATGCATGCAAATTTGTAATGTCCCACAAGCGGGACACACTATTGCAGATATACCCAAGTACATTTTATTAAATTATTCTTTACCTAATTAATGAGAAATTTAATTAATATCAATCAATAATAATATTGCTTCACCTAAACTAGAGAGTGTAAGTAATGTTTTTTTTTGGAATTATTATAAATAAGTCCATATATGAAACCTCTTGTTGATGGTGTGGTAGTTAGGGGTTAGTATAAGAAGAAAGGGACTAAGAAGAAGAGTGGAGATAAAATTTGAAGGGAAAGCTAAGGTTAAATGATAGGGAGCATGGGTGAATCAATCACTGATTCATGCTCTAGGTCCTTCTTGGAAGACCTCTAGGGTATTTTTCTCCACCCTTTGCAACCTATAGGATCACTTCTATTCCTAAGATCCCCTGGTTCTCCTAGCCAACCCACCTATCAACAAAAAGCTTGCTTTGTCAAGTCAACACTTGATACAATCACAAAACCCTAGCCACTTACCCTTAAGCTACCTTAATGGTCACTAACCTCTAATTCATGAAGTAGATTTACAGAGGTGTGGAGGTTCTTCTAAATGTTGAATTCCATCCTATCTGGGGCATCAGGGATCTACCTAACTCCATCTGCAAGTCGCTTTCACCAAACCCTCAATTTAGGCCTAAAAGGCTACTAGCCCTAATTAGGTCTCCTTACTCGAGAGATCAGGGTTTTTCTCCAATTCCTCCAAAGAAACCCCAAATCTTTTCTTGGGATTCCTGGTTCATATGCCCACCCCTCAAATATTTTCATGGTCTTGGTTCCCCAACTGGCCGTACTATGCACAAGCTGAAATTGACCAAAAATCAGGGTTTTAGGCCTTTCTTGGCTCCTCTGCGACTTGCTAAGCTCTTCCCTCACAAGCAAATTGGTAGAGCTCCCTCCTCTTCACCATAGCTTTGTAAGTCCCATTCCTACATTAACCAAAAGGAAATTCTTCTTGAAGTGATCACCTCTGCAAACCAAGTACTCTGCACTTTGGTCTTTCCTAGCCGGACTCTCCTCTAGCTCGCCTAGGATAAGATTTCATGCTTAGCTACTGCAATTTCAAAGCTCCTAACTCCTACTATATGTACATCCATGGAGTCTAGCCACCAATCCCAAGGGGCCATACAATTTTTATAGTGGGAAAGTGAGCTAACCCTCCATGCTTTCCAGACTGCCTGGTTCAAATCAACAACAATGAAGAACCAAACTAATTACCAAAAATGCTTGAAAACTAAAAACTAAACTATCTACTACCACACAATATTCAAAGAGTAACTACTCTACCCTATGCATGAATTATAGTGCTAAACTAATTCATGAAATGTCACTGTAACACTAAGAACCAAAAACTTCAAATCCCAAAAACATATCTATTTCTTCTTCAATTCATAACTTCTTCCATAACAAAACTTCTAACCCTTCCTTCAGGTCGAGGCACACATAAATAGGTTAACAAAAGTAGTTATTCCATCACCTTGGACTCCTCTTGGTCATGTAGGTTCAACTATATTGTGGCAAAGTTGCAAAATGCAACATTTTGCCACTTTTGCCAATTCCTAGTAAACTGAGTAAATGAGTTTCTAAACTCATCCATCCTTTCCAAATACTATCCTAAGAACCAAAACACATGCTTGACCCAAGATTGAATCCAATGAACATATGATGACATCATCTTGCAATTGGTGCCAATTTGAAGGCTTTACAACTTCATAGCCTTACTTGCACCTTGCAACAGTCCTGACCTCTAAGATCTAAAACCCTAAGTATTAACTCAGTGGTCAACATGACCTTCACCTAAACACAACCAAAATGCCATTAAGGATCGCACATAACTAGCTAACATAGATTGCTTAATTGTTCCTAGACAACCTATGGGTGCTCCTGCACCATTCTCCCCCTCTGCACAAACACTAAGGAATGTGGGGAGAGATCAGAGATAGATCAATTCCATACTTCTTGAAATGGGCTTCTTCCACCCATGTAGCCTCGGACTCATGTTTGTCCTTCCACTGTATGAGATGTTCCCTGTACACCTTGTGCCTTGTAGACTTCTTCACTCTAGATTCCAAGATCCTATCTGCTCGTAGCTTGTTCTTAGGAGGTAATACTACAACATTCACATCCTCCAATAAATCCTTGCTGTTTAGATTCATCTCAGTCAATGGACCTTTATACCTAATCAAGTCAGCTACATTAAACACTAGTGAAATACTTAATTCTGCAGGAAGCTCCACCTTGTAAGCATTCTTCCCATACTTAGCTAATACCTTACATGGTCCCACTCTCTTCATCTACAACTTGGTTGGTACTCCCTTCTGCAATCTGGATTTGTTGAGATGGACCATGACATAATCACCTACTGCAAATTGGATATCTTTCCTAGACATATCCACCTTAGTTTTCAACTTTTGAGTAGCCTTTGTGACTATCTTCTTCACCTGCTCCTGAATCTCCTTCATGGTCTAGGAGAAATCCTCTATATGGCCACTCCTATGCTCCATAGCTCCAAAAACTCTAAGCTCACACACACCTCTTGGGTGCATACCATATACTATCTCAAAAGGACTCTTCCTTGTGGTCCTTTTCACACTGTCATTGTAGGCATATTCGGCTTGTGATATGACTAAGTCCCATGTCTGTCCATACTCCTTGGTGAGGCATATTAGAAGGTTACCTAACACCCTATTTATTACCTCAGTTTGTCCATTTGTCTAAGGATGGTAAGCTGATCCAAAAGACAAATTAGTACCCAGTCTACTCCATAGAGTCTTCCAAAAATGACTCATGAACTTCACATCTCTATTCGATATTATGCTCAATGGTAAGCCATGGATCCTCACAATCTCTTTGAAGAAGAGATGAACAATATAACTAGCATCATGGGTGGTCTTGCAAGGAACAAAGTGACTCATTTTATTGAACCTATCTACCACCACATAAACACTATCAAACCCTGTCTTTGTTTTAGGGAGTCCTACAACAAATTCCATACTAATCCATTCCTATGGTCTGTTGGGAATAGGTAGAGGTTGATACAAACCTACATTACTAGCTCCCCCTTTGGCTTTCATACAAACTAAACACTGCTCCACATACCTTCTAACATCCCTTGGCAACTTGGGCCAATAATAGAACCTCTGTACCAACTCCATTGTCTTATTGATGCCAAAATGGCCACTGAGACTACCATTGTGCTTCTCCTGAATGAGATTCTCTCTCATTGAACCTTTGGGAACACATAACTGGTTCCCTTTGAACAAAAGTCTAGTCTGCAATGTATATTATGAGAATTGACTGTGAAAATGATTAGCAAAATTAGAACATACCTTCTATGCTTCGGAAAAGTCTTCATCTTCTCCATAGAGATCCTTGAAACTCTCTATCCCAAAGCTTTTGAATTGAATCTCTTGCACTATCAACAATCTCCTACTTAGTGCATCTGCCACCTTGTTCAACTATCCCTTCTTGTGTTTGATATTAAAGGTGAAGTCTTAGAGATACTCCATCCATTTCAAGTGTCTATTGCTCAACTTTTCTTGTGTGTTGATGTAGCTAAGTGCCTGGTTATCAGTAAACACTACAAACTCTTTGGGTAGGAGATAGTGTCTCCACTTTCTAAGAGACTGCACTAGAGCATATAACTCTAGGTCATAGGTAGAATACTTCTTCTTAGCTTCATTGAGCTTTTCACTAAAGAAAGCTATAGGCCTGCCTTCTTGGCTTAGTACTCCTCCTACTACAATTCCACTGGCATCACACTCCACAGTAAATAACTTGTCAAAAATAGGTAACAAAAGGATAGGTTGGGTTGCCACTTCTTGTTTTAATTTCTCAAAACCTTTCTCTGCTTCAAGAGTCCACTTAAACTTAGTCTTTAGTCTACCCTTGATAGTATCTAACACTGGTGCACAAATGCCACTAAAGTTCCTTATAAACTTCCTATAAAACTGAGCTAACCCATGAAAACTTCTTACCTCTGTCCTGGTGGTTGGTGTAGGCCAATTTAGGATAGCTTCCACCTTGCTTGGGTCCATCTTCAATGATCCTTGGGATACTACAAACCCCAAATACACAAGTTCTTGCTTGAAGAACTCACATTTTTCTAATTTGATAGATAACTTCTCCTCCTGCAACCTTTTAAGAACCATCTCCACATGCTTCAAATGGTCCTCTGTTGTCTTACTAAAAATGAGTATATCATCTAGATACACTACCACAAATACACCTGTGAAATCATTAAGTACTTAATTCATGAGCCTCATGAATGTGCTAGAAGCATTTGAGAGACCAAATGGCATAACTCTCCACTCATACAAACCATCAGTTGTCTTCCATTCATCCCCATCCTTGATCCTAATTTGGTGGTAGCCACTTTTTAGGTCCAACTTAGTGAAATACTTTGACACTCCAAGACAATCCATCAAATCCTGTATCCTAGGAATAGGAAACCTGTATCTTATAGTAATCCTATTGATAGCCCTAGAATCAGTACAAAGTCTCCACTTACCTCCTTTCTTGGTTGCTAAGACCACTGGTACTGCACATGGACTGATGCTCTTCTTGATTAGTCCTTGGTCTAATAACTCCTACACTTGCCTAGCCACTTCCAAGTTCTGATCTGGTGTGAGTTTATAGGCTGCTTTGTTAGGTAATGAAGCCCCTGGTATGAAGTCAATCTGATGACTTATAGCTCTTCTTGGAGGTAGTGTTGTTGGTGTTCCATCACTGACTATATCCTTGAACTTCTCAAGCAATTTCTGGACTTCTTCTGGGATAACTGTCTTCCCGACCTTGTCTTCTTCCTTGGGTTGCACCATAACCACATATCCTTCACCTCCTTGCTGAAGAGTATTAATAAACTCCTTGCCACTGCTTAACAAGACACTAGGGGTCTTTGATTGTCCTCCTTCTTCATCCAACAGTGACTGCAACTTGAATGTTTTACCATTCTTCTTAAATGAGATGGTGTTCTCCTTTCCATCATAGATAGCTCCTCTATCATATTGCCATGGTCTTCCCAATAAAAGATGGCATGCATCCATAGGCAACACATCACAAATAAGTTTGTCTTTGTACCCTCCAATGGAGAATTCTACTGATGTTTGCTCATTCACAAGAACACTATGTCCTTTATTTAGCCATGTCACCTTGTAGGGATTAGTATGGGGTATCTTCTCCAAGTTTAGCTTCCTTACTACTTCCTCTAAGATGATGTTGTCAGTAGACCCTGAATCCACTATAACCTTGCACACTTTTCTAAGTATTTTGCATCTCACTCGGAATAAGGCTCTCCTTTGCTTTGGCTCCTCCTTGACTGGTTCCTGATTAGAACCCTCCTAAACATTAGGTTCTCCCCCATATCTGACTCAATATGACTAACCTCTGGTGACTTAACACTTATAGTGTCTTCTTGAGCATATGCCACTCTCTTCTCTGTGTTAGAAGAAGATGCTTTCTCCGAGCACCTATAAGCAGGATGTCCTACTTGACCAAAATTATAACACTTCATGGTAGAAAAATAGGAGTTACTTCTTCCTGCACCTCTTCCTCTGTTAGAACCTCCTTGAGATCCTCTACCTTTTCCATAACCTCCTCTAGAATTTGTTTCACTTCCATGCTCTGTGAGTTTAGACTCTCCTTGACTTCTTTGCTCAGTCTGTCTACCTTGGTTTCCACCTCTATATCCTTTTTGATCTCTGCCTCTTCTTCTGTTCTTGGAATTTTGATCTTGTTTCCTCTTACCTTTCTCCTCAATCTTTATGGCCAATTGATAACATTGGTGCACTGTTTTAGGACTGAGAAGATTCATCTCTTCTTGTATGCTCCACTTCAACCCATTAAGGTATCTAGCCACCTTAAGTCTTTCATCCTCAATCACATTAGACCTCATGCAAAGTTTTTGAAACTCCTCGGTATAGGAATTCACATCTTGGTCTCTTTGTCTCAAGTTCTGTCTTTTCTTATGTAGTTGGATTTCATAGTCATCTGGCATATATGCTTCTCTCACCTTGACAACCATTCCCTTCCAAGTAGAGATAGGCTTCTTGCCTTCCTTTTCCCTCTCTGTCTGAATGAACTTCCACCATGTCAAGGCAGAACCTCTCAATCTTGATTTGGCCACCTTTACCTTCTATGCTTCAGTGACTCCATCACACTCAAAATGGTTTTCCATTCCCTCTATCCAATCCATGACTAGATCGGCTTCCAATTTCCCACTAAATAGGGGTATGCCTTCAAGTGCTTTTCCACTCAAAGCCTTCAATGCCTTCAAGAAAGGTTCTTCTTGAAGAAAAGGATCAGGTTCAGGGGTCTTATCTTCCTCTGCAACCTCTTTACCCTTAGGTACTCTTCCTTCCAACTTATCACTGACCTCCTCAGTCTTCATTTGCACATTGTTAAATGCTTGCTCAAGTTGGGCTATTCTTTCTCTCAATAGCCTATTGTCTTCCTCTTGGTCTTCGACCTTCTTAGCCAACTCTATATTTGTCACCATGATTGAAGAACCACTAGATTCACTGTCTGACATGCAACAAACAATCCCAAATCTTTTTGGGGCTCTGATACCAATCTAATAGGGAGGATGGGTGAATCAATCACTGATTCATGCTCTAGGTCCTTCTTGGAAGACCTCTAGGGTATTTTTCTCCACCCTTTGCAACCTATAGGATCACTTCTATTCCTAAGATCCCCTGGTTCTCCTGGCCAACCCACCTATCAACAAAAAGCTTGCTTTGTCAAGTCAACACTTGATACAATCACAAAACCCTAGCCACTTACCCTTAAGCTACCTTAAAGGTCACTAACCTCCAATTCATGAAGTATTTTTACAGAGGTGTGGAGGTGCTTCTAAATTTTGAATTCCATCCTATCTGGGGCATCAAGGATCTACCTAACTCCATCTGCAAGTCACTTTCACCAAACCCTCAATTTAGGCCTAAAAGGCTACTAGCCCTAATTAGGTCTCCTTACTCGAGAGATCAGGGTTTTTATCCAATTCCTCCAAAGAAACCCCCAATATTTTCTTGGGATTCCTGGTTCATATGCCCACCCCTCAAATATTTTTAGGGTCTTGGTTCCCCAACTGGCCGTACTATGCACAAGCTGAAATTGACCAAAAATCAGGGTTTTAGGCCTTTCTTGGCTCCTCTGCAACTTGTTGAGCTCTTCCCTCACAAGAGAATTGGTAGAGCTCCCTCCTCTTCAAAATAGCTTCATAAGTCCCATGCCTACATTCTCCAAAAGGAAATTCTTCTTGAAGTGATCACCTCTGCAAACCAATTACTCTGCACTTTGGTCTTTCCTAGCCAGACTCTCCTATAGCTCGCCTAGGATAAGATTTCATGCTTAGCTACTGCAATTTCAAAGCTCCTAACTCCTACTATATGTACATCCATGGATTCTAGCCACCAATCCCAAGGGGCCATACAATTTGTACGGTGGGAAAGTGAGCTAACCCTCCATGCTTTCCAGATTGCCTGGTTCAAATCAACAACAATGAAGAACCAAACTAATTACCAAAAATGCTTGAAAACTAAAAACTAAACTATCTACTACCACACAATATTCAAAGAGTAAATACTCTACCCTATGCACGAATTACAGTGCTAAACTAATTCATGAAATGTCACTGTAACACTAAGAACCAAAAACTTTAAATCCCAAAAACATATCTATTTCTTCTTCAATTCATAACTTCTTCCATAACAAAACTTCTAACCCTGCCTTCAGGTCGAGGCACACATAAATAGGTTAACAAAATTAGTTATTCCATCACCTTGGACTCCTCTTGGTCATGTAGGTTCAACTATATTGTGGCAAAGTTGCAAAATGCAACATTTTGCCACTTTTGCCAATTCCTAGTAAATTGAGTAAATGAGTTTCTAAACTCATCCATCCTTTCCAAATACTATACTAAGAACCAAAATGCATGCTTGACCCAAGATTGAATCCAATGAACATATGATGACATCATCTTGCAATTGGTGCCAATTTGAAGGCTTTACAAATTCATAGCCTTACTTGCACCTTGCAACAGTCTTGACCTCTAAGATCTAAAACCCTGAGTATTAACTCAGTGGTCAACATGACCTCACCTAAACACAACCAAAATTCCATTAAGGTTCACACTTAACTAACTAACATAGATTGCTTTAATGTTCCTAGACAGCCTATGGGTGCTCCTGCACCATTAAACTCTCTTGGAAAATGAAAAGTAAAATAATGGAATTATGATAATATAGGTTACATCAAGAAGGATTATAAATCTAAGAAGAAGGGTGCTTGCTTTTATAATTTATTAGATAATGATGAATATAATAGTGAAACTTTAATTTCTACTAAAGTAATTGGTGATGAGTCTTGGTTGATTGACTGAAGTGTGTCATATCACATGACTTATCATAGGAAGTGGTACTATAACTGCAAGGAATGTAAGGAAAGGCATGTTTTTTCAGTGATAACATCTCTTTAAGGATATATTAGTTGAGGGAAGGTAAATGTGCCTTTCATGGATGATACAGTGAGAATGATCTTAGGTGTATTTCATGTTGAACACTTATAATACTAAGAGGGAGGGGGTGGATCAGTATTCTATTAAACCATTCAAACATTAGCCATCCAATTACCAGAGAATATTTAACTGTTATAAGGAATGAAAGCATGAAAACATCCACAACATCACATAACACATGAACACTAGGATTTTTACGTGGAAAATTTGGAAAACCCATAATGGGAAAAATCATGGTGAGGATTAATTCACAATATGCTATAACTGGTCATAACATATTTACAAAAGTGTTCACTACAGGTGGACTCACTATCCAAGTGAACTCACTGCTCACTGAGAAAAGAAAGAGAGAAAGAAGAGATTTTGTGGCTACATAGAAAATATTTGAACTGATACAAAATACATACCATATGTTGGATTCATTTCCTTTGAAGCTCAAAACACTAACTTAATACACTTCATCTAACTCAAATTACAAATATTTTCTCTGTTATGTATTCACACAACTTTTCTCAACTTTCACAACTTATTCGTTCAACTTTGCATATTTTTGAATCACTTCTTGTGTTTAGATCATGTACACATGCAAAAATTGCTATCTACAATCTCAAAAAAACTATGTATATATATCAAACTCATCGCAAACATCAATTAGGTTAGTCTAATTAGATGTAGCCCTAAAAAATATAAAACATGCCTTGTCGACACCTAATTCAAATCAAAATATGTTCACACCCAAAAAAACACATGAAAATCATAATATAGGTCGGCATGGACCTATAATAGCTCCTTCTTACATCTGTAGTACATATTTAATCTCTGCAACCCTTTAGATACATTAGGTTAGCCAAGCATAGGACCTAAAAAATGAAATACTCCAACTATTCATCATCATAGGACATGTGGACCTCAAAATGTCATGCCATCTGGAAAGAACAATGCTTTGAAAGCTATTAACATTTTCCCAAAATTGCAAGGTCTAACCCAAATCCGCAGAGGAGTGCGGACCGGATAAGTCATACCAGTTACACAAAAAACTATTTAAACCTTATATATCGATCTTCTGTTACTTGCAACTTACAAAACACTTATCTGAACCAAGTGAAATTTTGAATGAAGATATTGTTGACAACCATAAACAACATACCAAAACCACAAAACTAAATCTCTAAGGGAAAAAAAATGCAGACCAAATTACTAGAGGGCTCTGTGTATTGAATCTGACGGTGTAGACACTTAGCAAAATACTTAATTGTTTCTATGTGTGGATCAAACCTTCTTGCAAATGTCTCTTTTATAATCATCCAAAAGCATATCAGGAATTACCACAATGATTTTTACCAAGTCATTCATCTCCACAACAATCATATTCTTCCATCACTGAAGCAATGTTGACATCAATGACAACTCATTAATGACAACCTTGTTCATTCTTTCAACAATCTCCCCCTTTGTCATTGATGGAAACACGTGCCAAAACAACACTAGCTTCTCTCCTACTTAACTTCTCTCCAAGTATCTCTCCCCCTTTGACATCAATGGCAAAGGGTGTACTGGTAACAACACTCTATATGTTCCCCGTTAGATATATATACAAACTAAAATAATCTGAATGAATGTACTAACTCCCCCTTAGGAAGTTAAAAAAACTCCTAATTCCATCCACATAATTACAAAAGAATTTGTAAACTTGAAAAACAAAAAAAATGCATAAGCGTAGAAATGGTAAACCCGAAGATGTTGACCCTTAAAGCTTCTGTAGAATGGCTTGCCAAGCAGATTTACCTTCTTCCCAACTTTTCTTTGTTGCTGCAAGCATTTTGTATTGAGACTCAAGCTCCACCAATGTTTCCTCTCCTTCTTCCAAAGTACTGGGAGTAAGATTTAAATTTAAAATTTTATCAGTACTGGCAAATGGAACTTAAGACAGGTATATGCTTTGTTTTCACCAAGTCCCTTAACATTCCAAGCTGCTTGATTATATCTTCCTTCTAGCTCTGTAGGGTAAAGAATTTGTCATGCAAATCTACTATGGCATACTAGGTATGACCATTTCTATCCCATGATAGATCATAGGCACTTGATGTATTTCTTATCTACGACTCAATTGAGTCCATTTCATACTTTATTCTTTGTGTGGCATCCAATCACTTCATGCAATACAAAAATAATTTGTTTGCCTCTTCCTCACATGCTTGTTTTAGAATTGTGAAACAAGCATACAACCATGAGCCATAGCATCAAACAACGAACAAATACACCTTCCACACAATAGATCTATAAAATAATATGTGGAATATTCATCAACAAGGAAAAGCTACAGAAAGAGACTTTCAAGAAGATATGAAAGCTCCAGATAATATCCAAGAGATATTTATAATAAGGGTTGAGTGCTTATAAGAGCAAATCCTTAAATGAGAAAGGGATCAAATCATGATAAGTGTCAATATCACATGAGATGAGACATAATGATCTAATATTAACTCAATTAATAAAGCATAAAAGCAATCCTAAGTTTAGCTTAAGTGCACAAGAATAAATGAGACTAATAATCGATTAAAGATTAGTTAATTATTAACTAATGTATGATAACTCTAACACCCCCCTTAAGATAAAATTTGGGAGTAGCTAAAAACCCTAAAAAGAATGCCTGATGGGTCCCGACAAACAAGGCCATGTGAGGTACCCATGTACAAACATAAGATCTCTATAATGCAGAGAAATAGAAAAAACCTCATGGGAAAAACTCTACTCCAAAAAGAGATGAAGGGAAAGTGAAGGACTGAAGAAGCCTCTAAACAAGACAATTTTATCCAAAAATATAAGAACAAAGGATGAAAAAAGAGAACACCACTGAAGCATGAAGAAGCTAAAAACATTGTCATAGAATGACTGCTGAAATGTTGAAAGAAGAACCTCCACTGAAATATATGATTATTAGGATCAAGAAGACAAGAATCTATATGAGTTCCCCCAACAACACTACTAAAATATGATGGAAAACCAAGACATACATCAAGAACTCAAAGATATAGATGGCATAGTACCAATAGTCTGAAGAACTGATCAAGTGAAAATGGAAGGTCGTCTCTAGAAATAGGAATGCAAGAGTGTCCATATGGTAAGTGTTCCATCTTACCAAAATGCATGGGTAAGTAGCCACTACATCCGCCTAGTACATAGGAAAAAATACTGTATACATAGCTCACTCCAACCTGAAACCAAGGAAGCATCAACACCAAGAGTAGAAACCCCCCATAATGCTGACAAGGGAGAAGTATGACATGTACACTGAAAGTAAATGCCTGAATGTAGTGCATGATAAAGAACCAAGAACATCTGAATGTGGAAACATGAAAGTACAAGTAGATATAAAGGGTGCACAAACCAAGGCACACACATGAGAAAGGTATGAAGGAAAAACAAAGGCAAACATCAACCCCCATGGCACTTTATATCATAGTGCGAGTACAATAGGGCACAAAGTGATGTGAAAGATCCCATAATACAAGTGCAACATAAAGGAACTTTATCTCAATGCATTTACAAAATCATAAGTGCTTACAATGCAAGCTCATAATTTCAAAAAAAGACACAAGACTGGAAATACATGTAGAACAACCAAAAAGAATCCATCCCATGTAAACAAGAAGTTTCTAGGAGCTAAGATGACCAAGTAATTCACCAGAATGTTAAAACACAAAAAAACTAAAAAAAATGTACCTAGTATATTTTCTAATGAAAAAATGTAAAGATTTGGATAGAGCACTGGAAGAGCTTTCCAACACCTATTTGTTTTCGAAAAACGAAGACCGTATACAATAGATATGCCCCCAGAAGCACGAAAATGATGATCTGAATTTGACTGTAAAAAAAGTGATAAACTATAAAATCCAGAAAAATACACCTATACCACTGGATCGGGCTCGGAACCATCTTTCTGAGCATATTTTGTTTTCGAAAAACTGAGTTCGTATGCAAAATTTATGACCAAAATACCAAAACTGCCCCAAAAGGGCTTGGGGGTTAAGCCTCACGATTAGGCTAGCTGCTAGCATTAACCGCTAGCGCTTAACTGACGGTGGCACTCTTAACATTGTGTTTTTTTTCTCGGATTGCGTGTCATACCAGGCCGTACGACCCAAAAATGAAAAAAAAATCCTCCTGAAGTCATTGTGTTTGATTTCGACAATTTGATAGTCGATTTTGGGGTTTTTGGGTGATTTGAACATGATGGTGAGGTCCGTTTGGCCTCAAAACACTCCAAAATTGTAGGTACGATCTAGATATGAAAAATCACCAAATCTTCAAACCCTCGCAGATCTGGTGTTAGGAATCGAAATCAAGCATAATAAAAGTCAAATTTGACTTTCTCGATAGCTCTAGATCTAACAGTGAGGTCCTTTTCATGCCAAAATGAACCAAATTTTTTCCCACCTCCAAAATTTGTAGAAAAATAAAGGGGATTCAGATCCAAAGCCTACAACCCTTGTTGAAAAAAAAACCTCATAAATCGAGAAGGGTTTTGTTGAATCCATGCTCTGATACCATGTTAGAATTGTGAAATAAGCATAAAACCACGAGCCACAAGATCAAACAATGAACAAATACACCTTCCATGAAAGAGATCTGCAAAACAATATGTGCAATATTCATCAAAAAGGAAAACCTACAAAAAGAGACTTTCGAGAAGATATGAAAGCTCCAGATAATATCCGAGAGATATTTACAATAAGGGTTGAGTGCTTATAAAAGCAAAGCCCTAAATAAGAAAGAGATTAGATCATGAAAAGTGTCAACATTACATGAGATGAGACATAATGATCTAATATTAACTCAATTAATAAAGCATAAAAGCACTCCTAAGTTTAGCTTAAGTGCACGAGAATAAATTAGACTAATAATCAAATAAAGATTAATTAATTAATAGCTAATGTATGATAACTCTAACAACTTGCACTTCCTTCAAACATTATTTAACTTTGTTATGTGTAGATGCACACTTATCAATAATATCTAGCAACTTATTTTCTGCAAGCCTCATCTCAACCTCTGTTTCAACTTGTTCCTTTTTATCAGAGGCATATTCCTTAAAGGAGTCAATCAATAATTTGAAGTTTTCCATTGCAGAAAAGGATGTATCAACATTTGTCTTGGGTATTATCTCCTACAAGGTATTTATAGCTTCATCCATCAACTCACCAATCCTTTTGTGTGTTTTAATGATTTATTTTCTTGTAGATGCATGAAACACATCACCTAGATGCAAATTATTTATAGGAGATATTTTATCTAAGTATACACTACATTGTTCTATGGGCAATTGCAATAACTGTGATGAAAATACTGGTTGAAACTTTAATTTCTTAGATAAGAATCATTTCAAGGGATTACCGGAGGAAGATTCACTAGAAGGCTTAGGCAATTCCATAGTTTTCTCAACTTCTCCATTCTTTTCAGACTCAGTGTTTTCTTCTTCCTCTTCCTTTTCTTCTTCTCTAGAGGCCTTATCCTTATCTTTGTCTCCATCTTGCTTTTTCTCTTCTCCTTTGTCCTTACCCTTCTCTCCTCACTCATTCTCTTCATTCTCATTCTCATTCTTGTCTTTATCTTCTTCCTTCTCACCATCATCTTCTCTTCCTCTATTTTCTTCATTAACCTGCCCTTGCTCTTTATCTGCATCATGTTTATCACCTTCACTAGTGGTCTCTTTTGTGTCTTCCAAAGGGATAGATATCTCTGAATTGCCTTGATCATTGTTTACCAGTAGGAAAGTAGACTTGTCTACTACTATATCATGTGTCACCAGAGGAATAGAGGTCCTATCCTTTGTAGTTTCCTCTTTGGTTCTTGTTTCTCATTCTACAACCTTCTCATCCTCAACATTTTCTTGCACTAGTTCTTTTATATCCAGAGGAGTATTATCTATATTTTCCTTTGCATCAGTAACTCCGAGGTCTTCTCCTACTACATGCTCCTAATGAGATTCAGTTTTTGGATCTTTTTTTCTATTAGTGGTAGAAATAGGAATTATGTTGTACTTCTGAGCAATATCAGTGATCTTTTCTTTTGTTTGTGGTGCAGTCAAGGATGAAGGGTCCCAAAATAGGACTACCCAACCTTGTATTAAGAGTAAACGCAACAAAAAATTAAAGAATTGGAACAACAATCACACATGAATATATAAAAAATAACCAATTATTCACTGGAAACATGCCCTACCTTCAGGCTTAAAAAGTACAAAATGATTCAACATTATGCCCAAACTTACATGTGGGCCACAACCCTTAATTATCTTCAATCTTAATATATCACTACTTCTTTCTCCTTCTCCTTAATACAAATACAAAATTCCTATATATATATATCAATTCCCAACTCCAGAAAAGGTCGCGTTGACCTCAAGAGGTCTCAAGCCCCAAAGTTGATGAAACGTGTAAGAGTCAACCAAAACATATGGTTCTTCTTTAATTCTTGGATAAATATGATGTAGATCAAAACGAAGGTTCCTCGATGAATTTGCATCCTTATGAAATGGTTTCTTGAGCTCCGTAAGTCACGAAATAGGTTCGCACACTTGAAAGGCCAAGACTAGGTCCCAATAGTTAATTACTGAAATGCAAGAAAGAACTTGAATACAAATATTTTTGGTTGATGGAAGATTGCTTGCAACCTAGGATGCTCCTGCATCAAACACTCAAGGTTGAAGAAAAGTGAGCCTCACACTTTCCAAGGACTAGAGGAAAACCAATACGGTCCGCCTCAACCTAAGAAATCCATGATGAATCTTCCTTCAGTCTTCCTTTCCATCTGACTAGATATTCCTTGTATTTCCTTCCTCTGGTACTATGTCCAACTCTATTGTCTAAATTTTCCTCAATTTCCTTTGGATGGTGTGCTATCTGGTCCAAAAAACCAACTTCTTTATCCTTCAGTGACTCTCCTTCATGATATTGATATAGGTCTGCAATGTTGAATATAGGTGATATGCCAAATTCCTCTGGTAGCTCCACTTCATATGCATTTCCTGAATCAAACTTCCTGATGATTTTACAAGGTCCAAAATTCTTCATCTTCAACTTATTATATGTCCCAATTGGAAATGTCTCTTTTATTAGATATACCATTACTTCCTCTCCTACTGCAAATACCTTATGCCTTCTCTTCTTATCTGCTTTCTCCTTATATGTATTGTTCATCTTCTCCAGATGCTCCTTAACTTGAGTATGCATTGTCTCCATGAATCCTTCAAATTCTTCTACCTCCACACTCCTTTTTTTCTCCATATTGACATCCCTTAACTTTGTTACTCCTCTAGGTTGTTGTCCTATCACAATTTCAAACGATGTCTTCCCCGTGCTTCAGTTTACTAAATTGTTGTATGTAAATTCTGCTTGTGGTAGTATCAAGTCTCAATTTCTTGCTTTACCTTTATTCAAAAACATAAAAAAAATCCCAAAATCCTATTTACCACTTCTATTTTTCCATTTGTCTATGGGTGAAATAATGAACTATACTTCAAATTTGTATTCATCTTCTTCCACAATGTTTTCCAAAAATATCCAATGAATCTAGTGTCTCTATCTGATACTATACTCTTAGGTAGTCCATGCAATATCACAATCCTTGAAAATTAGGTCTGCCACATGCGCTGCATCACTGGTCTTCTTACAAGGTATGAAATGTGTCATCTTAGAAAATCTATCCACAACCAAAAATATAGAGTCAAATCCTCCCGTTGACTTTGGTAATCCCAACACAAAATCCATGCTAATGTCTTCCCATGGTCTCTTCAGTACTGTCAATGGTGTATACATTCCAGTGTTCTGACTATTTCCTGTTGCAACTTGAAAAATACTGCAACTTTGAACATATTTCATGACATCCTTATACAACTGTGGCCAAAAATAGTTCTCATTCACCACTGCTATGGTCTTATCAATCCCAAAATTTCTTGCTAATCCTCTGTAATTATTTTACTTGATCAAATTCTCTCTCATTGAACTCCTAGGAATACATAACTAGTTGTTCTTGAATAACATACCTTCCTGAATGAAATAATCCAACCATTTGATCCTATCAGTCTCTACAAGTTCCTTGCAAACCTTCCATGCCTCAGCAAAATTGATGTCATCCTCATACATATGCTTTAGTTCTTCAAAACCCAATACTTCAGTTCTCATCTCTGTCAACAAACTCCTTCTCCTACTCAATGCATCTGCAACCTTGTTTGATTTTCCACTTCGATGCTTCAACACACATGTGTAACTCAGCAAGAATTCTACCCATCTCATGTGTCTTTGGTTCAACTTCCCTTGACTATTCAAATATTGTAAAGCTTGATGATCCATATACAACACAAATTTCTTAGGCAATAAGTAATGTCTCCACTTCTTGAGGGCTTGTATTATTGCATAGAATTCATGATCATAAAATGAACATCTTCTCCTGGCATCATTCAATTTATCACTAAAATAAGCTACCGATCTCCCTTCTTGACTCAACACAACTCCTATTGCACTTCCACTAGCATCACAATCTACTTGGAATACCTTATCAAAGTTTGGTAGTGCTAACACAAGTTTTTCTATCACCTTCTGCTTCAACAAGTCAAAACTCGTTTGTGCTCCAGATGTCCACTTAAATTCCTTTCGGTTACCCCTCATTGTCTTTGTCATAGGTGTGCATATAATACTAGATTTTTTGATGAAATTTTGGTAAAAGCTTGCTAGTCCATGGAATGATATTACCTCTCCAATGTTCACAGGTGTAGGCCATTCAACTATTGCTCTAACTTTCTTAGGGTCCATCTTCAATCCTTCTGCAGATATCACAAATCCTAAATACACTAGTTCTTCCTTCATGAAACTACATTTCTTGATTTTTATCAACTTCTCTTACCTTAGCCTCTGAAATAATTTCTTGATGCGCTCCAAATTTTCTTCCTTAGTCTTACTAAAAATCAAAATATCATCCAAGTAGACAATGATAAACTTACCCAAGAATTTCTTCAAGACTTCATTGATCAGCCTCATAAATGTGCTAGGTGCATTAGTTAGTCCAAATGGCATGACCAACCACTCATACAATCTCTCATTTGTCTCGAAATCAATCTTCCATTCATCTCCCTCTCTGATCCTGATATGATGGTATCCACTTTTTGGGTCTATCTTGATAAAATATTTTGCTCCACTCAAACTATCCATTATGTCATCCATCCTAGGCAATGTGAATCTATACTTCACTGTGATCTTATTGATAGCTCTTGAATATATACACATCCTCCATTCTCCATTCTTCTTGGGTGGAAGTACAGTTGGTACCACACATGGGCTCATAATTTCTCTAATTAATCCTTTCTTCAGTAGTTCTTGTATTTGTCTATTCAGCTCCACATTCTCTGTCGGTGTCATATGGTGTGCAACTTTGTTCAACAAACTGGCTCCTAGAATAAGGTTCATATGATGACTGATACTCCAGATTGGTAGTAATCCATTATGCACATTCTATGATACAAGATCTTGGTATGGTACTCTATCGATAGTTCAGTGGCTTCCTTCTCTAGTGATTCTTCCTTCCATCTACCAAATTGATTCTAGTTGTACCACATACTTCACTTTCAGGTTCATCTTCCAAAGGTGTCAAGGTGATTCTCTTTCCATTGGGCGTTATGGTTTAAGTATTCTTTCTCCCATCATGTATATCTTCCTTATCATATTGCCAAGGTCTACCCAAAAACATATGACATACATCCATTGGCATAATATCACATAGCACTTCATCATGATATGGTCCTATACGAAAAAT
Organism: Sequoiadendron giganteum; assembly: GCA_007115665.2. Taxonomy (NCBI): domain Eukaryota; kingdom Viridiplantae; phylum Streptophyta; class Pinopsida; order Cupressales; family Cupressaceae; genus Sequoiadendron; species Sequoiadendron giganteum. Next base: position 153,962,781 of record CM021101.1, on the reverse strand, counting down.
TACTAGACATCACTCACTTACTAGTATCTTGTGCCCATCTTGAATCCAAACTATCCTATAAGGTTTTGGATGTTTTCTTCTTTCCAAATTCAACTTTGTCACCATTTCCTCAGAAACTAGATTATCTAAACTGCCACTATCAATGATAACTTTGCAAAACTTACCTCGTGCTTTACATATAGTCTGGAACAAACTTTTCCTTTGTGGTGCTTCCTTAGGTTATTATTTATTTTAGAATAGTGCTCTCCTCATGAATAATGATTCTCCCTTCTTAGGACTTTCTTCAGAACACAGTGGTCCCACTGGTTCTTCCTCTGCATATTTGTTTCTTGCATGATTTTCAACCTTCTTACTTTCTTGGTGACACTCAAACCCTCTATTCGCTTCTCCCTTGCACTTAAAACAAGTTCCTCTGAAACTTCTCTTGTCATATCCTTTCCCATCTCTCTGGTATCCATCATTGTGGTAAGAATTGTAGCCTCCTCTATTGTTGTGGTAAGAATTTTTGTCATCTCTCCCTTTATGGTATGAATTTGAATCCCTCTCTTCCTTGTGGTATGAATCTTTGTCCTTTCTTTGCTCCACATATGGTTTTTCTACTCTGGAATGTGATCTTCCTCTCTGAAATCTACCTCCTCTTCCTCTCTACCTCTGTTCATGTCTTTTATTTAGCTTGTCCTCCACCTTTAATGCAAATTGATATGCTTCCTCTACCAAATTCATCCTCACCACACTCAACACTTCCTGAATATTCATTCTCAACCCATTGATATATCTTGCCATCTTCTCCTTGCTTGCTTCACTATGTTTGGTCTTGATAATGATCTTATGAAATTACTCAGTGTATTCTTTCACAATTTTTTCCTTTTGCCTCAAGTTTTGCAAGCTCTTTACCAACTCCAACTCATAGTTTGTGGGTATAAAGTAGTTCTTCAATTTTGTCACCATTCTATCCCATTTCACAATCTTCTCTTTACCTTTTTTGTTCTTCTCCAACCTAACTTATTTCCACCATATTGTAGCATGTCCTTCCAGCTTAGTCTTTGCAAATCCCACTCTCTTCAAATCTTCAATTTCCACATATTCAAAGTATTCTTCAATATCATTTATCCAATCAATCAACTCCTTAGGGTTTAGGTTACTAGTATAATTTGAAATCTCCATTCTCGATCACTTTCCTATTTTTGAAATAGCCTTCAACATCTTCATATGATCTAATTCTTCCTCTTATGGGGTTTCTTCAATTAGGTTCACAGCTTGAACTTCGTCATCATAACTTTCATCATTAGGTCTAGGGTTTAAGCCCTTTCTTTAGTCTTCTTCAACATCTAATCTCACTTTCATTGTTTGCATCATTTCCATCATCTCATCTATCTTTCCAGCAACATTAACAGTAGTATGAATTCTCTTCAGCGACATCTCTTCCTAGGATTCGATGCAACTACCTTAAGTTACCTATTTGGCTACAAGGTTGCAATTGCCTCACAATTGGTGATCTATTGACAAACACAAGTAGGCTGCCTCAAGTCAACGATCTATCCACACAAATATCTTATGGAATTCCTTTCTCAACTTCGCTCTCCTCTCCCAAAGTTCACAAACTCGCTTTGATACCACTTGGTGCAGTCAAGGATGGAGGTTCCTAAAATAGGACTGCCCAACCTTGCAACAAGATTAAACACAACAAAAACTCAAAGAATTGGAACAAAAATCACATGAATATATGAAAAATAAAAAATTATTCACTAGAAACATGCCTTTCCTTTAGGCTTACAAAGTACAAAATGATTTGGTGCTATGCCTAGACTTAAATAAAGGTTGAAACCCTTAATTATCTTTGATCTTACTATATCACTACTTCTTGCTCCTTCTCCTTAATGCAACTAAACAATGCATATATATATATATATATATGTATGTATATCAATTCCCAGCTCCATAAAAGGTCACATCGACCTCAAGAGGTCTCAAGCCCAAAGTTGATGAAACATGTAAGAGTTGGCCAAAACATATGGTTCTTCTTTAATTCTTGGATAAACATGATGGGGATCGAAACAAAGGTTCATCGATGAATGTGCATCCTTATGAAATGGTTTCCTGAGCTTCACAAGTCATGGAATATGTTCACACACTTGAAAGTTCAAGACTAGGTCCTGACAATTAATTACTGAAATGCAACAAAGAACCTAAATGCAAATATTTTTGGCTGATGCAAGATTGCTTGCAACCTAGGATGCTCCTGCATTAGTTTGCCTTTGCATTTTCTCAAGTTGATCCCACTCTCTTCCCATAAGAGTTGTAATCCTCTGTTTAGTTCTAAATTCTATATTATAGACTTGGACCAATGTGGACTTGTTAGCATTAGATAAGGAGAAGCCAATTTTCACCAATTTTCTTCTATAAAACCCTTGCTCTTGGCATACTCATCCACCATCTTTTCCACCTTCCTCTTTATTTTTGGCCTCTTCAATTCCATATGCACTTCCATTGATTTCTCTTCATACGAGCCATATCTTTCTTGAGTAGTGTCTTTAGGGATCTTAAACAATATATCAACATAACGATTAAATTCTTCTTCATTATTTTCATAACCAAGTGGAAAAATCTAGATAGTTTTGTGCTTCATAGCTTTAATAATGCATTCATCAATTGTCACAAAAAATGTGATATCATTATGATATTTATCTACCATTGGCTTAGGGATCCTCTCCCTTTCATGCATTCTCTTTTGAAACACTACAAATAATGCATTAAGTGCTTCATCTTGTGCTTTCATGTCACCAATGTTGTGTAGGTAGTCCATGATATGATGGGCTACCAATCTGTTCTCAGCCCACATAACATTTTTTTGTTCTTGGAATCTCCTTCAAAAAGTAAAATAGAAAAAAAAACAAGGAAGTGAACTTGAAGGAGTATTTCTTCTCTTTGGTTTGCTTCAAGTTCTAAAAATTTTGCTGCCTGACCAAATCACACAAGTCATAATCCTTAACTTTATCCACCATCTCATAGGCCATGTTAATTAATTTTATTGACACATAATTCTCTCTATTTGTGAAGTATATCTTATAACCTATGACCATGGTTGCATATATCACTACAGGGTTCTAGATAGGTTTCATTGTTAAATATCTTCTATCAAATATGGCTCCAATCAATTCCATCACCACTTCATTCTTAATAGACTTCAATACTGGTACAGGTCCGAAGGCACAAAGTCCAATAACCTCCCTTATAACTTAGTTATTAAACCAGGCATGTCGATCCATATCAACTTATCATACAATCTACTCAATGCCATTCTCATAAACTTATTTTCATAACAAAAAATTAGAATCCATTCTTAGATGTCAAGTTTCTTCTTCACCATGTTTTCAGACTCTGACTTAATTTGGAAATTGTCTTTGATTAATTGGTTTGTCTACAAGTTGATAAATTTCATGTGGTTATATTCTTGAATTTTCCCATGGATATAAGCCCTAATGTCCTCTATAGGTAGAACCCTATATGGAATGCTAAAAAAATCTTTGATCGGGTCATTGTCAAACACTTTCATGGGGCATCTCTTAAACTTTGGTCAAGGCCTCTTAGTAACATTCACTATAGTAGGTGTTTCTATCTCTATTGAATTCAAATGCTTGAAAAGAAAACTCTACTTCAACTTTTTGACACACAAACAATGGTAAATACCTTTTTCTTGCTTAGCCGAAACTAGGGTTTCAATGCTCTGCTTCACAAATCACCTTTGATCTCTTTAATTTTCTCCAACTTGCTTTTTATTGCTCCAAATTCTTACAAGTGAATTAAATAGAATAAGTTTTGATACTTATAACCCTTCAATCTACCCTAATTTTTATTTAATGCACCAAACAATAAAGATGGTAAAACCCTTCTCTATGCAACAGTAAACCCTAAATTGGTCCACAAATCTCCACAATTGCATATTTTCTTTTGGTTTCTTCTTTGGAAGATCAACACTATCCACCTCTATCAAATATCTTCATTCCAAGATAAGGCACCTTATATCAACCGAGGTTTGTTTGATTATCTATTATTACTCCCCCTAAGACAATGCTTAGGTTCAATTCCTCGAGGAGATGTCTGCGTTAGATGAGGGCACATATTCATTTGTATTCTTTGATTCTTCTTCCTCCAAATCTTTTCCAGTTTTTTTTACTTCAATCGGATCGATCTTTTTGGCTGGTTCATTTCTCTTAACTGGATTATCCTTCCTTGTGTTTCTACTTCTGCAAAACTTAGCAATATGTCCAGATCTATTAAAATTGTGACATACAACATTACTTTGAACAAAATTCCTTCCATTCATCCTAGATTTACATTGATTAGTCTTGTGTCCAAATCCATAGCATGTATAGCAATAACCATTGAAAGGTTGAATCATTCTACCATTGGTATATGCATTCATCATTTGACTTATATGCATTCATTTGCTTTATGTCCAAATTTATTTCATGTAAATAATTGACTAGTAAAGGATGGAACATACTGATTCATTTTGCTTTTGCATTCCATTGCTCTGTGTCCAAATTTATTGCAAGAATAAAAAATACCATTCAAAGATGGGTACCTTTGAGCATTTGGTTGTCTAACGAAAGGTATTCTAGCATTGTTTCCTTGATTCTAGATCTTGCCATTGTTCTTCTTGTCTTTAGTCTTCTTCGGTTCATTGATTTTATTTGCATTAGGAGTCTAATCTAATTTCGATCTTTCACCTTTTTCAAGTCCCAAACCACCTTTTTATTTGAATGCATTCTGACGTGCAATCAACTCATCAAGAATTGTAGAACTTATCTTGAATTTATTTTCATGACTTCTTTCTTTCTCCAAATCTAATCTTAGGAATACCACTTTTTGTTCAAGCCTCATGCATTCATCAGATTTTCTTTTCAAAATTGCATTTAGACATTCCTCAACTCTTTTATTTTCTTCCACTTGTACCTTCAGTCCACTGATGTCTTCATTTTATTGCTTCAATTTTTCATTGACTTCCTTATGCCTTTCTCTGAACTTATTTATTCTCTCTCTTAATTTTTTGATGCATCCATTTGCTTCTTTAACATTTTCCTTCAAATATCTATTTTCACCTTCAACTTTGTTAACATCTTCAAGAGCAACTTTGAGTTCTCCATATTTTTCAAGCATGCAATCTTCTTCTATGTATTCAATGGTAGGAATCTCTTCCAAAGGAATACAAAAATTTCTATCACCCATGTGTTCAATCTCCAAGATCTTCCCAAAGTGGTCAAGCTCCTTCTAGGGATCCAAGCTCTGATACCAATTGTTTAACACTTGCAATACTGAGAGGGGGGATGAATCAGTATTCTATTGAACCATCAAACATTATCCATCCAATTACTGAAGAATATTTAAATGTTATAGGGAATGAAAGCATGAAAACATCCACAACATCACATAATACACGAACACAGGCATTGTTTATGAGGAAAACCCAAAATGGGAAAAACCACAGCGAGGATTAGCTCATAATATATTATAACTGGTCATAAAATAGTTACAAAAGTGCTCACTGTCCAAGTGAACTCACTGCTCACTGAGAAAAGAAAGACAGAAATAAGAGATTTTATGGATACACAACTAAGATTTGAACTTATACAAAATGCATCTACCGTATTTTGGATTAAGTTCCTTTGAAGCTCAAAACACTGACTTAATACACTTCATCTAACTTAGATTATAAATCTCTGCTCTACTATAGATTCACACAACTTCTCTCAACTTTCACAACTTATTTTCTCAACTCTATATATTTTTTGATCACCTCTTGTATTCAGATCAAGTACACATTCAAAAATTGATATCTACAATATAAAAACAACCTTGTATATATATAAAACTCATCACAAACATCAATTAGGTCAACCTAATTAGGTGTAGCCCTGAAACATACAAACCATGCCTTCTCGACATCTAATTAAAAAAAAAATGCTTTCACACCCAAAAAAATATGTAAAGCATAAAATAGGTCAACATGGACCTATAATAGCTCCCTCTTACATATGTAGCACATATTTAATCTCTACAACCCTTTACATACATTAGGTCGGTTAGACATAGGACCTAAAAAACAAAATACTCCAATTGTTCATCATCATAAGACACGTGGACCTCAAAATGTCATGCCATCTAGAAAATACAATTCTAACACTTGTTAGCATTTTCCCAAAACTGCAAGGTCTAACCCAAATCCATAGAGGAGTGCAGACCAGAGAAGTCATACCCATTACATAGAAAATTATCTAAACCTTATATGTCGATCTTTTATTACTTGCAACTTACAAACCACTTATCCAAAACAAGTGAAATTATGAATGAAGATACTATTGGCAACCATATATAACATATTAGAACCACAAAATTAAATCTCTAAGGGTGAATAAATTCAAACCAATTTACTAGAGGGCTTTGTGTATTAAATTTGTTGATGTAGACACTTAGCAAAAATACTTAACTATTTTTGTGTGTGGATCAAACCTTCTTGCAAATGTCTCTACTAAAATCATCCAAAAGTATATTAAGAATCATCACAATGATCTGTACCAAGTCCTTTATCTCTATAGCAATCATATTCTTCCATCATCGGAGCAATGTTGACATCCATCATAAAATGTTGATATCAATGACAACTCATTAATGACAACCTTCTTCATTCTTTCAACATTTCATTTTTATTTTTCTCAAAATATGGTTTGTTTCAAATACGATTGATCATGGTACATGCATGCAACACTTTAATGATAAAGGCTACAAATTGGGTAAAGGAAACTTTTTTCTTACTAAGGGAGTGTGACATGGTACTTTATTTAGGTTTAATGCATCAATTTTTTTCCTTATAGTTGAGAATTATACTGATAATAAATTCAAATTTCTTGGGGTAGATAATGGTGGATAATTTCTCTCTAAAAAATTAAGACAGTATAAACACACTAGAATTGTAAGGAAAAAAACAAATCTTTGTACACCACAACATAATGCAGTAGATGAAAGGTTGAATATAACCTTTTTAGATCAAATTAGAAGTTAGGTAGCAATAATATAGGATAAGATTTTTGGGTTGAGGTGGTAAGTACCAAATGTTTTATGAAAAATAGTTCTACTTTTATGCTAGAGGATAAAATTATTGAAATTATGAAAACACAGAGTCAAGATAAAATAAAAAATAAGAACACCTTCCATGCACAAGAGTTGCAAACAATGATTTTCTATTTCTTCAACAAGAAAAACTTACAAGAGATGCCAAGAGCTTTCACTGAATTACTGAAGAGACTCATAGTACAATGAAGGAGAGTGCTTATAAGAGAAAACCCTAGATGATAAAGGGATTAGATCATGAAAAGTGTCATCATCCTATGTATGAGATAAAATAATATAATAATAGCTCAATCTAATAAAAAACTCTAGCTTAAGTACATCAAGTGAAATTAGCCTAATAATCAATTAAATATTAGTTAATTATTAGCCAATTAATGATACTCTAACACCCCCCTTAAGTGTAACTTAGGGACTAGCTAAAAAATATAACACCCTTGAGAACACCTTCCATGCACAAGAGTTACAAACAATGATTTGATATTTCCTCAACAAGAAAAACTTATAATCTGAGATACGAAGAGCTTTCAATGAACTTCTGAAGAGACTCATAATACAATGAAGGAGAGTGCTTATAAGAGAAAAAGGTTTAGATGATAAAGAGATTAGATCATGACTCAATATAATAAAAGAAAAAAAAACTCCTAAGTTTAGCTTAAGTGCATAAAGTGAAATTAGCTTAGTAATAAATTAAATAGTAATTAATTATTGCATAATTTATGATTGCTCTAACACCCCCCCTTTAAGTTTAATTTACGGAGTAGCTAAAATAATCTAAAAACCAATGCATAAAAAATAAAAAAATATATGAATGAGTCTTGGAAAATAAGGCTTGATGAGGTACCCATGTACAAATAATATAATCTCTCATAATTAGAGAAAGGGAAAAATCTCATCTCCAAAATACAGAAATGTGAATGAAGGACTGAGAAGCCTCCAAACCAATGTCCCAAAAAGAATAGGAACATGAAGAATATTATTGAAGCACAAAGAAGCTATAGATAAATGTCAAATGATGACTACTATAGTAATGCAATGAAGAACCTCCTTTGAAAAAAATGATGATCAAGATCAAGAAGACAAGAATTGGCATGAGTTACCCCAACATCACTACTCAAACAATGGTCATATGGAAAAGAAAGGAAAACATATAGCAATCAAAGATAAACATGAAACTTGAATCTGCATGAGTGACCCCAATGAAACTACTCAACCATGCAAGATGCAAGTAAAAAATATAGGTACCGATAGTCTAAAGAAAATTGATCAAGTAAAAATAGAAGGTTGACTCCATAAAATAGGAATCCAAGAGTCTCCATATGGTAAATGCCCCATCTCATCAAAATATATGGAACCAACCATTGCATTCGCCTACTACATAGGAAAAAAATATTAGATACATAGATCACTCCAAAATGAAACCAATGAATCATGATGCAGAAATCGCCTCATAATGTAGAAATCATAGAGCCATGATAGGTTCACTCAAACTATGTGTTACCAAGAAGTGCATGAAGGAGAATAAAGAACATCTAAATGTGCACATGAAAGTACCTACAATTGAAAATGGTGTGCAAACCAAGAAACACACATATGAGGCAATAATCACTGAGATTCAATGCTATTATGGAAGGGAAACTCACTTGACAAAGGTGTGATTCAGAAACAAAATTCCTACACAAGCCCCCATGCCACTTTATAACATAGTGTGAGTACAAAAGGTACAACAAGATGTATGAAATCCCCAAAAAGTATGTACAATAGTGGCACTTTATCTCAACTCATTTACAAAAGATGTCTACAATATTAAAATAGGAAAAATTGCTTGAAATACATGTAGAAAAGCCAAAAAAAATCATCCCATGCAGAAAAAAGTTTATAGCTGCTAAACATCCAAGTAATTCACCAAAATGTGAAAACATGAAAATATGAATAAAACATACCTAGAGAAAAAACTAGAAAAAGTGCATAGATAGCTATGAATATCTTTAAAATACATTTCCAATGATGCAAGAATCACAAAAAATGGAGAAATTGGTCAAAATTTGTGAGCTTGAGAGTGAAAACAACACATCTAACTTTGATAGATTGTAGAATGCACTAGAAATAAAATCTAACAAAAATACCTACATCATTGGATATTTCTCAAAAGCATTTTTTTGACGAAATCTTGTGTTTCCAATTTTGATACCTGAGCAAAAAGTTATGGTAATTTTTCTAATCTTTCTAAGTTGCCAAAAAAAATAAAATTAGGCCCTCGTTGGCTTGGGCATTGGTCGTCCCTGTGGCCAGGGGTGGGTGGAAGTTGCACTAAGTGTTGGAAGTTACCATATGGTTGTTTGGTGGATTAGGATTCATTGGCAGCTTGGAAGCTACTGACAGTCATCTGACCACAACTGTTATTTTTTCAATTGCTAACCTTGCAGTTGTGGAGTTAACTGCTAAGTATAACACTAGGTGTTATACATATAATTTCAATTTTTGCCTCAAAATCTCTTTTTGATGAAATATGGAAAATTTATAGTCAAAATTAATTTGTTTGGCCTCTTGAACACAACAATGAGCTCCATTTGGCTCTAGCACACACCAAAAAAATTCCAAGTCCAAAATCAACAAAAAATTACAAGAGATGCCAAGACCCTTTCATTGAAATTTTGAAGAGACTCATAATACAATGAATATTCTTATAAGAGTAGACCTTATATGATAAAGGGATTAGATCAAATGATAAGTGTCATCATCCTATGTGATGAGACCAAATTATCTAATAATAGCTCAATTTAATAAAATAAAATAAAAACTCCTAACTTTATCTTAAATGCATAAAGTTAAATTAGCCTAATCATCAATTAAAGATTAATTAATTATTAGTTAATGAATTATTACTCTAAGAAAAACACCTTATAAAATGTTGACATGTCAAAAAATTCTAAAATATTTAAGGATATTTGGTTGTGAGGTATTAATTCATGCAACAAATGAATGGTAATACATTTAGTTAAAATAAAATAAGTGTATTTCATTGGGTATAGTGAAAATGTAAAGGTCCAATAAGCTTAGAAGCTTAAGAAATTAATAATTTTCTATTCTAGCAATGAAAATTTTAAAGAGCTTAGAGTTGTATCAAGAGAGGAACAACTAAATGATCACTTAGAGAGTACAAAGGTCTATTTTTAACATAAGCTAGAGAAACACAATGAATTTGAATATGAACCTTTGACTATGAATGATAGTTTTAATGTAAAAAATGAAAACACATATAACACAAGCTTTGAAAGAATAACAAGGTGTAGATGCGATAAAAAAATCTTCACTAGTTACTATCTGAAAGTCTACAAGTCAAAAAATATCACTTTATATGCATATTTCACTTGATATTTTATGTGTTTATTCTCTTTCATGTATTGATAGTGAACCAATTTTTATAGAACAACTATCAATTTTAAGGTAAAAATTTCTTAGACACATGTTGTGGAAAAGGAGATTTGGATTTGAAGTAGTGTAATACTAAATACTTGGTGGATATTATTGAAGATAGTGTTAGATTTCAAACATATATCTCAAAAATTCTAAATACTAATACCAAATCATAATTTGACCAAGAAATATCATCATAGGTGATGGGAAACACTTATAATTGTATAGTGACATGAATGATATAATTCTCATGAATAGGTAGGATCACCTTAATACTTGGGATCAACTAAACTAAGAAGGTTATTTATTAGAGGAATTCTTAACATTTCATCTAATAAAATAGATATTTATACCTTAAGTATGCTCGACCCTAAGATTTGTTACTAGTCCAAAGACTAGCTAGCTACATATAATACACATTATTAAGTTGATAAATACACTCTTGCATGTGCAGCCAAAAAGTATAGAATTTTGATATCCCCACAAGTGAACACATTTAATATTTCATACACAAGTGTAAGGTATAGGCATGTATGATGTGATTAATTAACAATATTGGTTTTCTCAGGTCGTTTAGAGTGTTCTTAAGTTATAACATTGAATCATGGTAGCATGTAGGAATCTAATATAATCCCAATCTACTAAGAATGGAGGAATTAAATATAATATGTTTAGCCTATCACCAACCAAAATAGTGCCTACTTTAATGAACAACTAAATCATAATATGTAAGTAAGAAGATGATACACCTATACATAATAAATTGAACTATATGTGTATACATATATATACACATAAAAATAAGAGACACCACTTAATGGAAAGAAATAGTTGATAATCCATCTTAGTGTTGTAATAACCCACATGAAATAAAGGAAAGATAATCACAAAATAGTTTTTAATGTATTAAAAGTTATCACACATTCATCTCACCCGTATTATATTCATACCAAAAAATATGGTAAGAGAGGATTCTTAATTAGGTTTGAGAATCCCCCTAAATAATTAGAAAATTCTATGGGGCCATACCATTTACATTGGCTACCCCTTCTTATAATTTATAAAGTAGCTTATAGACTAGAATTGCATCAATTGATGCCCTAGAACAACCTAAGACACTATACAACTAAGAAATTGGCCCAATGAACAACCATTACAATATCATTCATTTGATTTGTATAAAATTTAGTTACAATACACTTTACTTTCCCTGTCAAGGGCCACATGATTTCTCTATTGGTCAAAAAATATAAGACACCAACATAAAAACCTACACAAAAATATTTATTGGATCCATTGCTAGACAAATCAAAGTGTCTTAAACATATTTCCCATGCATAGAGAAGTAAAAAAAATAGAATTGAAAGATTTTAAGGTCTAATTTATGTCATTGAGAATGTCTATGCCCATCTTCACCATCTTCAAATTTCTTTGTGTGTTTATTTTACTTGAGGAGATCAATGGTGTTTTGGTGGGATTTGAGGGATTTAACATATCCATGACTATTAATTTCAAGCATTAATTGCATTCCAGCTTGTGTAGGGGAGTAGTAAGTAGGATTTTTGGTTGAAATGTGATGCAAAGGGAGACTCTCCCTTATCAAACCAAAAATACAAATCTCTTAAATTATTTGACTTAAATCTGAAATAACGTAGAAAAGAAAAACAATGCAGAAATTTTGTAAATAAATTTCCAATTTTTTTATTCGAAGTTCTCTTGCGAACATTAGAGTTTCTTCTCCAGAATGGAAATACAAATATTTCAGACTTTGGACTGATAAGTACACATTAAAAATCAGATTCAAATATGAAATTAACAACAAATAACAATAAGTACAAAATCTTGATTCAACTCCTTCAAATCACTCTCAATCTACAACCTTCACCCTGCAAACTCCAATATGCAAATTGTACCCATATTAAAAAATGGATTCAATGATCCATTTTTATGTCATAAAACCTTCAAAACTTCAATAAAACACTCCCCATCTCCTCTCCAAGAATATTCTACACCTACAACAACAACCTTCCAATTCTAGCCAAGAATGGCTACCAAAACATAGTTAAAATTGACTGCAATCTTCAAAAACAAGCTCCAAAAACTTCACCAGAAAAAATCATCACCAAGTTGGGAAGAAACCTCCAAAAAATCATCCCAAAAAACTTCCATAATATTAAAAATTCTTTCATAAACCCACTCCCACCAAAATTTCCAAAATTGGAGTCCATTCCTAGATTTTAGGGCAGTTTTAAATGCATTTTCCAACTCATATTCCCTCCAAAAATAAAAAAATCTGATATTTTTTCTTCGCATTGGAAAATCCAAGACCACCTCCTCATAATGAGTTGTTTCCACAAAGGAAAAATCAATAAATTATTTTTCAAGCAAGTTTGTAACTCCCCACAACCCAATGCCCAAGTTTGATTTTTCAGATTTTTCTAAAATTGCAACTACACTCTCACTACTCCACTTGCCAACATGGATTAACAAAGGTGTCATTTATTTTATTAAATTAAATTATGCCAAATTGATCTGAAATTAGCGGTTTAAAATTTAACTTGTAAATTAATTCCAATTACAAAATTCCCCAATCTAAATAGTATTGCATGACTATGCTTTTAACCGTTGAAATTATAGAAAATTAGAATGCACTTGTTCTTTATCCAAAATTAATAAATCATAAACTAATTACTTAAATTCGTAATTAGAAAAACTCAAAGAATCAAATACTGAAAAGAATTATGAGATTGAAGATAAGAATAGAGATCACAAGCTTGATAACAAAGTTCACTCAATTTGAGCTAGTCTTCGGGTCCGCTTCTCAACGTTGGACCTCTTTATTGATATCGCCAAGCTTCAATAGCCTTCTTACAATATCCAAGCTTTAATCACTCACAATCTCTCTCCTTAAAATTTTACAATTCTTGGTGTAACAACACCTTGTAATTTCTCTCCTTCATTAATTCTCCACCTTACCAGGAGCATAAAAAACTCTTAAACATCTGAATGAAAAAACTCACCACCTACACCCCCTTTTATACATAAAAACTACCTTAATAAGGCTTAACCACCTTATTTAATAAAATAAAAAATTAACCCCTCCTTTGGCTTTTATAATTATAAGCCTTACAAAAAAAACACTAACCCATTTATAAAAAAACAATAACTTCCCCATAAAAAACAATTTAATTTGTTTAAGCCCTTGACACCTATTCACAGGCTCATTTGGTTTTAAGTTAAGTTGTTTTTCTTTAAAATGGAGGGCTATTTATTTTTATTTTTTATGAGTTAATCTTTTTTTACTTTTAGGAGATTTGGATCCCACCAAATCGAGTTGGCATCCCACCAAATGGATTTTGTGGAATAAACTTCCACCACTTTATTATTATTTTTTTAAAATAAAGCATGGTGTACGTGAATTTTGTGAGATTTTTGCCACATCAATTCAATTTCCACGTCACCATCCAGTCAACTACCACATCACATGTCGACATCATCATTTTGACTAAAACTTTGATTGGCTCTATTTTGCTCATACAAGCTCCGTTTCAAAACTAAATATAGTTTCAGAATCAACACGACGAGCACTATGACTTGGCATCATTTTTGTTTCTTTTCAAGACAATCATTTTTTTTGCCTTTTTGAACACTTGATTTGCCTAATTGATTGGATCGTTGACTGCACATAACTTATGCATACATACTCCTTTTGAGCCTGTTCAAGTTGCGTCAAGACCATGTTGGTTTCATGAGATTTTGAGACTATGAAATTTTGAGGTTTCCTAGATCCTCCTGGATCATTCCTCCCCACTGAGAAGCTTCTAGACCTCCAAAAGTTTTGTTTTATGTACAATTTGAGCTAGAGCAATGACGCCCCACTTGCCCAGTATCATTTGTCCTTCCCACTGGAATTATGAATACTTGACTCATCATAACAACAATCAAAATTGCATTGATATTGTTAAGTACATTATCCATATACACATCCACATCCAGTGTTGTCGCTACCAACCATACACTGTTGAAAAGTAGAAGGATGGATAACAAAACTGAATTTGTAGACGAGAAAAAGAATGTACCCACATCATGCTTGTCTTTCATAACTGGAACAACCTTAGAATTAGACATGCTCTTATGCAATGAACCTTCTTGTGGTACAGAGGTAAGTGCCAAATTATTGCTTGCATTAACTACACTTTTCAAATGTCTCGTTGTCACAAAAGAATTACCAGTCTTAATTGGATGAGAATGCACAATGTATTCAATTCCTTCCTTAAACAAGTGATATTGATTATGTTCCCTATAGAATATTTATTTCCTATCATACAAGTATGGGCTACCTAACACAATCCCACAAATATCAAGTGGAACCACATCAAATTCAACCTCATCTATAAATTTAGATGTTATTATAAATCTTAAATTGCATTTCTTAATTACTTGCAATCTGTTATCATTGCACACCCAACCTAATGGATAAGGTTTTTTATGTGGCTTTGTTTTCAATCCCAACTGTTCAACAACTTCTTCTAAAATTAGATTAACTTGGGACCCACTATCTATCTGTGTATCAATCTTAGTGTTCTTAGAAATCGCCCTTATATGAAACAATTCACATCTTTTGCTATCTTTAGGAACATGACTTTTAGAAGTAGAAGCACATGAAACATCAGTGGAAGAATCATTACCAACAAAAGCTTTACCTTTCAAACCCACAATTGAAATCTTCAATTCATCACTAGATTCCATACTAAGATCTTCCACGATAGTTGTGGAATTTTGCTTACCCTTTCGATCCTTGAAACACTTAGGCTTCTGATTAGGATGAAATTTCCAACACTTCGCATCTTCGTGCCCTTGCTTCTTGTAGTGTGAGAAATAAGGCCACTTTTCCTCCTTCTTTACAGTAGTGGTTCGCTATGATTTCTCCTTCCATTTCTTGATGCTATTCTGCTTACTGGAGTCCAACAAAAGATTATCTTGGCTATTCCTCAAGCTTGTTTCCAAATGGATAGCTTGCACACTAACTTCATCAATGTTAGTTGGATTAAACATAAGTATATTATGTTTCAAATTCTCACGTAATCCACCTATATACTTTAACAAAGTTTCTTGCATGTATAAAGGAATACCCAACATTAAATCCCTCTTCCTAAACTCATGTGTATATTCTTGCACACTTTGTTATTTGTCTTACTTTAATGAGTGTCAATTCATCATTATTTTTGCATATGCCCTAATGGAAAAAACTATATTTTAAGTGCAGCTATAAAGTCAAACCAAGAATAAATTATTTTACCATATTGACTAATATCTTCTTGAGTCTTACTCTCCCACCAGATTAGAGTTGTGCCTCCCAGGCGAAGAGTGGCTAACTGGATCTTTGAAGCATCATCAGTGAACTTCTGAACCCTACAATAAACTTCAACATGTTTGATCCAATTGTCGAGTTTCTCTACATCCGATTCTCCATTATAGACTGGCAAATCAAATTTAACATCAAGTTTCAAAAAAGGTGCATTAGTTTGCACAAACTATTTCTTCTTAGAAGACTTAGATGAAGAGGATGAAGAGGATGAAGAAGATGAAGAGGACAAGGATGGAGGTTCAGGAGGGTCACCACCACCTCCTACTCCTTTACCTTTGTCATATTTTAAAGATTCACCTTCCTCCGTTCTGTTCTTGAGTTATTTTTTCCTTTGTCGCTCTTGCCTCTCTTGGAACATAACTTCCACCATAGACTTCATCTCAAGAAAAGCTTGTTGAAAATATTTTGGATCAAGCTCTATAGATTCATGCTCAATCATAATAATCTTTGACATCTTCGATCGAAAGGTCCTTCGTTTCTTGATCTCTGTATTGAAATCTATAAGTACACCTTCTCCTTGCTTGAATTTCAACCTGGTTAACATTCACTTTTGCAATTTCTTGTTAAGAAGCTCTGATACCCCTTGAACTGAAATTAGCAATTTACAATTTAACTTGTAAATTAATTCCAATTACAAAATTCCCCGATCCAAATAGTATTGCGTGACTATGATTTTAACCGTTGAAATTATAGAAAATTAGAATGCAATTGTTCTTTATCCAAAATTAATAAATCATAAACTAATTACTTAAATTCGTAATTAGAAAAACTCAAAAAATCAAATAATGAAAATAATTATGAGACATAAGAGAAGAATAGAGATCACGGCTTGATAACAATTCGCTCAATTTGAGCTACGTCTCTAGGTCCGCTTCTCAATGTTGGACCTCTGTATTGATATTGCTAAGCTTCAATAGCCTTCTTACAATATCCAAGCTTTAATCACTCACAATCTCTCTCTTTACAATTTTACAATTCTTGGTGTAACAACACCTTGTAATTTCTCTCCAGTAATTCTCCACCTTGATAAGAGCTTACAAAACTCTCAAACATCTGAATGAAAAAACTCACCACCTACACCCCCTTTTATACATAGAAATTGCCTTAATAAGGCTTAACCACCTTCATTATTGTATTTTTTATTATGTATTATGGGATGCATATGTCATGCTTGTGTATGTTGCAATAAGTCTTTATTATTGTTTCAACTTCATTTTCATTTATTTATATTGTTGTGAATTTTGATTATGCATTGATTGGTATGTTTTTTAAATGGGATATTATACACATTTTATGACTTATATTTAGACCAACTACTCATTTAGAGGTGGCTTATTGTTGGTCTCCATGTTAGTTGCTAGTATATTTCCTACACAAAGGCTCATGTATAGTATTGTGCCAATTTCCCTCTGAGGACTTGAGGTGTCTCATTGTGTGTGGTTTATATGCATTAAATTTGTGAGAGCCTTATGCATAAATTTCATCAATGACATCTGGATTATTTTTTTCATTTTGAGATGCATATGCTAAGATTTCTATGATTGGATTATCATTGTATTTAATCACATTATTTTTTAGGCAAAAGGCTAAAAGCCTATATATTATATTATTTAATAATAAGATTTACAAAAATCCAGTATTGGATAACTAGCAAGGGAAAAAAAGAGTAAGATGAATAACCTAAACATGCCATGTCATTACATGAATTTTACAGTTGTCTCCTTCAAAATATGACCCGAGGAGATGACTTTACATTGAAGCATGGCACATTACATAAATTTTTTGATTAACAATATATGAGTTGAGATTAACTCCATCATAGCACCCAAAATTTAAACAAAATATACAAAATTTTGTAGTAAATTTTACGTTGAGATCCCAACACTTGGGAGTGGTATTTTATCACATTATTATCTTTATATATATATATTATAGATATTATTGTTTTAATAATTTTGACTTCTTGTATATTATTTGATTATCACATCTCTATGTTTGATTATATATGTGTATATATTGCAGTATGAATAGCTTCTCTCCAATAGACATCTGATATGTTTTCTTCCTTCATCATTGTCCTTGTTGCTTCCTAAATTATCCTATTCTTTCTTTCCACAACCCCATTCTATTGAGGAGTTCTAGGGGTTGAAAAATCCCTCTTTATTCCATGATCTTCACAAAATTTGTTAAACTCATTGGAGGTGAACTCTCCACCCCTATAAGACCTTAAGCACTTGATTTTCATATCCATTTCATTCTCAACCATAGTTTTAAATATTTTAAACCTATCTAGAGCTTCTATTTTTTCTTTAAGAAAAGTTACCCAATTCATCCTAGAGTAATCATCAATTAATAGCATGAAATACCTGTCACCTTGAAAGCTTCTTGTTCTTGTAAGTCCACATAGGTCTGTATGCACCAAATCCAAAGGTACTGTAGTAGAATATTCTTTGATGTTTAACCTCTTTCTTGTTTGATTCCTAACCTAACATTCCTTACAAATTGCTTTGATAGGCTTTGTAATTCTTGGCAGATCTCTCACTGCTTGAGTAGAGTTGATCCTCACTAGACTATCAAAATTGATGTGACACATTCTTCTATGTCATAGCCAAATTTCATTGATTTGAGTCATAAATCACTTACCATTAACACCTTTGAGTTGATAGACATTCCCATATATCCTTATTCCTACAACAACCAAATTTCTAGAGATTAATTTTTTGATCTCACAACCACCATCCTGAAATAGAAGATTATATCCTTTGCTACACATTTGTCCTACACTTAAAAGATCATGCTAGAGACCCTTGACATAAAGAACATCATTTGTATTATTCTTGACTTCAAAACTAATTGAACCTTTTCCACATATCTTAGCAGATGTATTGTCACCAAACTTAACAAGACCACCTTCAAACTTCTCAAGTTTAACAAACTTACTCTTATCACCTATCATGTGATTTGAGCATCCACTATCAATTATATAATTATTCTTCTCTCTAGATTCTAAAGAAGTCACTATAGTCCCTTTGATGTTGTGAATTATTTTCGGAGCACTTTCCTTCATACATCTTTCAGAGTCAGTAGCATTATTTCCAACATTCAGAGCCATGAACAATCATTCATCATTTTCATCATCTAGGTAGTCAAATTCATCATTAGATATGCTAGCATCTTCTTTAACATAATAGCTTATCTTGATGGATCTACCTTTGTTATCCTTATATTTTTTATTTGAAACTTTGGTTGGACATCTTGGAGAATAATGACCTATCTTTCCACAATTGAATCATTTGAAAGATAACTTACTGTATTTTCTAGTGCCCTTTTTCAATCTCCAAAAAAAAATTTCTTATATCCCATCAAGATCATCTGGATCTAATCTAACATCCTTCTCTATTTTGGCAACCTTAAAAGAAGTATCTTTTCTTGAATCATGTTGACCAAACTCTCTCAATTCAAAATTAGTTCAAGTACCAAACAACTAATCTCTAGAATAATGATCTAAATCTTGAACTTCTTCAATAGCAAAAACTTTATGACTATAAGATTTTGGAAGAGTTATTAATACCTTGTTTACCACCTCATCTTGTTGTAGTTTTCCACCAAGGCCATTGATGGAATTGACAACTTCATCCACTCTATGCATGTAGCTTGCAATATATTCATTTTATAACATCCTTAGGGTTTCAAACTTAGCCTTCAAATTATGCATCTTTGCTTGCTTGACCTTATAATCTCCTTCATATACACTTTCAAGCTTCTTCCAAATTTCTTTAGCAAATTTGTAGCTCATAACCTTCACAAGTTCTAAATCAGCAAGACCATTGAAAAGAGAATTCCTTTCATTTCCATCATTTTCATATGTCTTGATCTCATCATTAGGTGTCAGATCATTAGTAGGTATGGTATATCCACCTTCAATTGAATTCAAAACTTCAAACCCTAGGGAAACAAGGAAACCTTCCATCTTGGTTTTTCAAAATGCATAATTCATCTCATCAAACAAGGGAGCCTCCTTCTCGTGCGTCATCTAGATATACCTCAAGTGGTTAAGCACATTCCAAGGAACCTCACTCTGATACCAATTTTTATATGCATAGGAGAACTAAGAGGGGGTGAATTAGTTGTACATTAAAACATGATCAAAACCCTCATTAACATTTAGATATGTATTAGTCCTTAAACCCTTAATCATATTTAGCATGAAAGTAAACAATTGAAACAACAACACATCAAAACACCATGAATAATAGAACACAAGATTTATGTGGAAAACCTAAGGGAAAAAAAATGATGAGGATTAGCTCACAATATACAATAATAGCAACACTGAATACAATAGGCTCACTGCTGGAGGGCCCACTACCCAAAAGAAAGAAGGGCTCACTACCAAAGGAATCACTATCCAAAAGAAATAATATAGAAGAAGGGGTGGCTCGCTGCCAATTTGAATTGTCGACAATGAATCTCTCTTATGTTGAAGGTATAGTTCCACTGAAGCACAAACAACTCATCCAAAAAACTAGAATGTAGAAACCTTCTACTCACTACATCTAGGAGTCATAGGCATTAAATCTCGCACTTAGATCACCACACTTGATCACTTTCACGTCTTTCACATCACACACCTTCTCTACTTAATCCACATGAAAAATCACCTTGTATTTATACCATCCTCGACCTAAAACAATCTCAATTAGGTCGGCCTTAAAGAAATGTATGCACCTCAACCATGCAACATCAAATAGGTCGACACCAATCACTTCCACAATGAAAATAAGTGAAATTAGACCATGCTATAGCTTAATTGGAACCCAAAACTACACTGAAACGCTTCTCACCTCTTCCACAAACAACAATCATCCTCTGCAATTAGCACTAGCATGCCAAGTCGGCCAAACCTACACTAACACTAACAAGTGACCATAAACATGCCTCTCTAGGTCTAAAAACATCTAGAAAACCATACAACAACAATCCAAAATATCTTGGAATATTCCACATCATCAAAATATTTTCCACTACTACAACAACCACCTGAAACTTAATAACACCTTCATTATATGCAACTAGATATACTAACACAAACATCCAACACACCAAACAAACTTGTGAAACACCACAACACCTGAAGCTTCAAGGGAAGGTAGATACAAACAATATAATCATGTTCCCAAATCTGCAAGACAAGAAGCTTTATTGCGGAGAAATGTGGAGCAATCTCATTTCTCCCAGACACCTTATTTCACTAGACAAACATATTGTCAAACATAACTTCCACTGTAGTGCAATCCAAAACCTAAAAATCTTGAAATAGAACCTTTGTACACCTCTAATCAACATATCTAAACCACACATGCATATCTTCAACCATGAAGAAATATGGAGCAAAACACTGAACACCACTCTGTCACACTAAACTCTCTTTTATTCAAATTTTCTCAAAAGCACGTGGAAACCAAGTGAACCAATTGTGTTAGCAACACTACTAACATCTCTACAACACATATGCAACATCTATAATATCTCTCATCAAATAAATCACATCCAACTATCTCTCCAAACACAAATCTGCAACTATACTGAAGCAAGACATCAATGAAAACACCAACATTATGTTGACATCACTACCAACAACTCCAAGCTTCCAACAAATCCAATGCTAGGGGTTGACATTATCAACACCAACAATATTCCAACACTCTTTTCATACAAGGGGTTAACATCAATGACAACACCCAAACAACTCAAGCTTCCAACATGCCCAATACTTTTTCTCCTTTATCTTCTATTTGTAATTGGGTACCTGATAAGGCCTTGTTGTTGAGACCCATATTTGTATCTTATGTAGGATTTTCTCCTAAGTTGCACTTAAGAGGAGGCATTAATGTAAAAGATTTATTTTTTACAGTCACTTAAGCTTACTTAGTATGTTTTATCTACTTGCATTTATTTATTTAAGTAATTAGTTTATTAGCTATTTACTTTATTTGCTCTAGATTTGGATAAGCTTTCTTAGATATGCTTTCCTACTTTATTGGATAAGCTTTCCTGCTTTATTGGATAAGCTTTCTTAGATAATTTTTCCTTCTTAATAAGATTTATTTAGATTAGATAATCTTTTTTGTTTTATTGCATAAGCTAACTCCAGTTGAACTCCATGCTTTATGTGAGATCATGGGTTACCTCATGCATTACCTTTCTCTATATAAAGCAATAGTTCTTTATATATTTTTCATTTACTCTCATTTTCTATTTAGAATACAATTTATTCTAGCATATTTTTTTTATATCATGCTTTCCTAATCTTTTATTGTATCTTGGGTTTATTTAACAATATATCTTATAGAAAGCACTTCCCTTACTAACATTTTTTTTTGAGAGCACAAAATGGGCATATAGTATGCAAGTATCAACTTCTCCTTTGTTCCCTTGTGTTTTAAAAATAGAAACAAAATTGGCTCACCATTATGCCATCTCATTGAGTTCCAACCAATGGTATAGTTGTTTTGGTTTGTTAGACTATCAACTTCCAAACAATGTGCCATATATTGATTTTTAGAAACTATCAATGGTTTTTCCATGTTGGGGAGTCTCCATTTGCTTTGAAATTTAACATGAAGAGTCCTACACCATTTTGATGTGTCAAATTCTGACCAATGGTGAAACTAGGAGAATCCTTTAAATTGACAATGTCATGAAGGAGTGCATGTGAATCTTAAAAATAAATTTGTAAAGATAATATGAAGTCTCAAATCATTCAAAATTTGTAAACCAATTGAGGAATATTATAATGTTAAAATATAGCCAACCTTAACCATATAGAGAAAGGAAAAACTTCAACCAAAAAGAATCTCATGAAGAAAAATGTGTCCATAGAAAAAAGTATCTTGAGGGATGAACTACGAGTAGAGCTCTACACTACCCTCTTGCCTAGATGGATGGCCTAGAATTTTCCTATGTGTTGGGGATGGAGAGAGTAAATTTAGATTTATGATTTCATTTTATGACATAATAATATTGAAACAAGAAAAAATGTAAGGCTTTATATATGACCCTATATTAATTTTTAAGACATATGATTGAAAAAAATATAGTAAGGATCAGGGCATGAACAAGTGGCAAAAAAGTTACCTATTTTACAATGGTTGAACCTGTGTTGGCGGCATATAGCCAACCTTTCATGTCTAAGACCCCAACTTTCATGAGGCCTTAAGGATGCTTGATTAAGGTCTATGGTGCCAACATAATCTTTTTGTGATCACTGGGATTGTCAAAAATAGGTACAAATGAGCCCAAAAACATACTAGGGGAACAAGCACTAAAGTAATCTTTAAAATGTAAAGTGAAGATTGTAAAGTATATAAATCCTAATATTACAAGAATTTTTAATGTGATGACGAAAAAATAAGATGGTTTAATATTAATGATGACACTCTCCAAATCACTATAACATACACATGATTCTTTCTCATCATTGTACATTAGGCAATTTCTCATAGATAGATAGATCCTTATAAAGAGATGGTGTACTATAAGTGTTTAGATCAACATGATATTAACACCATGAAATATAAAATAAAATGGAATTTATCATCAAATGAATTATCAGATCTATGATGTTGTTTTTAATGGCATCCTTGTCAAACTTATTTTTTTATAAATAATTCTTACAACTATGCATCATTTGACAAAGATTAAATAATTGAACATTAAAAAAATGTAATAGTTCTTACCATTATACCAAAATTTAATACATTTATATAAAGTAAATTGTATGACTCTTATAACGTATAAACTATGAATATCTTAAAAATATTACATTACCAAATACCTTTAAATTTAACATATATACCAAACATCTTTATACAATACTCAATCCATATGTTTAAACCAGAACCTTTATAAACTATTTTTTTTATTGGATAAAGAAGAAAAAAAATATTCAAATTACATTAGTGAGAAGACATTGCCAAACAGGTCACCATTAGGTCATACAGAAGTAGCAAGACATGTTGCTACAACAACAATAAAAACAATAGTTTCAGGCCATCATTACAAAAAATAAAGAAGGTAAAGCAAAATGTGCTGCTACAACAACAATAATCCCAATAAATACAATAAGAATATCTCTTCGAAGAAGATATTGAACAACGCTCATAACCAAAACTTGAACCATTGATCAACAACCATTTTGAAGGTGGTCTAAGCAACTCAACATCCAAAGGGAAAAATACTCTCCATAGCCTCCAAGAAGTAGCCTCCTTAGCAAGATGTCTATCCATCAACCAATTGTAACTGTGCTTGAACATTGTAGATAGATATTTTAAGATCATTGTTAGTTTCTAAATATACCTAGAGCATAGCAATCAAATTTGTAACTTTTAAAGAGAGATTCCAGCAAATTATTTGAACTTCAACTTTAAGAGGCTGAGAGATGTTGGAAAATACAACAACGCAATGAAACTTCCAAATGAATTTTAGGATGATCTCCCTACACAATTGAGAGAGGATATTATGGTAAGGGGAGACACCAAGGAGTGTTGTTTTCCATGACCAAGTGTGATTGAAGAGGGCGGGAAGCAAAGAGAAAAGAGAATGCCACAAGTTCTGAGCACGAGAGCAAAACCAGAAAGCATGCTTTATAGACTCGGATTTAGCACAAAAGGGACATGATAAAGGAGGATGGAGAAATTTAAGACGGTTACCAATAAGTAACTTAACATGAAGAACCTTCCAAGCCAAGAGCTATAACACATCCACTTTAGATTTCCAAATTGGATGACTGACCATATTCCATTTTGCCTGACTAAACTTACAATTCCACTTGACATTGAAACGAGGTGAAAGCAAAATTGAGGGGAGGAGCTGTCTATAAACTATTTAGATTATATAATTTTCAATTTGCTATCATCCACCATCCAAAAACCAATGCTTTTGGTCTTAAGAATGTATGAATGTTTATTGTTGCCTTAGCCTTTCATTTCTCGTTAGATAAACTTGTCTAAACACACATCACGTTTCGCGTGCAATATTTTATTCCGTTTATTTTTTCTAAAAGAAGACTCATTCTACAATATTTTTTTAATGTCTTTATTTCTTCTCAAGCCTTCGTTTCTGGGATGTCACTATACACCAAATTTGACTTCTTTGCGCGCTGACAGCGATTTGGTTTTATATTATTAAAAGAAATATTTATATATCAACGGGATTTTAAAATTAAAAATAATTGACCAACTTTGTATAATAAATTTTCTACGACGACGACGTTGACAGCGATTTGGTTTTTTTATATATATATATTTTTTATATTCAACGGTATTTAAAGATTAAAAATAATAATGACCAACTTTGTTTATTAAACTCCTATGGGTTGACAATTAGAAAAGCTAACAAACACGATAGCATCTTCTCATCATATAGGTACCTAATTCAATTTTTACGTATTTTACATTATTTCCTTTCACTTATTTTATTTATATTTAAATTAAAAATATTTTATTATTTAAAAATAGTGTTAATTATTAAAAAAATATGGGTGGAAAAAGTCACATCCTTAAAATCTAAGCGATGCTTAAACTTAGAGCAAGATAACATAAAACATAAACAAAGTCATTAGATGGCTAGAGCAAGAGTAGGAGGAAGAAGGGGACCCCAATCATCTTCTTATTTTTCTTCATTGGTCACCAAGATTGAAGAGATGACAAGAGCTAGCTGAGGAAATTTGGTGGAGGTTGGCTAACCCAAAGAACCTCCACTAGTAGGTGGCGGAGAGGCAAAGCGCCTATTTCCAAGCTACGACCAACCCCACTAAGCACACTCCCTTATGACAAGAGGAGGTGAAACCTATGAATGAGTGCCTCGATGGCCACAAATAGGTTGGATACTTAGAAAGATGAGGGAGTCAAGAGGACCCTAGCCACAATACATGGGACACTACCCCAATGATCTAGTAAAACTTTTAAGTGGAGCACCTCAAACACAACTTTTTTAGCTTATACTTCAATCTACAATAACACGTTTGACAAACCATAGCTTTAGTGTAGATTAAAAATTGCCGACCAACAGAACATCCTAAAATATAGTCAAATATCTATCTTTCTATATGTTAAAGAGAATCTCCACCCTAAATTCATGCCAAGTTTGAAAGATTTTATGAGGGTTGCAAGGCAATCCCCTAATAGGACCATATGCTAGGAAAATGACTCTTGTTTGAATGGCTTGAAGAAGTCATGAATCTAGGACCAAACATCCTAAGCTTTGGGACAAAACTAGAAGAGATGTTTGAGAGATTCTTGATGTCCACATACAGGGCATCAAGGACCAAGAATGACTAAATGGGCCAATCTAGAACCAATAAGGAGACCTTGAAAAACTAGTCATCAGGCAAAGTGAGCTAGTTTAGGCTCAAACACTATTGACCATATGATATGAAACTTATTTTCCCAAATTGGCATGAGTGGTTGTAAATGTCAGTATTGATTTAAGGTGGGCACCATGTGCAAATGAACACCAATAATACCCTTGTCGAGGCTTATAATTTCAAAAAGAAATTTCTAGATACCACTTTTAGTCTTTCCACCAAGGTTTGCAAGATCTAATACCAAATTTTTGAATCATATCAGCCAAGATGGATTCTACAAGTTTCTCGATTCTTGTTGGAGAGTTGGAATTTAGCCTTTACATCATTTTGGGAGAAGAGATTCCTAGTAGTTTTAAAGGAATAATTTAAACCAAGTATTATTTTGAGGGAAAATGGTTATCAAGTAACTAGAACACAATCAACTACTTTTAAAAATAATATTTAAAAAAATACATTAAATATATAAAACAACTTTAATAAAATATTTATTATAGTTTTATAAAGATACAATAAATTCTTAACTCCTTGCTAAGTCCTATAGCGGTTAAGTCACACCCTTAGCTTGAAGTGGTGAACTCCATCTTTGGCACTAAAATCTCGATCCCAAAATCCACCTATGATAGGATCATTTCTTCAATGGAGAACTAGGTCGTGGGAAAATTCTTCTCCTTTTGCCCTATTGTGGATATGGTTAGAAGATGGTCAAGGACTAAATGGCGTTTGAAGGGAAGTGTCAACGTTTGTGCAATGGTTGGAGGACTATTCCTGTTAAATTTATGACTTCTAAGGATATGCTCTTTGTTCTATCCTCGACCCCCTAGATTTATGAAGAACATAGCCTTTCCCTCTGTCGTTAGAAGCCTGACTTCGATCCTATTGTGGAGCTCAATAAATTTGCTCTAGTCTAGGTCTGTTTGCTAGGATTGCCATTGGAATACTGGGATGAGTCAAAATTCCAATGTATAGGAGATTCGGTGGGCCACTTCATTACCTCATATACCATAACTAGAATGAAATCCGAGTTAGTTTTTGCTAGTTTTTGTGTCAATATTGATATTAACAAGTCGCTACCCAATTCTATGACTTTGAGCTCTAAGTGTGGGTCTTGGAACAAGCAAATATTTTATGAAAATGTTGTGGTTTACTATCAAAATTGCTCCAAACCTAGGCACCTCATTTTCGACTGCAAGTCCACCATAACAAACAAACCTATCCCAAGTGACCCCCTGGTGGATGAAATCACTAATAACTACCCTTTCAAGAATGAGATCCTAAAGATCATTGAATCCCTAGCCAAATTTGGTCCTTCTGCAAACCCCACCTCAATCTTAGTTGTGACTTCGCCAAGAAAACCTGCTCCCTCTAGCATAAACTTGGCTATGAAAAAACCTTGTAAACCCACCCCTTTGAAGTTCGAGTCTCCCTCAAAGAGTATCTTATATGAAACTTTGGCCACTGAAGTGTTGAAGGTGGATGTTTTGGGAGATCAATCCCACCCAGTTAACCTGGGCTTGATTATGGATATGGAAGAGGGAGAAATACATGGATTTGGTCTAGATGGGGAGGGCTCTGGAGCCAGAAGGACTAGATTATAACTGATCTGTCAAATAGCTAAACCAATGAAGAATATGGTTGGACAACCCCAAAGAATAGAGGAAAACCAAGAAAGGCAGATGTGGGTGTGGATACCAAACCAAGAATACCTAACCAGCGACAAACTAGGAACAAAGAGACAACCAAATAGATTGTTATTGGGAAACATAGGACATTGGAAGTGTCCTAAAAAAATATGTCTAAATGAAAGTCTTGTCCTGGAATGTGAGAGGGATAAATAGCCTCCATAAGAAGCTCGCTCTGAAGAATTATGTTTGTGAACACAAGCTTGATGTACTACTATTACAAGAATTCAAAATGAAAAAAACAAATTTTGAACCCATAGCTAAAAACATTTGGCCAAATGCCCGCTTCTCCTTTAGTGACGCAGATGGGGCTTCAGTGGGGCTGACTGTTATGTGGAACCCTAATAGACTTGAGGGTCTTGAAATATTTTAAAATAGGAACAACTTGGGTATCCAATTCACCCACTCTGGGTCTTCCTGGATGGTGATAAATGTTTATGCCCCCAACTTAAGGAATGCTAGGAAAGCTCTTTGGCAGGAAATCTATGGTTGGATCCAAAAGAATAAAGAGGCCTGTTGATTAGTGGCAGGAGAATTCAATTCCCCTTTATATCCCTCAAAAAAGTGTGGTGGTCTAGTGGATTATACTGATAGTATGGATGACCTGGCTAATCTTTTAAGTGATACGAGGCTAGTGGACATTGACCTACAAGGCCAAAAATTTACTTGGACTAATAGGAGAAGGGGGGATAACCTTATCTAGGTCAGACTTGATAGATTTATTTTTCCCCCTAATTGGATGACCTTACTTAACTCCAATCTGTTGGCGCTTCCCTAGATGGTCTGACCATAACCCCCTACTACTTACTTTAAATAAACACTCTGTTGTAAGTCCCTTTCCAATTTGGTTTGAGATAATTTGGAACTCCCACTTGGAATTTAGGAATAAAATTACTAATTGGTGGAATGTCCTTGTCCACAACTCCCCCATGTTTGGAGTCTTCCACAAAATTAAGTATATTAGAAACATGGATAAAGGTTGAAATAAATTGGTGTTTGGGGATATTTTCCACCAAAAAAGAGTGATCACTGAGAAAATTATGGTGACCCAAAAAAGGATGGAGGAGGGGGATGCTAGTGTGCAAACTTATCAACAAGAGAAGGATGAATGTGTTGAATGGGACAAAGTGCTAAAGAAAGAGGAAATATTCTGGAATCAAAAATTCATAATTCAATGGTTGTAAGAAAGCGACCACAACACTTCCTTTTTCCATGTCTCGACCCTCAAACACAGAAAAAGAAACCAGATAAAAAAGTTGAAAGATGATTTGGGAATATAAGCTACTACTCTAGCTCAATTTGGTTCTACAACCTTTGGATATTTCCAACTTTCCTTATCCAAGCCTTTCAAGATTCCTAACTCTATTGTTGATGACTTGTTACTAGATCCCATACTTGATTCACTAACTAGTGCAGATAATGAGGTTATCCTTAGTGGTGTCACTTCAGAGGAAGTCAAAGTGTCATCTTTAGTATGGGGGCTTTCAAGGCCCTAGGACTAGATGGTTATCCCTTGACTTTTTTCTAGAAATAATGGGACATTGTGGGTGAGGACATTTTCCTTGCTACCAAGGACTTCTTCAAGTCGGGTAAACTCTTAAAGTAGCTAAACCAAAGCTTCCTAGATATCATCCCTAAAGATGAATACCCCCAGACCATGGCTGAATTTTATCAGTTCATCCTACATGTAATACCATCTACAAGATCTTCTCCAAAATTTTGGTTAACCGCCTAAAACCTTTTCTTGAAAAAATGAATAGCCCATGTCAAAAGGGGTTTATCCCGGATTGCCACATTTTATATGCTATTATTGGCACACATGAAATCATACACTCCATGGAAAAAAGTAATTGTGTTGGTATGGCCTTTAAGCTTGACATTTCAAAAGTTTATGATAAAGTCCTTTAGAGTTTTCTGCTCAAAGTATTAGCCAATTTTGGGTTTAATCAGAAGGTGGTGAATCTCATTGTGGATGCACAACTACGATTAAGTACTTTGTCTTGGTCAATGGGATCCCTCATGGGTTCTTTAATGTTGGTAAAGGTTTAAGGCAAATAGACCCCCTTTCGCCTTACCTATTCCAATGGAAGTTGATGTCCTAAGGAGGAATATCTCCAAGATGCCGACCAATGGGTCTATTAAAGGGATCAAACCTACCACCACCCTTGATTAGGATACTATACAATAGTTTATGGATGATACCATCCTTTTCAGGAAATCCCTAGTGGTAGAAGAAAGGAAATATAAGAATTGCTTAAATATTTATGCTACTAGCTCGAGCTAGTGCACAAATTACAACAAGAGCATGATTTATTTTTTTAACAACACTCAAGATCTGTAGGACAAAGTGACAACCATTTTGGGATGTAAGAGTGCTTCCCTCCCTTCAGTGTACCTTGGTCTCCCTCTCACTATTAAAGAAGTCACCCTTGCTTTCTGGAATTCTATTCTTGAAAGAATTCAAAGAAAACCAGCTAGGTGGAAAGGTTCAATCCTCAATCATGGGTGGTAAATTGCAACTCCTCACGGTTGTTCTTCAAGGGATCTAGGTTTACTTCCTTTCCATTTTTAAAATGCCTATATTTATAGCTGAGAAAATTGAAAGAATCCAAAGGAACTTCCTTTGGACTAGTACTGAGGAACAAAATAAAATGGCTCTGATAAGCTAGAATATAGTCTACCTCCCAAAAGCTAGTGGGGGATTAGGCATAAGAAAAATCCAGCCTACCAATAAGGCTTTGCTTGCTAAGGTTGGATGGGATTAGCTAAGGAATGGGAAGGATTGGTGCAAAATCCTAAATGAAAAGTATCTAAACAACTACACCCTAATTAACAATCAGCCCCCCTGAAGCCCCATTCACATCACTAAAGGAGAAGTGGGCATTCGACCAAATGTTTTTAGCTATGGGTTCAAAATTTGTTTTTTTCATTTTGACTTCTTGTAATAATAGTACATCAAGCTTGTGCTCCCAAACATAATTCTTCAAAGTGAGCTGCTTATGGGGGCTATTTAGCCCTCTCACATTCCAAGACAAGAATTTCATTTAGACATCTTTTTTAGGACACTTCCAATGTCCTCTATTTCCTAATAGCAATCTCTTTGGTTGTCTCTATGTTCCTAGTTTGTTGTTGGTTAGGTCTTCTTGGTTTGGTGTCCACACCCACATCTTCCTTTCTTGGTTTTCCTCTCTTCTTTGGGGTTGTACAACCATATTCTTCACTGGTTTGGCTATGTGACACATCAACTGCAATAGTCCTTCTAGCTCCAAAGCCCTCCCCATCTAAACTAGCTCCAGGTATTTCTCCCTCTTCCATATCCTTAAACAAGCCCAGGTTAGCAGGGTGGAATTGATCTCCCAAAGCATCCACCTTCAACACCTTAGTGGCCAAGGTTTCATATAAGATAATATTTGAGGGAGACTCAACTTTCAAAGGGTGGGTTTACAAGGCATTGTCATAGCCAAGTTTGTGCCAAAAGGAGTAGGTTTTCTTGGCGAAGTCACAACCAACCTTGAGGTGGGGTTTGCAGAAGGACTAGATTTCGTCAAGGATTCAATGATCTTTAGGATCTCATTCTTGAAAGGGTGTTTATTTTTTATTTCATCCATTGGGGGGTCATTCGGGATAGGTTTGTTTGTTACAATGGATTTCCAATCAAAAATGAGGTGCCCAGGTTTGGAGCACTTTTGACAGTAAACCACAACATTTTCATAACATATTTGTTGGTTCCAAGACCCATACTTAGAGCTCAACATCATAGAATTGGGTAGTGACTTATTAATATCAATATTGACATAAAACCTAGCAAAAAATTACCTAGATTTTATCCAAGGTAATGAAGTTGCCCATCGAGTCTTCTATACATTCAAACATTGACTCGTCCTAGTATTCCAATGGAAATCCTGACAAACAGATCCTGACTGGAGCATATTTATTGAGGTCCACAATAGTATCAAAGCCAAGATTCCAATGACAGAGGGAAAGGCTATGTTTCCCATAAAACCAGTGGCCTAAGGATAGAACAAAGAGCATATCCTCAGAAGCTGTAAATTTGAATAGGAATAGTCCTCCAACCATTGCACAAATGTCAACACTACCCTTCAAATACCATTTAGTACTTTACCATATTCTAACCATATCCACAGTAGGGAAAAAGGAGAAGAATTTTCCCATGACCAAGTTCTCCATTGAAGAAATGATCCTATCACAAGTGGATTCCAGGATCAATATTTCAGTGTTTGAGATGGAGTTCACTTCTGTTCGAGGGTGTGACTTAACTGCTATAGGAATTTGGGAGGATTTAAGTAACACATTCTCCATTTAAGAGAGAATTAAATGAATTCCATTTTAAATGGACAATGATAAAACCCTTTCCATCTATAAATTTTGAACAGTTAAATGAAATCTCATAAACCAATATTAAAGCAACTAACAATCCACACAATTTCTATTAACAAAGATGCAATCTTATAAAGAAATAAAAAACCATAAGATTTTCAAGTTTTATCAAGTCAAACTGCCATTAAACATGTATAGATCTGAGACAAAACCTTACTTAATTCCAAAATATCATATGATATTTCATTATTTTTTTCAACTAAGAAGAATTAAACAATCATACCACCACTAATGATCCAAATTTGGATGCATGAAAAAAGGCACAATCCTTTAATTCATCAAAAGTATTGTCTTCACAAAAATCAATAAGAAATACACATTGACAATGGATATGTTCTTTTGTAATACCAAAAATTTGATCCATACAGTGACCTAGAATAAAAAAATATAGAATTACAAATCCTATAATTCATAGATTTGAAATGAAAGTTAATTGAAATTAAGGTGCCCCAAATAGATCCAAGCTTAACTGATATTGAACTAAAGTTAAACTAAAAGTGCCTCAGTTTCAGTTCTTATTTCAACTAAAATTAAGCTAAAGAGATTTGAAGCATAACTAAAAGTGAACTAAAATCAAACACTAGATCTAGAGTTACAACCTGGGTGTTTATTTATTACAAAATTTATTCAACATTAAAGCAAATATGAGAAGTTCGACTCTAGTTTAACTAGGAAATATATTGATGAAAGTTGTAATCACTTCATTCATTCTCTCCATGGGTGGGCGTCACTGATACTGCAAATATATTTTCTAATTGGAAGCGAAGTTCTCCATTTGTTCTTGTATTCTAACAAAGGAAGTCAATTCATTTGAGAAAGAATGGAGTCTTGCTTTCTTGTCCATCATTTTGCTTATTGCCACTTGAGTTTCTTTTCCTTGCAAAAGCCTTTAATTCCTCTGCCATCTTACTAGGTGATGTTACTAGAGCAGGTGTTTCCTAGAACGTGTAGTCCCGACTTTCAACATAATGTTCTATCCTGGCCATAACTTATTTAGCTAGGCCCCTATTTTTATTCAACTTAGTTTTGTATTTATTTAGGGTTTTAATCCTCATCTGAGCAACATTTAACCACTCCAGAGGCTTGTTTTGATCTTTGTCTTCTATAATTGTTTCTTTAATCAAATCCTCTATTGGTGTTTCTTTTATTCTCTACAAAATTGGCATGTAATATTCCCAAACCAATAGCTCTTCATCAATTCCCAACTCTATTTTGTGAGCCAAACTATCCTCGTCACTAATGTAGTGATATGAATTTATTATTTTCTTTAGCACCCTATTTGATAAGGCCAAATAATCAACTTTCCATTGCTCCACAATTGGAATTCATCCTTCAAGGTCAGAATGCCTAACCTACCCTTTTAATGCTTCTTATAAAATTGATTCAAGTGTAGCTGCATCCATTGGTCCAATTAAATTAGTAATACAATTTTTTAATTGGGTCGCTTGAGACTTGAGTTCCTCTTTTGTGTTCTCATCTTTCTACATCCTCTTAAGAATAGCATAAACATACATTTGGAGAGATTGTTGTTGTCCTTCTTGTGTCTATACACCCAAATCAACTTGTTTGATTTGGTAGTCTTTTGGTGTCATCTCTAATAAATATTTTTCTACCAAAGGGAAGGCTATTTGATCAGTTTTGTTACCTTGCTCATCCATGGTCACTATTGATATTCTATGAGCTCTTCTCCTCATCTTTGTTGGGGACTGGAAGACTTCTGATAAAATTCTCAAGCTCTTCCCCTCTTCTTCCTCAACGCATTTCCTTTGTCTACATTGGATGGTGTGATTCAACCATATTGGGAAATTTAAAGACACCTCTCTTTTAGGGTAACCTATTAAATTTCCATGTTGTGGGATGCTTTTGAATCAGCATACTCTGTCCCCCTTTGTTCAATTTCTATTCTTATTTCCTCTTGTTCTTCATATACTTGTCCATTTTGACCTCCTTGCTCAACTTCTTGTTCTTGAAGTTCTTTAGGTGTCACTTCCTCAACATAGAATTCTTTATGAATTTATCCCTCTTCAACCATTTATTCTTCTACTATTTCCTTATTTTGTGAATCTTCTTCATGAATATTAGGCTCATTGTCTTGAGGAGGAAGAGGATGATCTCGCAGAGGAGAAGGCGGAGATGAAGGAGGAATTGGAGAAGTGAAATCATGAGGAGGAGAAGGTGGAAGTGATGGATGAAGGTCATGTAGAGAAATTAGAGGACCTAAGGTCAAGGAAAAGGCGATTCATGTGGAGGAGTGGAGGAAGGAGTAGGAAGAGTCTCCTTTTGAGTGATTGCTTCTTGGATTGATGCTCTTGTTCCTTTCCTCCTCACTAACATGGCTTCTTCCTCAATATCTTCTTCACTAGAACCAATGTAAATTATTTCCTTTTGTAATATATAAAAAGGTATCCTAGGTCCTAAATGCAAAGAACCTAGGATGCAATGGTGGCATTTTTTCAAGTTACATTAAGGTGTAGATCAATAGGGTGTATAGATTGACTATCAACCATAAAGGTGAGCCAATAAGACCTAGATCTACATCTAATTGAGGATGGGAATGGATTGGAAATCATTTGGAATGATTACCCTAATTAGACTATGTGCCCTAACATATAAATTGCAAGATCCCAAAAATTAACAGCCTGAAATAGTCAAGTTCTAGTAGATCTAGAAGGTGGGGATGAATATATACCTACCAAAAAAATTGGTCTAGCTATGGGCCTACAATGAATTTTTCACCCAATGGAAAATGATTCTTTGATAGGTTGTCCTACTCAAATTTTGGGATCCTCTGGTGCTAGATATGAGCTTTTGTTTTCTGTTTGCAAAAGTGTAAAAAAAAAATCAGTAAATTTTATAATTGACTTTTCGTATTTTGACAACTTTTAGGGCTTTGAATTCATCAACGGAGAATTTCCCTTCAATATTTCATCAATCCTCTTTAAACCTATAACTTGCACATTCAAATAGGGAGAAAATGTTGGTCCATTTAGGGGATTGCCTCAATCAAACCCCCTGTAAGTGTTTCCACTTCCACAATGGCAATGTCAATGAGAGGAATGATAATCGAAAGGAAGGAATGATGAAATCACAAATTTTTGCAACTCACCACCCTTCAATGGCTTCCTTGAAGGATTGAAGTTGTGCACATCACCTCAAGGATTTGGATCTTGCTTTCTTGAATGCTTTAGATTCCTACAACAAGGGTTAACCTTCACAAAACAATGATAACTTGATAACATGAACTCACATACACTTTGACATAATGCTTAGATCTTGAATTGCTGCAATAAACATCTTGAAATTTTTCTCTTGAAAATAAAGCTTGCTCATAAATTCTCCTTCAAATTATGTTCTAGTTTCAAATGGTGAAAAGATTAGGTATTTATAGGAATTTGTTTAATTTCCCAGAAAATAGATCCCAATAGTCAACCTTTGCAAGTGGAAATTCAAATGTTACAATGCCACTGGCGATCTGTCCAAATTTGGAGGGAAATGGAGTAGCAAAATAGTTCTCCCATTGGGTGAATGAGTCCCATTATGGAAAATGAGTCCCAACCATATTTTTTGGAATTTAAGGTGTCAAGGGAAAAGTATTAGATGAATGCATTCGTTCCATGCTAGCAATCTTTTGAAAATAGTAAAAATAGGCCTTGAGATGCATAATTTAGGAAATTAGGGGGTCAAATCAGGCTCAATTAGGCTCAATAATTTAGGGGGGCCAAAACATAGTGTGAAATTTTTAAGGGTGACAATTTATGACACTACATTTATCCCCCACTTTAGTGAGAGTGTGAACTTACATTTAGACTCACACTAAAGTAGAAAAAATTGTCAAGAGGAGTCTGATTTTCCAAATGTTGAAGAGATAAGATGAATAAGGATCAAGGGAGTTGCACAAGCCCCTAGGATCCAAGGTCCCATGGAAAACCAACATAATCACAAAGGAACACACACATGTATAATATGCAACAAGACAATATACACAAACATACATGTCAGAAAACATGAAGCATACACGATGAAACCACATGACATGATGAAACTATAGATTCAATAATGAAATGAAAATAAACATGATGTAAACATGACGTAAACATGACGTAAAATGAAGAAGACATAAATAGGAACACAAAAAAACACATGATTAGTACTAAAATATTCGAGTCGGTAAGGCAAAGAAACCTCAATCTTAAATTATCTCGAATACGAAACATCATTCAACAAATAAAGAAAATGCTCCATGAGGACTTAATTCATACACAACACTCATGAAACACATGGTTCCACTAGCAAGCAAAGTGTATTATGCTAGGTGTCCATGTCAAAAGGGTGTTCATAACTCACACAATAACAAAGTCTGATATTTTCTAGGTGAATCATAAACTAGGAGACACATGGGCTAGTGAAGTCAGATTTCACTAGGTGAGCCCCCAAGATAAGGTAAAATGAGACACACACACTAGGTCTACAAGGTGTGCCCATAACAAGGTGACAAAAATGGGACACACACACTAGATCTACAAGGTGTGCCCATAACAACCATACCAAGAGTTATACTCCCTGATAACCCTGATAAGGTGCCACAAGATGCTATGTCAACGCTACACTAAGTTCAACTCCTATGAACAAAGTTAAGTAAAATAATCTACACGACAAGTTGTGTTCTGCTAGGTTCCATGAAATAAAAAGGATTTTCTCATGGCTAGTGAGTTGTATTATGCTAGGTTCCATAAAAAGATTTAACATCTCAGAGAACGATTATGCCAAGGTTAAAAAGCTCAAGGGATATTGTAATAAAATCACCACAAAAGGTGCTTAAACAACAAAGGGGCATTGCTCAATACATGGTTAGGGAACATCACACATGACATCACCACCAAGTGAGGATTAGTCACAAAAAAATTACACTCTTATGAGACATCAAGCCTAATATCACCACAAAGGAGGCACATCACATGGATTAAGAAGGCCACACTTTGGTTGACAAGGTCACACTTCCTAGGAGATGTATAAGCTATCATCACTAAAAAGGGACCAAATGTTCCTATGAAAACAATGAGTGGGGGACTATATGCCCCCCCCCTTAAAATGTTAGTGTACTTGATACACTAACATTTTAAGGAGATAAAGAGGAATCCCTTGCTAGAAGGAATGGACTTGGGACAAGGCTACCTAACCCATTAACCCCCAAGTGTAGGGACGAAGATGAGCCTAGATGGATGATGATATCTTGCTCCTTGTGAAATGAAATATGATTGCATAAAGCCTAGTTTATACCCTCATGCATTGTAGTGAGCATGTTGTGACACTACAACTACCATATGATAAGGAGAAGAATCTAATTCTCTTAATTATGATGAGTAGGTGAAGTATCATTCATACCCAAAATTCCCCTAAGGACTCATCATTTTGACACATATCCAATGAGACTATAAATATGAAGATACTAAGTATTAGCTATAAATGAGGATTAAATATATAGTTATCAATTGCAATAGCTTTTTTGGATGCATATATTTGTTAAAAATTTACTAAATCATAGTTGTGAAAAATATATTTTACATATGCTTCCAAGCTATGAGTATTGAAAGAGGAACCTGTAGTAAAATTATACAACCTTCTAGAGTAATATTTGTTTTTAATGTAATTTTCACTACTTTTTAAGAAAAATGTGGGTGTTGCCACAATAGCATGTCCCACTTTTGTGACATCTCATTTTTTTCTTGAAATCACCTATTTTTTAGAAAATATAATGATTTGAGTCTCCAATAAATATTTCTCCAATTGTCTTTGTTGTTGATGATGCAAGTAAATAGATTGATAACTTGTCTACATCAAATCTTGGTTAGCTTATATATTATGTCATACATACCACTAAGAATAGCTTTCTACATGTTGACATTTGTAATACTAACATCTTACCCAATCCAACCTAGGATATTATGAACTAACCTTTGATTAACCAAGGGATAGACCTCAACATTAATGACATGAATGTTAGGAAAAGGTGACAATGTCATTATCCATGAGTAAAAATTATTCATCATAGTAAATTGTCATCCAACTTAATGGCTAATAGAAAAATCTCTAAAATCTCATTTAAATAAAAATCATTTTTTTTAATGTAAAATTTTATCTAAAAATTAAGGATGTCCACTAGTTATCCACAACTATCTATAAACCATTATTACATTTCTAACATACTTCAACTCCAATTAAAAGATATAAATTTGACAGTGATAAGAAACTGTGCAAATTCATAATATAATGATGGCATGTCAAAGTTGGTCATGTGCTCTCAAATTTCAAACCGTGACTACTACAAAAATCTATAATAACTCCACTAGGCTTATAATCACTCCACTAGGCTTATAATCAATAATCCTTACATTGTGACTATTATCTATTTTCGTTAAGAAAAATTTAACACCAAGAAAAGGTGATTTTTAACACTTTTGAATTTTTATTTTCATATACAATATTTTAATGTGCTAAGAATTGAAAAAGAATAAAAATAGATAGTTCAAATTATGTATGCAAGTAGCTATGAAGGAACCTTAACTATAAGATATATAAAATCCTAACTAACAAGCTAACCACCATGACATTTTTGTAATACAACCAGTCAAGTGCAATTTAATTAGCAATGACTATACATGATGTCTATCATTTATACAAGCTTTTGGACCTGAACCAAATAAAAAATTAGGTTCACATGGAAAATTCAAGCATAGTAAATAATATATTTCCATGAGAAAGTAAATAATAGATAGTGTTTAAGCTCCGAGATTGTATTTAATCTCCAATGAGATGACTTAAACCAAATTTTAAGGATTTATATGAAATTTATACAACACAAGAGTGTCATACAAAGGGTTTTTTTTTGGGAAACTTATGCTACAAGAAAATTATGTGGTGACAATATTTTGAAAAACTCTTAGACACTTTCTTCCATAAAAAACTCTTGTTATTGTGTCATAGTTAGTGAATATGATGAAGGAGATGCAATGGTTAGAAATGCCAAGGGCTCAATTTACAATTTTCCTTCCCTTTTCTATGGATTCCTTCACACTTAAATTTATTTAGAGTCTTAAATATAAATTTTTGACAAACTAATAGAAAGTGGTTTTGTATTAAATCTTAAACATTTGTGTATGACATATATAATTTTTTTTTATTAAAGGTTTATCAATTTATTTGTGATATCTAAAAAAATAGAGTAGTAATCTTTCAACCTATGTTGGGAGTGATATCTAAAAAAATAGAGTAGCAATATTTCAACCTATGTTGGGAATAGTTTCCCACTTTATGGTCAATTTTGGGCTAATGTGTTGATGCATGTTCCCCAAAAAGAAAAGGTTGAAGGTGTTCATTTTTTTTTTCTTAGGTGTCATAGATAACTCTTTATTGAAACATAGAGATTTTGCAAAAGTACCAATTACTAGGAGTATTTTCACAAATAATACAAACCAAATACTAAACACCTCAAGTTGTATTATAATGGAGGTCAAAATCTATGAAAACATGGAGTTCTCTCAAGAACCTAGAACTTCATGGTTTCTTGATACAAAAAATAAGATGGATTATGGCCATATTGAGGTAATAAAAGATAAAATTATATCAAAACTAAATCATGGTCCAAATTGCATCAGATACTTTAATAGTTAAGATGAAAAAATTTAAAGGAAAATAAACTAGACATATTTCACATGTAATGATCAATAAAATTCAATAGCAAGGAAGAACATCACAACCAACATCAACATAAATCAATGACATGTCTAATCTATAATACGTCACAACTACTTGGAATACAAGACAAATACATGTCTAGAATTAAAAATTTGAAAACACAATCCCAAATAGAGGAAGGTTTAAGAAATGTAAGGTCACCAATGACCATCAAATTAAACTAAACTACAAAAAGTATTTTGATAAATAAAAAATATATATTACATCAAATCCATGCATTAGAAGATTATCTACAAAAGTCGTTCCTCTATAAAGGTTAAAAATTATCTTCAAGGTATCAAGATTGTGTGAACACTACTGTAAAATAAATGTTGAAATTACAAGTTCCTTTGAATATCACACAACCTTCCTATATATTGAAAGAAAAAAATATGAAGTATACTCATTATTTAGAGATTGTAAAACCCATGGTATAGGTGATTTGGCAAGGCTCTTCTTGGATCTAGGCTTAGTTAAGGATTCAATTTTTTGAATATGTGGCATTGTGAAGAAACATGTGGTCTATGTGGTTTGGAAAAAAATATTTTCCCTCTCAAGATTATTTATGAGCTAAACTCCTAAGGATGAAAAAATTAGCATATTAGGTAAGGTGACAGAAATCAACAGTGTTCATGATTTGGCAATGTTGTTTTTGCTACCAAGCTTTGGTATGAAATCAAATCCTAACAACTGTGATATTTTAATATAAGGTAATGTGAGAAAAGGCACCTCACCTTGACAAGGAGAATCTCAAATGTAAAAAATGCATTACAAGCTACAAGGATAGGACCTTAAAAGTTGCCTCTTCCTTTATCATTGTAGGTACATCTACATACAACATAATTGTGTGGTGGGAAGCGGGTATATGCACTATGTCAAAAGAACCCAAAAGTCCCAAAGTCACAAGTAGAATTTTGAAAACATAATAGAATTTTTGTAATAGATTTTGTCATAACAAATTCATTTCATCATTAAATTCACAAAAATAATTAAATTAAAAATACCAATAATAATAAAGTTAATGTGTATTCACATAATTTTATCATATCCTATATTCACAAAGAATCCACAAAAAAAACATTAGATAACAAAAACCTTAACTCAAGATGCTCAAGACAAGAAAGACACTTCATCTTGATCTCAAAGAAAATTTAAACTTGAACCAAAAGTAAAAATTCTAATTCTTGCATAGTCATGGGTAATATTAAACTACTATGGCCATTTCCTAGTAGTGTACCTTTCCATCTCAAGAAAAGTGGAATGAAATAAATAGTGCCAAATAAATATTTATTTGTGTAGATGAGGGGATTCACTACTCCCAAGTCTCTAGGACATAGAAGAGCCTAAAGGCTCGAATGAATTATCCTCAACTACCTCATGCTACCTAATAAGTCGAAAGGGAAGGGCAAGTTGGACCCTAGTTTCTTTATGTTTTATGACAAAGGTTTTTTTGGAAATGGATGAGAAAATCACAGAGGTCTCAAATTGCAGAACAACTGGCTCTTAGACAAAGGATGCTAGCATGTTAGGCAGATGGAGGCGCGTTGGCATCTCGTACAAACAAATAGTTGGGTTTGAGAATGAAACTCACGAGATATGCTAACTACCCAAGAGTTCTAGTTTGACAATTCAACAAATATGAAGAAATGCATGAA
Source organism: Sequoiadendron giganteum (assembly GCA_007115665.2). Taxonomy (NCBI): domain Eukaryota; kingdom Viridiplantae; phylum Streptophyta; class Pinopsida; order Cupressales; family Cupressaceae; genus Sequoiadendron; species Sequoiadendron giganteum. Next base: position 153,921,042 of record CM021101.1, on the reverse strand, counting down.
ATAACAAGAAAAAACAAGAAGAATACTATAACTTCTAAATATAAAATATTCTAATAATGAAGTGATGAAGAAAAGGATAGAAGAAGGCCAACTCATTGAAGGTCCAGTTCTCCAACAAGCTCCTTATGAACAGATTGTACCTACACATAAAACAACAAGAAAATGTTGTGGCTATGTTTTGGAGCCTGCCTCAATCAGATCCTTGATTCGGTGTTTCCACCTCCATGAACAACCAATAGACCACAAGATATAGAAATAATAAAGAGATAAAGGGAGAATAGACACAAAATGTAGAGTGCAAAGACAATCTAGATGCCTTTATAAATAAGATAATGCAAATAAATAAATAGACAGATATTACTATCCTTTCTACATGCTTGAGTAGTCAAAATGAAGGGGAAGAGCAAAACAATCATGCCAATGGAGTAAATATTTGAAAACCTACAATAATAATGGAGTGGGAGCAGAAAAATGGTGTAGAAGTGAAGTGAAGAGAGCCAAAGAGTGAATAAAAGTGAAGTGTGAAGTGGTAGAAGCTAGAGAGAGTGATAGAATTGATAGAATGAAGTTAAAATGACTATCTTGGAGGTAAATGGTCATTCTCGAGTGGTCAATATTTGTAGGGACATTAGGATTTGTAGGTTGATAGGGAATCATAATGCCTCAATGTCCACTGACTCGAGAATCCTATCAGGACGTAAGTGTGGCATACAAAAATTTGTGTGGCATGCGAGCGACCTCGATAGAAATTCCATCATTGACAGAAAACAAAAAGGAAATGTGTGAAAGTCAAGGAAAATACAACGAGTTTTTGCATTATCAAGTTTGTAAGGCTAAAATGAGGTAATATAGTGGGAAATTTGCACTAGCTGCAAATTTATGCATTACATTTTGCCCCACTTTAGTGAGAATATGTTTCGATGCATATGTGAGTTGAATTAGAAAGATATTGAAGAGAATATATCGAAAAAGTAGAGGAATTAGTCCTTTGCTCCAACATACCCTGATGTGTAAGAGGATGAACTCCACCAAGATACGAAGAGGACATAGGTCTTCAATCCTGCAAAGCCAGTCACAATCTCACCATAAACATGTTAGTTGTAGACAAACATGTTAGGTGAAAGAAAGATAATCATAAGAGACACAATTTATAAGACACCATTTGACACAAGTCAACACAATAAGATACATTCTTATTAGGTAAGACAACATAAGACACAATCTGATTAGATATAAGATAAATTTGTGGCTGATGCAAACTACATTGCAAGATAGTCACAAAAAAGTCAAGTCTAGTCAGGCTACCCCCAAACTAGACACCGAGAGATAAGATATCAGACACCAAGACACAAGAAGCCAAATATCCGATAGAAGATACAAATTGCAAGACACCAAAGAGTTCTTTTGAAAAGAAGGCTTTCAAGAAGGGGTTCTTTCGACAAGGGACCATTTTCTCAAGACATCAAGACACCAAGGGAACCATTTTGAATGAAGCTCCTTTTGAAAGATACAAGATTTTTCGTAAGTTATTATGTCATCAAGGAATCCTTTTGAAATATCTTTCATCAAGGAATCCATTGGAAAGAGTGCTCCTTTTTGAAAGGAAAGTTTTTAGACTCTTTCTTTTTAGAAAGAATACTCCTTTTTGAAAGGAAATTTTTTAGACTCTTTCACTAAGGGATCCTTTTGAAAGAACATTTTGTCAAGGAGTCCTTTTTGAGAGAATACACCCTTCTGGAAAATGAGGGTTTTCAACAAGGGATTCCTTTGTCAAGGAATTCATTGTAAAGAAATTTTGCATCAAGGAATCCTTTTGAAAGAATTCTCCATGTTGAAAAGTAGACAAGCATGATAGCCCGCACTTAGGATGTTGTGTGCTACACAGAGGATCACATGACATCCTAAGGAGGAAAGAAAGATAATAGACGTTGTGGCACGAGATACATGATGAGATGTATTTGTGGTATGTTGTCACACATGCATGAGACAACACATGGAACCGAAACATCATGAAGTAGGCTTGAGCAGAGATGAAGAAATCAAGAGACAAGGGGATCTAAAATATCATCAATCACAAAATTCCTCATAACATGAAGAAGGACACGTGATGACAAAGTAAAATAAAAATTGGGTCAACATAGAAGAAGGCCTAAATGCCCCAACACTTTGCATCGTCCCCAATATCGAAAAGCAAGATTACAACACATAGAAATGATGACACAAATAGAAGAAGTGTACAATAGAGCTCTATGCCTATATCCAAGTACCTACAAGGGTAGCAAGGGTCTTCCAGGTAGGATCACAAAACATCAAAATACAAGCATCGGGGAACACAAACAAACAAAATTAATCTACAAATGCAGAAGAAGGCACCACCCTAGTCCTCATCAACCAATGAATCATCTTGCTCCCAAGATAGATCATTATAAGGGGAGGGAGGATGATCCTACAAGGGAGGGATAGGAAGGGCAGTACCCTCCAACTCTCTTATGAAAAGAGCCAAGGAAGAAGTCCCCTCAAGGTCTTTGTTGAGCTCTTGTGAGGTGAAGGTCATTGATTTTGCAAAAAATGAGGATAGAGATAGGATATAATCCACCAAGTTGAACACGCAATGCTCAAAAGTGTCTTGTTTCAATGCAGTGAGAGGAGTACAAGACACTCGAGAGTCACTAGAAATCTTAACAAAAAGGGAAGTGAAAAACTTCAGGGATGCGGGGGTTGCTTCTATCACAAGTACAGTGCAAACAAAAACAAAACTAGATTCTAGAAAAGATGAACCTTTCCTATGACCATGACTTGAGGTGAGGTCATCCTCCAACTTACACTTTAGTAGAGGATGTTGAATCCCCATAGAGGAAGAAAAAGCAAAGGAAGACATAAAATGATCTACAAACAATACAACCTTTGCATTAGGCATGTTAACAAGCTATGGAATAGGAGGAATGTTCGAAAGGGGCATGTGGAGCAGAGGATTTGTTGAGGGAGTGATGAAGAGCTGCATCCCTTTGGGGTGAGGGATAAGACCTGTAGGAGGAGTTTGAATAAAGAAAAAAGTGATGGAAGTTGAAGCACAACGAAAAGAAGCAAATAGAGCAACATAATAAACATGAATAGAGACAACAGGATCCTCCTCAATCTTCTATGTGGTAGCATGATCCACAACTAGATCCTTTCACCGGCGCTTACGCTCACATGCAAGCTAGTTACATCGACTATGAGAACTAAAGGAAATGGCCTAAGAAGATGCCAGAGGTTGCTGCTCCACTATGAGACATCCTTCATGGTTGTTGCTAGTGGAAGGGTGGTATCCTGAGTGGGAGTAGGAGGAGGTGGCACAAGAGTTGAAATGACAACACAAGGAGAAATAGACACAAGTTCCTTAGCATCAGGTCTCTTCCCATTCACCACCTGATAAGTTGGTGGAGGAATAGTAGGAGGCCACAAAGGCCAAGATGCAAGAACCATCCCACAGGAACCCCTCCTCTTGCCATATAGGGTAGATCGAGGAACTATGCGAAGAATAAGCAACTGGAAAGCCTAACATTTTGACTTCCACCACATAGGCACCGTTCCATTTCCCATGTGAGGCATAGGAGTAGGAATAAAGATGCCACCACACAGTGAGAAGTAGAATTAGATGGTGCAGAAGATGTAGAAGGGGAAGTCTCTAGAGCGAGAAAAAGCTTCTCCTTCCCTTTTGACAGTGTAGAAGAGATAGCTTTCTACTGCGCTAGCATAGAAGCCTTCACAAAAAACAACATAGGGAGACATAGGAAAACTAGCTTTCGATTTTGAGCCCCTAGTCTTATACTTGACATAAACCCAATACAAAAAATCTCCCTTGGAAGGGAGGGGCCCGACTAGGGTGGGAAAAAATGATCCAAAGAAAAGGCTCCACCTGACATCAATGGTTTATAATGAGTATCATGAACAACATGCATTTTTCCCTCGTGGGGGAATTTCAAACAATTGTGGACTATGTAGAGGTGACTGCATTCATGGAGGCTAGCCATGGAATGCCTAGCCTAGCCTTGAATAGGTTGAACTCTAGAATAAAAAAATGTAACATCTACAGCCTTAGGCCCTACTAGGACCGACAAAGAAATAGTGCCCATAGGGGCAATAGAAAGTCCATCATGAGTACAAAGAGTGTCCTGAGACTCATCACACTTCTCCTTATGAAGAGTGTTAATGAAAAAGGCTTCCTCCATTATCATGTTCACTTAGCTCATCAGATCAACCATAACACCAGTCACGATGTTACCATTAATTTGGGCACAAATATACAATAGAGAGGGCTCCTTGTTTAATGAAAAATCATGTGAGGTAAAATTTATGTAAGGAATAGCACTCACATTCTCTGCAAGAGGCATATGTGTGAACGATACCATGTTCACGTACTCAGACAAGATAAGCTCAAAAGAAATAGAGGATTGCATGACCAAATTAGCCAAATGAGAAGGAAACATATCTGTGTAAATTTGTAGTTCGTTGTTAGGCTTAACCACAATTTTTTTAGAGTTTTTCTTCCTTTTGTCGAGATGGATAGTCCCATCGTTTGATGTGATCCTGAATCTCATGACGTAGGTATATGCACCACTCAGTATCATGTTCGTGAACTCGATGGAATTGAAAAAGTTGTTGTGCATCATACCACTCTAGATAAGGCTCAAAGAGAGTTTAGATCTCTGGTAATGTTAAAATTCTATCTTTTAACATTTTTTGTAAAAGTATGGTATAGGATTCAAATAGCTTTGTATTTTTTTTTTCATCCTATGCTTTTGCCTTTAGGAGCAGAGACCATGTTTGCAATGGCCTTATTCTTTCTTGCATCACCAATACTAACCAATATCTTGACGAAAGCACAAGGATAAACCCCCAAACTTAGTGACCATCTACTGGTACTCATGCAATGCTACACACAGATGCACAAAGGAAGGATACTTCATCAAGGAAAACTTCTCTTGTAGTGATTTTGGTAAGTTCCCAATGAAAACATTTTGGACATTAGAGTCTAGAAGGGGATACAAAATCCAAGAAAAGAGCACTTGATAACGAGTGATGAAGTTAGTAACCTTTTCATGGTCCCCCTGCTTTCAAAGGATGAGATCAACAAACACCATCTTTGGCCCAATGTTAGCTTAGAACTGTCTAAGGAATTGTTTCACCAACTGATCAAATGAGAAGACAAAATTATTTGGTAAGGAACAATACCACTCAAGGGCAATGTCCTTAAGGGATCATGAAAAAAGATTTTCAGTCAAAGCATCATGGTGGAAGAAGTCAGTGCACAAGGCATTGATTGCTGACACATGCCTCTTGTTGGAAATTGGAAGGTTGTCATTGATGTCAACAATGGAATTTGGTTGATTGTTAGTGATGTACCTTACTTGTATAGGTCAGTATTTTCTCTGGTAATGGAAGTTTGTTGATCCGGTATTTTGATCTAGATTATCGTATTTTGTAAGATTCTTTTAGAAGATGATACTATTTTCTATCTTGACATGTTATTTGCGTTCATTGGTCAACAAGATTTCAGTTGACTTGGCTATATGTTGGAAAAATATAGTTACCAGTAGTTTGAAAATAATGTTATGCTTATATACTAGTTCAATGCGTTGAGTTTTTTTGGTCCGGATTCTACCTCAAAGAAAGATATCTCTAGAGGACTTTGTATATAGACTTGTGACTATCAAAGATGCATCTTAATTCAAATTTTTGGGATGATATGTGAACACATTCAAAAGATATGGATAACAATGTTCTACTCTGAGAACTACAGTAAGGTTCTGCATAGTGCATTCATGTGGGAGATTCTACGTTCTTTCATGACTAATTATTTTTCCTTGCAGAGTTGAAGATAAGCTATACAATGTTGTCTAAAGGAGAATTCGATGTGCTAACAAGTTTTTGTGTTACACGTTTGATGCATTGCATATATGTTTGGAGTCTTGATGCTTTAGGTCTAGCTCAGGCTGACCTAATTATGATTTGGTGTTAAGAAGATTATTTATATGTGTTGTGAATGCTATATGGATCTATTTTAGGTCCATTCCAACTAATACCATATGTTAGATGCTTGTGTTGGGTGTGAAGATGAATATTATATTGAGGATAATACCGATAGACTTGGTTTGATGTGAGATGGAGTTTCTCTAATTAGGCCGACCTAATTAGTGAAAGTGAATGTATACAGTATATGTGTATGATGTTTTCGTGAAGGAGAATAGAAGAAAAAAAAGTGTGTGGATGATGTGGAATATGTGATGGGATGAAAGTCAGAAAGTGTGAATGTGAGAAGATAATATACTTATAGGGAAGTGTTTTATATATATTGTGCTTCACCGGAACTAAGCTCCAACACAAGGAAGGTGCATTCTATCTCAGTTCATCTTTTGACAGTGAGCCATACTCTATTTTGTAAATTATTCCAGGCTACGAGCCTTCAAGGACAGTGAGTCTTGGTAGTGAGCCCTTGTAATATTCTATATCTGGATATATTATATTGTGAGTTAATTCTCACCATGGTTTTTCACATTTTAGGTTTTCCATGTAAAAATATTAGTGTCCGTGTGTATTGTCATCTTGTGTTGATTCCATTCTCTCACTACTTATTATAGTTAGAATTATGTTATTGCTTGGATGGATATTATGTAAATAGTTTGATGGAATACTGATTCACCCCCTTCTTAGTATTTCAGGTGTTCATCACCTTTGAGGGTCTCCACGACCAATTTACTTTTCAAACTTAGGAATCTCCATCCCCTGAGGGATATGAGTGTCTAATATGGCAATAGACAAAGGAATATGGTGAAAGAAGGGTTGGACCATGGGTTGAGCTAAAGAAGAGTTGGCAAGGTTTTCTAGCTGGTTTTGCATTCGTCCCATGTTTTTCACTAAAGCATTCAAGATAGGACCTGAGGATGCGATAGGACCAGAGGAACTACCACTAGAGACACTAGAGGTGCCAACCCCCATACTGACAGAACCTCTGAGACCAAGACCAATAGGGAAGCTGGAACATTAGGGGTAGAAGAATTGAAGCCTAAAGGTACCTTTTTTACTTTGAAAGTGTAGGTATTCTCAGGAACAATGATGGTGTTGACAATAGGACTAGTCTCAACCATATTTACTATCACTGCGGGCATGGAGACTTCTAGTTGTGGTGCAACGGTCTCAGAAATGACATTTCAAGTAACACCCAAGTTAGAATTATAAGCTAAGACATGGGTATCCACAATGTCTGTGAGACCTTGAAGAAGTTCTATACCTCTTTGATCCCTATTCAACATGGTTCTTAATTTGTTGACAACAATAGCTGCTCAAGCAAGAATTTTATCTTTTTCCAAATACCATTCAAACCCTCTAAGCCTTCTATCTAGGGAAAGAAGCTGCTCCGTAAGGACCTCACGAGAAACAACTTCCTCCATAGAAGAAGCAAAAGGAGAAGCAAGGGGTGTAGGAATATGAGTAAAAAATTCCCGAAAGGGACTAGAAAATCTAATAGGCATCCCTAAAACCAATTCCTCAAAAGAGGGATCATTTTGACCAGAGGTGACCATCCTATATTCCATTCTTGTATGACAAAGACTTCTCCTGAAAATGAATTTGAAGGTTGTAGATTGGGTTGTGAAGCTCATAAAAGCTGCACGACATTATAATCTATGACACACCCAATACCCGAGGGAAATTTTTTTGACACAAAGAAATGAAAAGGAGAAAGTTCATGTCGGGTTCACCAAAATTTAGATGAGGGGATTCACTACTCTGGAGTCTCTAGGACACAAAAGAGCCTAAAGGGAACAAATTATCCTCAACTACCTCAAACTACCTAAAAAGCTAAAAAGGAAGGGCAAACTAGACCCTGGTTTCTTTATGTTTTATGACAAAGGTTTTTTGGAAACGGGTGAGTAGACCACAAAGGTCTTAGACTACAGACCAACTGACTCTCGGCTAAGGATGCTATCATGTTAGGTGGGCGTTAGAACACTGCGCTGATGTCTCAGAGGCATGCTGGCATCTCATACAAACAAAGAGTTGGGCTTGTAGAGTGAAACTCATGGGATATGCTAACTAGGTCTGAGAGTTCTAGTTTGACAGTTCAACAAATATGAAGAAATGCATGAAATAATAGGAAAAAACAAGAAGAATACTATAACTTTTAAATATAAAGTATTCTAATAACAAAGTGATGAAGAAAAGGAGAGAAGAAAACTAACTTATTGAAGGTCTAGTTCTCTAGAAAGCTCCTCACGAACAGATTATACCTACACATAAAGCAGCAAGAAAATGTTGTGTTTTGGAGTCTGCCTAAGTTAGACCCCCGTTTTGGTGTTTCCACCTCCACGAACAACCAATAGACCACACGATGTAGAAATGATAAAGAAATAAAGAGAGAATAGACACAAAATGTAGAGTACACAGACAATATAGATGCCTCTGCAAACAAGATAATGAAAATAAATAAATAGATAGATATTACCCTCCTTTCTACATGCTTGAGTAGCCAAGAGAGGAAGGCAGAGAGAGCAAGAAAACCATGCCAATGGATAAAATATTTGACAACCTACAATAACAATATGTAGGAGAAACAAAATGGTGTAGAAGTAAAGTGAAGAGAGCCAAAGAGTGAATAGAAGTGAAGTGTGAAGTGGTAGAAGCTAGAGAGAGTGATAGAATTGATAGAATGAAGTTCAAATGGCTATCTTGGAGGTAAAAGGTCATTCTCGGGTGGTCAACATTTAGAGGGACGTTATAATTCACAGGTTGATAGGGAATCATAACACCTCAACGTCCATTGACCCGAGAATCCTATCAATATGTAAATGCGACGTGTAGATGTCCATGCCACACACAAGTGTCCTTGATAGAAATTCCATCACCGATAGAAAACGATAAGGAAACGTGTGAAAATCAAGGAAAATGCGACAATTTTTTGTATTATCGGGTTTTTAAGGATACATGAAGTAATATAGTTGGAAATTTGCACTAAGTAAAAATTTATGCCATTACACTTTGGATCAATACACTAGATTTACATACCCCTTACAAATAATAATAGAAAGTTCCTCATTGTCATTCAATCTAAAATGATGTTAAAACCTTATTATTTCAAATTCAACCTCGAATATTGAAAACATTTAAGTTTTCGTAGGGAAAAAACATAATTAATGTAAGTAGAGATTTTCTAGAAGTGTGACCTCAATTATTACTATTCAGAATGGCAGGCTCGGATAACAAAAAGCCAACAATTCACTTATTATTTCCAAAGTCAAATTAAAGAGAGGATGATTACTTATATTTTGGGTATTTACTATTCTTTGTTCAAGATGTTCTTTAGTTTCTCTCCTTTATAAATAAAAGATGAGCATTTCCACATCATTTTCAACCAAAAACCTTGTCAAAATCGTCGTGTTGTGGAGAACATAAGGTTAGGTTTTAGTTGCATTCGCAAATTAAAACATTTCCAATAGTGAATAGTACAACTTCCTATTGCATCTAAAACAAGATTCTACACAAATTCTGTCGCGCTATCAATTATGAAAAAATGAGTAGAGCTTACCGAAGAAACATTATGAAACCCTACCAAAGCATAAATTTGACGAACCAAAACCATTATCCTTATAGCTATTTCTTTCATTTTATTCATAGTAAAACAAAAATTAGATCTAAAAATATCGGTATGTTAGAGCTACTAAAAACATCTAGGGTTTACAAATATTAGATTCTTTAGTTGTAGAAAATATTTTTACATCCTTTTACATGAAAATATGGGAATTTTTTATTTGAGAGTTTTGAGCTTACAATTATATGTTTTTAGAATGGATTGATATAATAATTTTGATTTTGATTGTTACTACGAGTTTAAGAAATATCTAATGAGATGAGTGTTGGAATATATGCTCCAACATATCTGTAGATGTGCCATCAAGTAATGCTTAGGTGTCAAATATGTTTTGTTATGTTTAGTTTGTTTGTCTTTAATCTATAATTTGTTACCAAATTGTTAACTCAATTATAAGAAAGTTGAACAATTTGTTGTATATATATATATATATATATATCTAATTTTATCGATGAATAATTTTTTTCAAGCATGAGGTCTTCAATCGTTCTTTGTTTTGTTCTACAAATCCTAATTTGGTATCAGAGCCTTGTATATTTCTCTGCCTATGTTGCTTTGCACATCTGTTATGGGGATACAAGATACAAAATATGTTGGTCACAAATAAGTATTGAAAGGCTTTGTGTATGTTGATTTGTCCATAGACCTTGGCCCCTCCACATATTTTACAAGGGATGAGGCTATAGTAGCGAATGCATAGATTGATTGGAGAAAATTACTGCCAGTTTGTGTGAGAGTGTTAGTTTGTTGTTGTTGCTACAGTGAAGTTTGTTGATGCTAAGTTGTAAGAACCGAGAGAATGCCAACCATTGTTGAAGAACCATTAGATGATAGTGATGACGACTTCCTTGAAGATGAGGCAGATGTTCTATTTTGAAGAGGCCAAGAATTTGAAGATAGGGAGGGATGTCGTAGAGAATAGATAAATTCTCAATAGTTCGAGGTGTTTGTGGATCAAAGAAACTATATCTCATTGGGGTTATGAGACACATATGTGAGGATTGGTGTCCAATAATTCAGAGGAGGGTCAAAAATCTGGAAGTTTAGCATCACACCTTTACGAGGGTGATGAGACACTTCATGTGCAAATGGTGTCCAATGATGTTGAGAACTTGGATTACAACTAGGTGACTATACCTGTAATTTGAGAGTAACTTGAAGAATTCTTATTAGTTTGAGAATTGTTTTCAAAGAACAACTTCTGTATATTGTATTTTCTATTTTTTTATGTTTAATGTTGTAGCATTAAGACGTGGTGTTGAAATATATGCTCAAACATATTTGTAGATGTTTCATCAAATAATGCTTAGGTGTCAAATATGTTTTGTTATGTTCAATTCGTTGTCCTTAGTCTACATTTTACTATCAAAATGTTAACGTAATTATAGGAAAGTTGAATAATTTGGTGTATCTATATATATATCTAATTTTATCAATGAATAAACAATTGAGCATGAGGTCTTCAGATGTTCTTTGTTCTATTCTACAAATTTTAATTATGAGATGTATGACATTCACTTCTACCATCATTTAAGAACAAATTTTGGTTGGCATAATCTGTTGATTTTTTTTTTAAATAGATTGATTTAAAAATTTGATTAAAAACACCTAAGATTATTATTGATAGATTGGAATCTCTACTTTATGCCAACTCAAGGGACATGCATATATAAGGATTACTAATAACTTAAAACAATAACCAAACATCATTGTTGATAGAGTTCTCAAGGGGCATGCATTTACAAGAATTATTAATAGAATTGAAAAAACAACCAAACATTGTTGATTGGGTTGAATTTCTACCCTAAAATACAAAACAAAGAAAAATAATTTCATCTTGATTGTTCATAACAACAATCAGAAAAATGAATAAATAATGATTTTCAAATTATTATATAAGAAAAAGAATTATAAACTATAACCGTGTTCAACTTTTTAATTCTATAATGATTGGCTAAATAAATAGAAGAAATGGAATCCAACAGATATTAATTATTAAAAATATTATACTTTAAAAATTAGGCCGTTAATTTCCAGACCCTCTCCATCCAAGACAAAGCCATTGAGGAAAAGGTGACTGTTCTCCCTTTTTAATTGTTCTTGTTAAATAATTCATATAATTGATTAGTGCATGTCATTTATGTAAGAATTGTTTTGTATCAATGTTTTGGTGGGATGATAGAGAGTTCTATCATTCTGATGATGGATCACAGAGTGTGATCCAAAACAATTCTTACACAAATGAATCTAGAAATAACATGCTTTGTAAAAGTCTTTAACTTTTATCTTCCTGACGATAGATCATGTAGTTTGATCCTAACATCGAGGAAAAAGAAAATTTACACAGTCAAAACCAGAAACTGCATCTACAATATTATAAACTGTGGAAACCATATGTCAACAAAATCTGATATGTTTAATTCATAGAATTGATGTTAAATCCTGTACCGCAGGAAGAGGGTAACGATTCCCATGTGGTGCGACGTGATTTCTGCGGAGCAGATAGATTTTAAAAGATAGACAGTATTCAAGAACATGAAAAGTGTGCGAATGATATTGAAAGTTGAGCGCACCTTCAAATATATTTGTTTGTGTCTCCATCAGACACCTATTTGATTGAAGAGGTCCTTGTTATTTTACAGTGCTTTGCCGTTCCTCGTTTGGCATGGGACCAACTCACTAGTTTGCTGCACTTACCATCCTATTATGTCGCAATCTGCATTGAAACTCATTAACTGTCCCAAATAAATTACATAGTTACTTGTGCTACCTGCTACCCAAAAAGTCAGATTTGACGGGCGATCCGGTTTCCCAGTTAACACCTCTCTTATAGTTAAAGCCGCGAAATTTATCGTCACATAAACAAATAAATTAGGTGTTGGTATAGTTTAACGCTGGTCGAAACATTTTCTAGTTGGCTCTCACTTTAAATGTCAAGGGTATTACACAATCTAAGTTGAAAATCATTTCTATTATGGCGCAATGTGCTATAGGTGTGAAGAAGCTTTACCACTCTGATCTTTGAGCTCTTTCTTTCTCTGAATTGTTTTCTCGAGCGAATTCCATTTCTTGAATCCTCTGCATATTCCCTTTTTTTAATTTCTTCTGCAAATTTAGCAGCAGACACAGATAGATTTTCTTTACTAACAATGAAGATACAGGAAATACTAATAACGTTGTAATCCTCCTCTGATATACAGGATGTGGACTTGTTCCCCAAATCAAAGGTCTACGCGGTGGCGTGGATCGAAGATGGCTTGCGGTCGCGACCCCCAAAGCAAATAACAATGTCAGCCAAAGAAAACGGTACAAGCCCTACCTGGAACAAATACATGTCCTTCACAGTGGACGAGGCGGCGCTTCAGCAAGGCCGCCTCCACTTAAAAGTGGAAATAAATATCAAGCGGACTACGGGCACCAAGAAGGTAGGCGACGCGTCCTTTCCCGTGAAGGAACTCCTTGGCCAGAAGAACAGCACAGACCAGATGCGCAAGACCCCTGTGACGCTCAACGAAGTTATAAAGGACCCCTCGCCGAACCTCCGCCGCCTCTGTCTCCGCCTCGTGCGTGCTACCCGACTTACCCTGCACCTGGCGAGCAGTATCCTCCACAACAACTTCACCCTCAGCAGGTTGGTTCACTCCCCAACAATCAGGGTGGTTACCCTAACCCTTCCTACCCATATATGCCACCCGGAGCCGGCCCTCCGCGGACTGATGCAGGCTATCCCCATTATGTTGCACCTGGCGGACAGTATCCTCCCCAACAGCTTTACCCTCAGCAGGGTGCTTACCCTCCCTACAACCAGGGTGCTTACCCTTACCCTCCCTATCCAGCATACATGCCGCCCGCCGTCGACCCTCCACCGCCTCATGTGGGCTATCCGCAAAACCCTGCACCTGGTGGGCAGTATCCTCCACAACAGCCTTACCCTCAGCAAGGTGGTTATCCTCCCGCTCTGCAGCAGCTGCAACGACTAAAGGACATGATGGAAATAATACGGAGCGGATTGTCTATTGTCGACACCATAACGAACGGGAATTTCGATGACTTCAATTTGTCATAAGACTATCAAATTGCATGATGAAATTCTGTACTTGATCTTTTAGGATGGAGATATTTTAGTTTTAGTTTTTTTTTTTTTTTTTTCTGTGTCTTTTTGTTGTAGTGGTGGTGTTGTATAATCACAGTATTTATGGTACCCTGACTTGGGCTTCTTTTGAGATTTCACATTCAGCAAACTTCTTACTGGGGGTTTTATAATTTTGAAGAATAAGCTTATTTTTATATCTATTTACAAATTTTAGTGTTTGTATTACATTTGAATTTAATGGGAATGAGAGATTTTGATGTAATTTGTGAAAGTCTCACGAGATTGGGATTGGTTATGAAAACCTTTTGACAATTATGTTGGGTTGGGGTTGGTGGTGTGAGTCCTTGCCCTATTTTGTTGGTTAAGGCTGGGTTGGCATAGTTTTGCAGGGAGTCCTCACCTTTTCTTGCTGGGTTCAGGCTAGAAGTGGTATAGTCTAATAGATGGTCCTCCTCCATTGTGTGGGGTTGGGGTTGGGTTGAGATTTGGGGTAGGTGTACTTCAGTGGGGAGCTCTTAGTCTATCTTATTGTATTGGCATTAGCAGAATCGAGGTGGGAGTTCTTGCATTGCTCATGGATTAGCACAATCTCTCATATGTGATATTTTAATGAGTTTGAACTTTTTTTAATGAATTTAATTCTATAATCAAATTTTTAATAAATATTTCTATAGAATTATATATTAATTTTGATAAAACTATGTTACATTAATTTTGTTATCTCTGAAATTTGTACTATCTATAGTCACCAAAAATGTCATGTCTAGGAATAAACATTCTAAACCCCACAACACATTTTTTTGGTACTTCTTGTGATTAGATATGAAATAGTTGTGCACTCTTATTTATTTAATCATATACTTTGATTTAAAATGGTTGCCCTTATTATTTTCATCTATTAAGAAGACTAAATTATTCTCTTAATGAAAATGGTTGCTATTAGCTATCCTTCTCTTTAATGGGTTGTCCATTTTTAGAGAATAATTTTTTTCATTTGAGTACAATTGTGTTATCATTTAAGATTATTACATGGTGCGTTTCCATGTAGAGAATCATAAGAACTTTCTTTTAATAGTATAGTGCACTGTTGGTTCTATTTTTCTTTCATTGACTAGAAGCTTTCTTATGAGTGTCTTTTTTTCTCTTGTATTTACATCATATACTTGATTAATTATAAGATTTGATTTAAAAACGTATGGGAATTAAAATTGAATATTAAAATTACCTTTTGCAGACTTTTTCAAAAAGGTTTATTTCTGATTTTCTTTAAAGAAAACAAAATGCAAAAAAAAATGTGCAAGCCGCCTTCAGGGTGGTACCCTTGTCCCCTGACCATCTCCAAGAAGAAATACTCGCCCTATCTAAATGGGTGACAAATAAAATAATTTCCCCCCAATATATGGATTTTTTGGCCAAACGTGGTTTCTCACTTGGGAAAGGTGATCAAAATCGAACAGATAGAGTTAACAGTCTTAAACGATGATGCTAGTGTTCTGCTGGCCTTCAACCTCGCCATCGGAATACCCGATGTTTTGACCTTGGAATTCTCTGGGAAAAATATATTGTGCAACATAGAAATATTGGGAGGCTTTAACGCCTGCCACCACTGTAAGAGGGATGGGCACCTGCAAAAAAGCACTGCCCCCTCTGAAAAGTAAACAAATCTTGCAAAATAAAAAAGTCAGTGGGCCGAACACCAACTCGGATCCTAAACATTTGGCAAACTCAGAAGGTAAAATTCGCTCAGATAATGAGGTAAATGCAGTTGTAACGAAAGATATGGAAAAAACAGAGGGCAGTCATGCCATCTCCGTGGCTTCACCTTGAGGGGAGGACTGTCAGGAGTCTTCCAAAAGTAACAACCACAAAGAGCCCCTCGACGGGTCAAGGGGAGATTCAGTTTCCTCCTCGACAGAAATAATAGAGGAGATCTCCAACAAACTCTCTCAGAGCATGATACTAAAGGGCCCCGTGTTAGGGGACAAAAGATCCAACCAAAACAACAAACTTGGTATCAAAGAATGCCAAATTTGACTGCTTAAACCAGCAAAAGGAAAAGTCGGTCAGCAAGATGAACGCATAGGAAATCGTATTGGAAAAAATCAGAGCAAGAATAGCTCAAGGAAAGAATACCAGGTTGGATTCTGATATGAATAATTATGATACTACGAAAGAGACTGTATTGATAGCCACTGACAACAGTGCGGGCTCTGATAAGATTGGTTTATTAAACTGTTGGTGGTAATTCCCCCTGGGAAGTGGTCGGTACTGAAGACCATGTTGAAGATTTTGACAGATTAGAAGATGGGAGCAGGTTTAATGTTTTCCCTTCCACCCTCTCTGACCACCAGCCTATGAGAGCAAGAATTAGATTGGGGTGTAACTCCCATGGGGTGGAAAGAAGGGGGAAAATTTATTCTAAATTTGAGTATCCTAAAAGATGAGGACTGCAATAATGCAATCTTTACTATTAGAGATTTGAATAAGTGGACGTTAAAATCTCAAACGTCTATTGAAAGATGGAACCAAAACGCTCAAACTTGGGCCAAGCTTTTTCAAACTGTAGGCAAAAAGAAAGCCATCGTCGGGAGATGGAAAGAAAACTCCCTTCAAAAGGAACTCTTTAATCTGAAAAATGACTTGCAAACAGATCCTGTTAATGAAAAAATATATTAAAGTTAATAAAATGTAAAAATGAGCTAAGAATTCTACAAATTAGGAAACTTCAAGGGCTAAAGAAAAGATCCAAAATCAATTGGATTAATAACGTTGATAAGGGTACGAGGTTCTTTTTTAATTACATAAAAGAAAAAATAAGATGTATTCGAGAGGGGGGAATTATTTGAAAACCTGATGGACATTCAAAACCAGTTCCTCCTCTTCTATCAAAACCTGTTGCCCTCAACAAAGAAAGCTCTAAGGATGAAATTACCCAAGCCATTCTTTCTTTCAACTCAAACAAATCACCAAGGTTGATGGATTACCCATTGAGTTCTATAAGAACTCAAATTGGGTTAGTGAAGACCTTCTTAGTGTGTACAATGAAGCTTTTAACAAAGGATCCCTAGGGAATCAAATTAACAAAGGGATTATAAAACTCATCCCTAAGGAGGGTGATAAATCTCAAATTAAAAATAAGAGGCCTATAACCTTCTTAAACGTTTCTTACAAAATACTGGCCAAGCTAATTGCACCGAGGCTAAGAAATGTTTTACCTAGAATAATGTCACACTTAGACAGGTTTTATAAAATGTAGATACATCCTTGAAAACTTAATCACAAGTTGGGAGGGGATGGAATGGGCAAAAAACTCAACACAGGATGTCGATCTGCTTTTACTAGATTTTGAGAAAGCTTATGATAGGGTAGAGTGGCCATTTCTCATCAAGACTCTAGAAGCCTTTGGATTCTTGAGGATATTCTATAAAATGATAAACTCTGTTAAAATATGCCACTACCCAGTTAGATATAAAGGGCACATTGACCTGCTCAATCCCGTTGGGCATATCAATAAGTCAAGGTTTCACTTTGCACCAGTCTTATTTGTTATTGCTATAGAAGCCCTCTTCTACTTGTTAAGAGACAACATTGTTAGTCCAAAAGTAAGGGGACTGATCCTCCCCAATTACTCAGAATTAATTAATATCCACTTTGTTGATTACACAACAATCTTCATCAACTTGGAGGGAAACTTCTCCAACTTGATCAAGAAACTTGACATCTTTTGTGATGCCTCGAGCACTAAAGTGTCCAAACCAAAATCTATCTTGCTTGGTTGGAATTCCTTCCCCTAGATTGGTTCATTGAGTTCGAAATATAGTGGGGAGGCCCAACCACCTAGGTTAGATACCTTGGTATCTCATTTTCCATAAGTCCTTTCCTGAAAGGAATGTGGAATTGGGTCAAGGATAAGATAGAAAAGAACTTGGGCAAGTGGAACATAAATTTTCTCTCTTTAGCAGACAGGTTTTAGGCGTGTCAAAAGATTCTCTCCTCCTACACCATCTATTACTTGATTAAGCATGGGTGTTCAATAGTTACCAGATTGAAGAAGTTCATAAAAAAATCGAGTAATTCCTTTGGTCTAATGGGAAGGGGAAAGAAAGAAACATGCAATGTCTTGGAATTGGTGTTGTATCAATAAAGTTCTTGGGGGTTTGGGGTTGAGAGACCTTAAGCTACATGACATTGCACTGATAGTTAAATGGATTCTTAACTCCTTCAATGGAGAGGAACCATAAAAAATCCTAGTTAGAAGAAACATTAAAAAGGGTGTCCCAAAAAATGCAAAGACTTGGAAGGGCTTGTTAACATGTGACCTATTGGGCAACTTCCCCATCCAACCTAGTGGCTCAATAATATTCAAAACAATCTGGAAAGATTGGGAACTCGTTAAACACAATATTGTAAGCAAAGAAAGAAATGATAAGGAGAGTTGTATAAACTATTTTTATAAAAATGTATGGTGGAATCTGAAACATAGAGAAAAGTTCTAGCTCAGCTACAAGGGTGCTCAACCAAGGCCTGGGCAAAAAAGGCATCCAAAACATAAATGATGTTGTTTCTAATGATCAATTAAGAACTTTGGAAGCTCTTAGAAATGAGTTTGACTTTCCCCAAGCACAGTGAATAACCTACACAATAATAAGAGATGTGCGTAGTAATATAAAAATACCTTCAAACAAAAAGATTTGTTATGACCTCTATGGGGATATTAACCTTCAAAAGTACTCTTGTGAAAATGGGACCAAGCTTGACACCTTGAACTCAAAAAAGATCTATAACACTCTTAGTGAATCCAATAGTATAATTGATCATGCATACAAAATTTGGTGCGTAAAGGAAAATGAGAGTTTTTGGGAAAAAAAATAGTTAAATGGAACTGGAATCACTTGGTTGAACCAAAACAATCCCGCTTTAAATGGATTTTGTTATTAAAGAAATTACCATATAATATAAATAGTAACAATATTGAAATTTTTGAAGTTTGTAAGAAACATGAAACAATTGATCATTTGTTTTTTGAATGCTTCTTCACGAAAGAAATTCGGATACCATTTCTTGTAGATCAAGAAGGATGGGGGAAATATAACCCTATCAACAAAATGAAAACTGTATTTTTTTAAATAGATAAAATGGAAAAGACAGACAATGTATTCTGGTTAAGTTTGACTAGCAAAATTTTATGGTATATTTGGAAAGTTAGAAATGAGGAGAAATATCAAGGGAAGAAGAGAGCACTTATTAAGTCTTCTAGAAGACTCACATATTTTCATATCTCCATGCAAGTAACTTGGACACTGGGGACATCCAAAACAAAGGACGAAGAGGTGGAAAACAACAAAAGTGTGGAAGAAAACTATGACAATTGGCCATTGAACTTCAAGGACAACTCCCCCTTCAAAGAGAATTTGTTGAAATTTCAAAGAAACTATAACAACAATAAATATAATGAAGGAAAGAAAAAATTATAAACATTTTAATCTCCTATAATAGCACGCAACAGAATGCCTATCTTATAACATATTATATAGCTTGTAGATGATTGTATATCAAGTAATAACATGTAACAAAATGCCCGTTTTGTAACAAATTCTAACAACAGTGAAAAATTAGGCCAACAATGGCCTAAAAGATGTAAAATTGTTGATAAACTATATCTAGTGCAAAAAAAATTCTACATGTTTAGATGTCTAGTAAAAAATTATGATTAGTCTTATGTTTGCCTTCATTTGACTTCTCTAGTTTTTCTTTGGGGTTGTTCTTTTTGTTTTGATATGCCAATTTCTACAATGTTTTTATGTTGCACCAAATTTTAAAAAATATAAGCGAGGATGTGATGGCACTCTCAAATTTTGCAAATTTGAGATGCCTATTTCAAAAATTTTGCCTCTGCACTTTCAGAAGTGCACCTGATGAATCAGTCTGAGTGACCCACTTTAGAAGCTTGTAATTTAAAGCCTATTGATTATCATGTAAAAAAAAATTGTAGACATATTCAATTGACATATGTGAACATGTATGTCAATTTTAAGCTTCTCACGATGAGTTTTGTCAGAGTTTCAAAAAGTGAAGCTGAAGGGTTTTGACACTGTTCTGTTGTTTGCAGACGTTCAGTATTGCGAAACAACTTCCTGTTTGAGCTTGGATTTCGCAACCGGTTGACTGTGATGTCAGAACGAATGTTGTTCTATATTTTCCATATCAAGATGATATCACATGTCGGTTTTCAGAGTCTCATGATCTGATTTGCTATTTTTAATAGATAAAAATTGAATGCAGTTTGTTCAGTTTTGCATCTACATTCCTGACAACATTTCAGAGAGGCTAACTTTGATCGTCAATATATTTTGACCGGTGATGATTCAAGTATATTTCTTTTGCACACGTAATCCGAGTACCTAAATGATCGACTGTGTCCAGTGGCAGCTCGTTAGGAGTTGATTTGCTATTTTTGCAAAATGGCAATTGGATCAGTTTTAATTGATTTTGAACAGATTGTTCTTTCAGAAAGTTTGAGTAAGCGAATTTGTGGATTAATATCCGGTGCCTCGGGTTTCATTTCTCTGAATCATTTGTTGTGTTGCATTCTCGGATCAAAAGACTATATTCTTTCAAGTTTTTATGGTTTCAAGAGGTTGTCTGCCCAGTTTTCAAGATCGATTCCTAAGACAACTTGACCAGTTTTCACCATTTTCTAGAAGTGTCAGAAAACATATTTTGATGAAGACCTCGTGTTTTCACATCACATGCATTCAAAAGTTGTATCAAGTTAGTTTGAACATAAAAGTTGTTTTAAAACGAAAAGAAATTTAGTCGGGCCACGTGGGGCCCGACATGCTTCGCACTATTAATATGGTGTATGTTAGTGCACAGTTGAATATAAAAGATTAGAAGAAGAGAAACTATTGCATTGTTCTTGATATTCTTGGAGAACATTAAATTCTTTTCCTCTGAGCTTCATACTACAAGAATCTAAATGGATTGAATTACTTTTGGAAATCCATGAGTCTAGTGATTGTTCATTAGCCTAAAGTTTTAAAACAAATAAGTATGGATCAGGTTATTAAATGAATGGATATATTTCAAAGTTTCAAATCTGGATATGCATTTAAGGATTGGTGACCTCCATATTGACAGTGAGAGTTGATCAAGAATGTGATAAGGATGCACAAGCTGGTAGTGATTCCTTATATGTTGCTGAGAACAAATTTCATTGTCATCTTGCAATAAAGTTGATTGTGAACAACATTTGGATGGAGAAAT
Organism: Sequoiadendron giganteum; assembly: GCA_007115665.2. Taxonomy (NCBI): domain Eukaryota; kingdom Viridiplantae; phylum Streptophyta; class Pinopsida; order Cupressales; family Cupressaceae; genus Sequoiadendron; species Sequoiadendron giganteum. Next base: position 153,900,058 of record CM021101.1, on the reverse strand, counting down.
CAATTCAGAAAAGGAATCATCACTTTTTTTTGCTTGGAAAGAAACATATCTGAAAGCATATAAAGTAAAGGACAACGAATTGAGGTCTAATTCAGTTATAGATTTCTTTTGCAATGGAAGAACTCTTGTTTTTCTTATTAAGCAGGGATGATGCCTTTTATTGGAAACATTGGAGATTCGAGTGTTGTTCTTGTAACAAAAGCAACTGGTGATTCTATCGTTGCTACTCAACTGACTGTTGATTTGAAGCCTAACTTACCAAGGGAGGCAGAACGAGTCAAACGATGTAGGGGTCGAGTTTTTGCTTTGCAAGGTGAACCTAAAGTGCATAGGGTACGGTTACCATATGATGATGCCCCGGGTTTGGCAGTGACAGGGGCGTTTGGAGTTTTTTGTTTGAAAGAGTATGATGTGATTGCCATACCTGAAGTTTCATATAGGTTGCTCACGAAGAGGAATGTACACATGAAGTTATTGGAGGGGCGCGACTTAGAGAAGGATACAAACATCCATCAAAGCACAAATGTTTTAGAGGCTTTCAGATAAATACAACCAGCCAACGAAGGCCCGCGCCAGAGAAGGAGATCTATCAAAGCATAAAAAAGTAGTGTGATCTCATTGAATGCCATGACTGAGGAGTATGCGCATTGGGAATTCAATGGAAAGGCCTTAGAAATTTTCAAACAAATGTACATGGCACAAACATTAGAGGGAGTGCACGAGCTTGAGGAAGGAGTCTACGCAGCAACTCTGGCATCTTATTGTGCTGGCAAAGGATGTGACCAGCATGGGAGCTTTGGAACAGGATATAGACATCCATTAGAGTATGAAAACAAAGGGCGCAACTAACAAGTGCATGGGATGCATGATGCGCATTGAGTTAGGCACCATTATGCTTGCTGAATGAGCTGATTCAATGTGAAATATAGCGTGGGAACTATGAACATACGGTGTGTCAGTTGTAAATAGTCACCACCATGCTGGCTGAAAGAGTGTAAATGTATCAAAATTGTTTGAGGAAATTCTATTTTCCGATAACAATGTGCAGCTCGCGTACACTGAGAAGGTAGATTAACATAGGAGGGGAGATCCTTGTGAAATAACTGTCAGAAAGGTATTAGAAATTTTAAAAGCAAATGCAGAGAAGCTTGGCGCGACAGAATTTGGGGATGGTGGATTCAGTAACCAACAAATGAGGTAGGCAATGCCATGAATGCCTGCATAAAACACATTATTCAACAGGGGTATCCAATTCCATCAAAACACAAAGGATAACAAAATGTAATCTCGTGGAATGCCATCGTTGCATGATAAGCACCGAATGGAATGCAAAACATTTCAAGCAAATGTATTTGGTAGGAGGCCGATAGGTTGATGTAAGCTTGCATTCCCTTTGCCTACCCCACGCCTATATTGATTGTGAAAGCTTTGGAACTGTGGACAGACATTAAAGCATGGAGGATAGATAAATGTAACTGGTTTTCTCTATGCAGACCAAGAGGTGCGCCCATATTTTGTTTTAATACACTAGCCAGCGAATGGATTGTATGATGTTGTGAATGGAGGAGTTGGAGCTGTCATTGCCAAACTTGTAGAGCACAAACCAAAGGCACAAGGAAACTTAGGGAAAAAGATGCAATCGATGACCACGAAAGGAGGAGGCCACGTGGGCGAATCTCGCTTACCTCGCAAAGAAAAAGATGACACCATCAAGATGGTGAGAGGTGTGTGAGGTTGAGTAGACAATGTGAAGTGGGCCCGTGAATATTGCAAATTCTTGGTGGGGATTTTGTTTTAAAAGATAAAATATTGGAAAGATAAGGGAACCTTCATTCTAAAATAATACATTTTATGGAGTAAAGGTAAAATGGGCACGATACAATTATTGAATAAAATCTTTGTTCTTTGGTAAAAATCGAATAATATTTTATGCAGAGGGTAATTTTAAATGTGGGGGTGGAATGTTTTTATCCACAAAGGTGAAATGGTAGTGAAATTTTTCATTTCATCGACACATGATTATTATTTGCTTGGCAATAAAATGTAACACGGGTGAAAGTTTTAAATGGAGAGTGAATTAATTATTCACTGGGGGTATTTTATAAAGTGAATTTATTCACTTTATAAATAAATATCATGTACTAGAGATAAAAATATTACAGTGTTGCTGGGAAAATTTTGAAATGAGGGCATGTGGATATTTTATAAAGTGAATTTATTCACTTTACAAATAGGTATTATGTGAGTTGCACAATAAAATTGAGGTGAAAGCATAAATATTAAAGTTACAAAACTTTAATAACTAGAGGTAAAGTATAAAGTGAATATGTAAATAAAGTGCAGCATTGTAAAAAAGAGCTAAAACAAAAAAGTGAGTTTCCACGGGCAAGCAGAGGTTTTTTCAAGCAGCTGGGTAAAATGAAGATTCTCCACATGGGCAAATTTTCAGTTGCAAGAAAATGATGAGCAAAGGCAGTTTTGAGAGAATAAGTTTGTTGTTGCAAAGGAAGAGAGATGAGAGATTCTTATCAGTTTGTTGATCAATGGGAATGGAGCTTCCAGATGGCATTTCCAGATCAGTTTTAGGGTTACTCTTGGTTTCTTCTATTTTCCATATCTTCTCTTCTTCTCTCATTGTAAAGGGTTCTGAGTTCTTGTATTGGGCTAGGTAGATAGAGAATTGAAAATTTTGAGTTATGTCTTGAGTCTGTAAGCTTTAATTTTCTGAATTCATAGCAAATACAACCGATTTATGCAATTAACATCATGAAGGTGTTTGCATATTCATGAATGTCTTTAGATTATCTCCATATTTGTACACTTTAAGTCATGTAAATTCAATAATACAAAGTGTCTTTGAGTTTATCATCTCAAATTTCATGAGATTCTTTTATCTGTTCATTGTTCTGTTTCAAATGAATGGTTAAAATTCTTTGAGTAGGTGTTTGTGATTTCAGGTGTGCAGATGAGATTTGATAAAGAGAATCTGATTGATAATAAGAGAGGGATTGTTAGTGCAAGACACTAACAGTTGAGGCAAAGTATTAGCAATTTAAATCCACTGGTTGAAGTTTGTTTGCTGGGGAATTCATTTATGTGTGTGACTCCATGTCCCAAAATTGGCACTGATTTATTATTCAGTTTTGTGCATCTCAGAAACATTTTATAAATGCAAAATCATTCTTAATCTTACTGTTTGGTTTGTTGTATGTCCTTCTTTCCAATGGTTGAGAGAGGGTTGAGTTACTAAGAATTTAGCCAAGTTTGAAGTTGTCAATGCTTCCCTTAGTTTATTTTCATTGGGAATTATCTTCTTTATAAAGCAATGTCGATGTATGAGTGAATTAAGTTTTGGGCATTGTATAGGTTTACCCACCTTGGTCCTGCAGAGCCAGAAGTGTAGGAGATGCCAGTCTTTGACTGAATCTTGTTAGTTGGCCACTAGCCTTTGTGGTTCTTTAATATAGAGGTTGGCTACCTCTTAGAGGATTTCAAAGCCTAGTTGGGTTGCATTTTAAAACATCAACAGAATGGTGACTCTGCTGGAGAGAATTTGAGGAAGTTCTTATTGTAGAACCTAGCCTTAAGAGTCATTGCATAGATTCAAATAATTTGTCATTCTGAATTTAGTTCAAAGTTTGAAGGATTTCAACACTGGATAAGAATTTGTTGCAATGAACCTGAACAGTTTTGTAATCTGTGGTGCTCTATTGGTGGAAAGGAACTCAAAAGAAGTTTACATGTGAAAGAACTTCATACTGCTTGAAGTTCAGTCCTCTTTGAAAAGAGGTGGTGACTCTATTAATAGAACCTGTTGAAAATTTGAAGAAAGTTCCAGATCTACAAATATTACCAGCCAAGAAGACAAATTGTAGCTGCTGGAAAGTTTCAAGGTATTCCTCATTCTTGGTTTTCAAGAAAATTGTATATGAAAACCATATTTGAACATTTTAGGAAAAAATTTGGTTTGCTATTGAGTGATTAGCACTAAAAGAGGGAAAGGACAATACTATTTAGTTTACATACTTCTGAGTTGTAATTTGCAGATTATGTGCTCTGTTGGAGAAGTATGTTTGCTTTAAATTTTCCCAATAAATAGATATTATGTGTAAATGCATTTGAATCATGCATTATGGTATTCTAAGATTGTTATGAAAGGTAGAAATAGGGAAATGAATGATCAACTGTAGAGTTGATATGCAAAATTTGAAAAAGGCATATCAAAATGCCTCAATGCATGCACCCTAGTATAGTTCCAGATGGAACTATGGTTTGTGATTAGTCCCAACTAGATTGTTAAAACAATTTCAGTATTGGAAGGTATAGAGCTATCAATTTTAGTAGCCTTAATGATTACCCAAATGACATTCCAGCTAAAGTCAGAAATAAGTTACCAAGGTTCATTGGTGATAGGGCTGAATCAACAAATAAACATCTGCAAGAGTTCAGTAATGTGATGGATGATTATGAGATTGATCACAAAGATGTGATCATCAGGTTATTTGTTCAGTCCTTGAGAGGAGATGCAAGAGAGTGGTTCTCTTATTTACTAGCATCTTTTGTTCATTCATGGGAAGAGCTCAAGGCAGTGTTCATGGAACAGTTTGGAGAAAGGATTAACCCTGTTTTGATAAGGAAAAGGTTCATGAACTTGGAGAAAGGAAAAGATGAGTTAGTCCCATCTTTTTATCTCAAGTTTTCAAAGATCATAAGAGAGATCCCAGAGAACATAAGGCCAAATGTTGTTGAATGTTTGGTAATATATTTAGGAGCATTTGACAAAAAGATAAGTTATCTATTGAGGGATAAAGAGCCTACAACCCTAGACCAAGCATATCAGATGGTTATAGACATTGAGAACAATTTGAGATACTCAATGATGAAAGGACATAGGGCTATGAGTGTTGGTCATCCTAACACATCTCATGCAAATAGAACTCATGAATCAGATAATAAAAGTGCTTGTCAAGAGGGTAATGATGTTATTGCTCCAATTTCTCCATCATCGCGATCTGCAAATCCTAATGAACTCCATGTTAAATGTCATCAAAATGTGATGTCTCAAAATGAATGTAGTAGTTGTATTATTCAAGAAAATCAAAACATGATACACAAGAATGAAAAAAGTGTGTTAGAAAATGAAGATATTTGTTGTATGAATGAGGAAATTAATTGCAATCAACTTACAATCAGCACATGTGCAGATCCTTGCATCAATAATGAAGAGGAAGATACATGGTATGGTGAACAAATAAATATGTATAAATTTTTTTCTTGTAATACCTTGAATGATGAGGAAATAGCAGAGCTGAAAGACATCATTCCATGTCATGTTTCAGTTAGTGAAGATGATACAATTGTTGATGAATTTTCTTCTCAAGTTAGTGAATAAGACATTGAATATGGAAATTCAAGAACCTAATCTGAGGAATCTGAGCATGGTTTATGCAGTGATAAGTGTTCTTGTGATGAGGATGTTGATGAAGGTCAAATTGATTACTCTTCTATTGATTATGAATTCCCTTATGATGATGATATGGAGGAACTTTCTTCATCTCAAGAATGCAAAGACATGATTGCTCATAAAATCACATGTCCACAAGTAAAGGATCCAATTGCATTTGATGCAAACTTGGAATGTAATTCAGATTTGTCTTTAATGGAGTATGTTGATTCTGTCAATGATGAAGAATCTGAGGATGAACATATATGTGTCCAATTTTTTGATCATGAGCATAGTAGTGATGGGAATGGTGAAGAAGGTGATGAACCTGTTTATGCTTTTGTTTCTCATGACTACTTGTATAAGACAGAGATGGAAATGTCAGTGGCACATAAGAATGAAGATTCAAATGCACCACATAACACAGTTGATAAAGATATGGAAACAGTTTCAGATACTTGGCATATCACACCATGTGATGGAACTACTAGTTGTTCTAGTGATGAGATCACAGAGAGGGTCCATTTGCAGTCTTATGGGTCAGATGAATTTGGTAATTTGTTTGAAGAAAAGAGTGATGATGAGATAATGTATTCATCATTCAGTGTGCTAGAACCCTGTAGTCCTGATTACAATATTACCAAGGTTGAAAGATTCATCAATACTGAGCTTAGTATCATGGGGCAAGTTCATGCAAATTCAACTCATAAGGTTGGACATGCTAATTGTTATTATGTTGGTTATACTAGCTTGAATGAAGTAGATTTGAAAATTTTTATATCAGATGATGATAACATTAGCATGCAAGATGTGGAGGACATGATTTCACTCTCAGCTGACCAGATTATGCATTATGATGAAAATTTGAGTAAAAGGATGTCACCATTTTTCGATAATATTTCTATGGAGCTTGAAGAGCTTCTTGACCATGATATCTCAGATTATGTGGATATGGCAGAAATGTCAGATGTGTGTACTGAACAATCTGAGGATGAGAATGAAGTTGAAAATGTGTCTATCTGCTTTTCTAGTGATTACAGTGGTTTTGAATGCAACGATGACTTGAAGGACTTGGACCTTCATGCTGAGGAGGTTGAGACTCTTATGTCAAAAATGAATATAGTGGAAAATCCATTGTTTGATGAGCCTCCATCTTCACTGCAGATGAGAAATGATGAAACTTATTGGTGGAGAAATAATCCACTCTTTGTTGAGAGTTCTAATGATGCATTTCACACATGGTTGGAATGTAGTCTTGAGCAAGAAAATGAACAATTTGATGAACTTCTTGAGGTCATTTCCTATGACTGTTTTACATTTGAAACATGTGTTGTAGGTAGGGTTGAACATCATGATGCCAGCTATTTGGAGGAGTTTGAGCTTTTTCAGTTTCCAGTTCAGCTGGAAGGTATTTTTATAGAACACGCCAATGAGATGAATAACAAGAAATGTTATTTTCAATATGAACATATTTCATATGATGAATGTAACACACATGTGTCATGTGATGAAGCAAGCTTGTAGTTTATGACTGATTATACAATGAAGAATGATAGAGATTGTACTAGCAGTGGTATGCTTAGAAAAGTTGTGAGAAATGCCAATGGCAGTGTTTATAATCAGGAAAATTTTAGTGGTCACTACATTTTTCTGCTTGTAAGAAAAGGGTATGTTACTGTGGTTTGACACAGGTATGCATAGATTGAAGGGAATCAATTTTTTCTACAAAATTGTATTTGACAGAGGTAAATGTTGATTCCCATTTTTTCATTTGGTGACCCAGGGTCATTAGATGAAGTTGAAAAACAAGGTTGAATGAAGGAACAATTTGAGGACACCCAATGGACTCACTATTTGGTCTACTCTCCAGAGATCTGGACTCTTTCTATGCCCACAGGGGGCATACATCCCCAGTTGGAGCCACTGATGGCACTCTCAAATTTTGCAAATTTGAGATGCCTATTTCAAAAAATTTGCCTCTGCACTTTCAAAAGTGCACCTGATGAATCAGTCTGAGTGACCCACTTCAGAGGCTTGTAATTTAAACCCTGTTGATTATCACGTAAAAACCATTTGCAGACATATCCAATTGCAATATGTGAACATGCATGTCAATTTTAAGCTTCCCACGATGAGTTTTGTCAGAGTTTCGAAAAGTGAAGCTGGAGGGTTTTGACACTGTTCTGTTGTTTGCAGATGTTCAGTTTTGTGAAACAACTTCTTGTTTGAGCTTGGATTTCGCAACCAGTTGACTGTCATGTCATAACGAATGTTGTTCTATATTCTCCATATCAAGATGATCTCACATGCCAGTTTTCAGAGTCTCAAAACTGAATGCAGTTTGTTAAGTTTTGCATTTGCATTCGTGACAACATTTTAGAGAGGCTACCTTCGACCGTCAATATCTTTTGACCGGTGATGATTCAAGAAGATTCCTTTTTCACATGTGCTCAGGGTACCTAAATGATTGACTGTGTCTAGTGGAAAATCATCAGGAGTTGGTTTTCTATTTTGCAAAATGGCAATTGGATCAGTTTTAATTGATTCTAAACAGACTGTTCTTTCAGAAAGTTTGAGTAAGCGACTTTGTGGATTAATATCTGGTGCCTCGGGTTTCCTTTCTCTGAACCATTTATTGAGTTGTATTCTTAGGTCAAAATACTACATGCTTGCAATTTTTTATGGTTTCACGAGGTCGTCTGCCTAGTTTTTAAGATTGATTCCTGAGACAACTTGACCAATTTTCACCATTTTCCAAAAGTGTCAGAAAATAGATTTTGATGAAGACCCAGTTCATGTTTTCACTTCACATGTATTCAAAAGTTGCATCAAGTTAGTTTGAGCATAAAATTTGTTTCAAAACGAAAAATATTTTAATCGGACCACGTGGGGCCCAACATGCTTTGCACTATTATGGTGTATGTCAGTGCATAGTTGAATATAAGAAGATTAGAAGAAGAGAAACTATGTGCATTGTTCTTGATATTCTTGAAGAACATTAAAGGCTTTTCCTCTGAGCTTCATACTACAAGAATCTAAATGGATTGAATTACTTTTGGAAATCTATGGGCCTAGTGATTGTTCATTAGCCTAAAGTTTTAAAACAAATAAGTATGGATCAGGTTATTAAATGAATATATATAATTCAAAGTTTCAAATCTAGATATGCACTTAAGGATTGGTGACCTCCATATTGACAGTGAGAGAGTCGAGCAAGAATGTGATAAGGATGCACAAGCTGGTAGTGATTCCTTATATGTTGTTGAGAATGAATTTCATTGTCATCTTGCAGTAAAGGTGATTGTGAACAACATTTGGATGGAGAGATCAATTCAGAAAAGGAATCAACACTTTTTCTTCTTGGAAAGAAACATATCTAAAAGCATATAAAGTAATGGACAACGAATTGAGGTCTAATTCAGTTGTAGATTGCTTTTGCAGTGGAAGCACTGTTGTTTCTGTTATTAAGCAAGGATGATACCTTTTATTGGAAACAGTGGAGATTCTCGTGTTGTTCTTGGAACAAAAGTAGCTAGTGATTCTATTGTTGCTACTCAACTGGTTGTTGATCTGAAGCCTAACTTACCAAGGGAGGCAGAACGAGTCAAATGATGTAGGGGTCAGGTTTTTGCTTTGCAAGATGAACTTGAAGTGCATAGGGTATGGTTACCATATGATGATGCCTCGAGTTTGGCTATGACAAGGGCGTTTGGATTTTTTTGTTTGAAAGAGTATGATGTGATTGCCATACTTGAAGTTTCATATAGGTTTCTCATGAAGAGGAATGCACGCATGAAGTTATTGGAGGGGCATGACCTAGAGAAGGATACAAACATCGATCAAAGCATAAATGTTTCAGAGCCTTTCAGATAAATACAACAAGCCAATGACGGCTCGCGCTAGAGAAGGATATCTATCAAAGCATAAAAAGCAGTGTAATCTCATCGATTGCCATGATTTAGGAGTATACGCATTGGGAATTCATTGAAAAGGACTTAAATTTTTTCAAACAAATGTACATGGCACAAAGATTAGAGGGAGTGTGCAGGCTTGAGGAAGGAGTCTACGTAGCAACTCTGGCATCCTATTGTGCTGCAGAGGATGTGACCAGCATGGGAGCTTTGGAACAGGTTATAAACAACCACTAGAGTATGAAAACAAAGCGTGCGACCAACAAGTGCATGGGATGCATGATGCACATTGAGTTAGGCACCATTATGCTTGCTAAATGAGCTGATTCAACGTGAAATATAGTGTGGGAACTATGAACATACGGTGTGTCAGTTGTAAATGGTCGCCACCATGCTGGCTGAAAGAGTGTAAATGTATCAAAATTTTTTGAGGAAATTCTATTTTTTGGTAACAATGTGCAACTCGCGTACATTGAGAAGGTAGATTAACATATGAGGGGAGATCCATGTGAAATAAATGTCAGAAAGACAATAGAAATTTTAAAAGAAGATGCAAAGAAGTTGGGCTTGACAAAATTTGGGGATGGTGGATTCAGTAACCAAAAAATGAGGTAGGCAATGCCATGAATGCCTGCATAAAACACATTATTCAATAGGGGTATCCAATTCTATCAGAGCACAAAGGATAACAAAATGTAATCCCATGGAATGCAATCGTTGCATGAAAAGCATCGAATGGAATGCAGAAACTTTCAAGAAAATTTATTTGGTAGGAGGCCGATAGGTTGATGTAAGGTTGCGTTCCCTCTGCCTGCCCCACGCCTGTGTTGATTCTGAAAGCTTTGGAACTATGGACAAACATCAAAGGATGGAGGATAGATAAATAGAACTAGTTTTCTCTGTGCAGACCAAGAGGTGTGCCCATATTTTTTTTTAATACACTAGCCAACGAATGGACTGTATGATGTTGTGAATGGAGGAGTTGGAACTGCCATTTCCAAACTTGCAGAGCAAAAACCAGAGGCACAAGGAAACTTAGGGCAATAGATGCAATCGGCAACCAGGAAAGGAGGAGGCCACGTGGGTGAATCTTGCTTACCTCGCAAAGAAAAAGATGACGCCATCAAGATGGTGCAAGGTGCGACAGGTTGAGCGAACAATGTGAAGTGGGCCCATGAATATTTTAAATGCTTGGTGGGGATTTTGTTTTAAAAGATAAAACATTGGAAAGATAAGGGCACCTTCATTCTAAAATAATGCATTTTATGGAGTAAAGGTAAAATGGGCACGATAGAATTATTGAATAAAATCTTTGTTCTTTGGTAAAAATCAAATAGTATTTTATGTAGAGGGTAATTTTAAATGTGGGGGTGGAATGATTTTATCCACAAAGGTGAAATGGTAGTGAAATTTTTCATTTCATCAACGACACATGATTATTATTTGATTGTTTGGCAATAAAATGTAACATAGGTGAAAGTTTTAAATGGAGAGTGAATTAATTATTCACTGGGGGTGTTTTATAAAGTGAATTTATTCAATTTATAAACAAATATCATGTGCTATAGATAAAAATATTAAAGTGTTGCTGGGAAAATTTTGAAATGAGGGCATGTGTATTTTTTATAAAGTGAATTTATTCACTTTACAAATAGGTATTGTGTGAGTTGCACAATAAAATTGAGGTGAAAGCATAAATATTAAAGTTACAAAACTTTAATAACTGGAGGTAAAGTATAAAGTGAATATATAAATAAAGTGCAGCATTGTGAAAGAGAGCTAAAACAGAAAAGTGAGTTTCCATGGGCAAGCAGAGGTTTTTCCAAGCAGCTGGGTAAAATGAAGATTCTCCACATGGGAAAATTTTCAGTTGCAAGGAAATGATGAGCAAAGGCAGTTTTGAGAGAATAAGTTTGTTGTTGCAAAGGAAGAGAGATGAGAGATTCTTTTCAGTTTGTTGATCAATGGGAATGGAGCTTCTAGATGGCATTTCCAGATCAGTTTTAGGGTTACTCTTGGTTTCTTCTATTTTCTATATCTTCTCTTCTTCTCTCATTGTAAAGGGTTCTGAGTTCTTGTATTGGGCTGGGTAGATAGAGAATTGAAAATTCTGAGTTATGTCTTGAGTCTGTAAGCTATAATTTTTTGAATTCATAGTAAATACAACTAATTTATGCAATTAACATCATGAAGGTGTTTGCACATTCATGAATGTCTTTAGATTATCTCCATATTTGTACACTTTAATTCATGTAAATTCAATAATACAAAGTGTCTTTATGGTTATCATCTCAAATTTCATGAGATTGTTTTGTCTGTTCATTGTTTTGTTTCAAATAAATGGTTAAAATTCTTTGAGCAGGTGTTTGTGATTTCAGGTGTGCAGATGGGATTTGATAAAGAGAATCTGATTGATAATAAGAGAGGGATTGTTAGTGCAAGACACTAACAATTGATGTAAAGTATTAGCAATTTAAATCCACTGGTTGAAGTTTGTTTGCTGGGGAATTTATTTATGTGTGTGACCCCATGTCCCAAAATTGGCACTGATTTAATATTCAGTTTTGTGCATCTCAGAAACATTTTATAAATGCAAAATCATTTTAATCTTACTGTTTGGTTTGTTGTATGTCCTACTTTCCAATGGTTGAGTTACTGAGAATTTAGCCAAGTTTGAAGTTGTCAATGCTTCCCTTAGTGTATTTTCATTGGGAATTATTTGCTTTATAAAGCAATGTCGGTGTATGAGTGAATTAACTTTTGGGCATTGTATAGATTTACCCACATTGGTCCTGCAGAGCCAAAAGTGTAGGAGATGTCAGTCTTTGACTGAATCTTGTCAGTTTGCCACTAGCCTTTGTGTTTATTTAATATAGAGGTTGGATACCTCTTAGAGGATTTCAAAGACTAGTTGTGTTGCATTTTAAAACACCAACATGATTCTCTATGGTAAGTTCTTTTAAAAAATGGTTGAAAACTATCTACACTTACATGACAAGCTGCTAATGTTCGGGTGATTTACTCATACGAAAAAGAAAAAAAGAAATTTTGGAAATGAGACATGGCAATTTGGGATCAGGGAAGCATAATAATATTTGGAAACACAATTCAAATGATATGAAAACCTTTCCAACAACTTCCAAAGTGCTAGTTTTGTTGGTAATACGTAACTAGTTCTGGTTGGAATACTTCTTCTACTAAAGTCATCCATTGTTACAAAAGGTTGGTTGTGTGGCTTATAAAAAAAATAGATTGTTATTTTTGGGATGGAAAATTCAAATATAAAGTTTAAATAATTTTTAATTTTTTTGGATTAGATTATTTAGATTTATTTTTTTTATCAACATTGCAAATCACACTTTATGATCTATCCTAGAATGAGATAGTCAAAGGAGAGAATTGAGAGGTAACTAGAAAACTATGTTGACCAAATAGATGAGGGGAGAGAGGGATGTGAGATCTAAAAAATATTGGAAGGGGAAATGAAAGGAAAAAAAGAGTCAACCAATTAGTATAATTCAATCTTTTTTTAACAAAAAGAGGTGAGGAGGGAGAGGAATTTTTTTAATTGTAATCTTCTCAATTTTATTGTTTATTTTTTGCAACTTACAATCATTTGATTGCTCAATTTTCTATTGTGTGGTATTATTTCATCAATCATTATTTTATAATTTAATCTCTTTTATTTAGTTATTTTCCTACCACTCATCTCTGGTTGTCCCTTCTTTTCCTTTCAATTTTTTCTTCTAGTTTTTTCTCGAGTCCTGTGTCCCTCTCTCCTCTCATCTATTTATTCAAAATGTTCTACTAGTTACATCTCAATTATCTTCTTCAGCTATATCATTTTGATAATTGATCACGGAGTTTGATCTAACATGTTGATAAAAAATATCATAGTCTAATCTATAAAATCTTCAAGCTATTATCATGGACTCTGGAATTGTGTTTCTCTAATAAAATTTAGATTGTTGATTCTAGTATGCCATGTATAACTAGGAATGTTGTAAGATGAGAGTAAGGCATGTGAAATGTAAAGTTCAATTTTTTTTCTAATGAAGCTCAGTTAGTTGTGGTTAGTAAGGTATTACATTAGTTTGGGAGGATGTAGACACTTGTTTTGTATTGTTAGTAGTGAATGGTGGTAAAATTTGGTGCATGACTGAACTACATGGTTGTAAGAAATATAGTTTATATTGCATTTGGAAACATCTAGCAAGTATAATGCAATATTTTATATTTACCTTTTTCATATGGAAAATTTCAATCACCTATCACACTATATTATGTATGGTCAATTGCAAAAGTATTGTTGTAGCTCATAGTTTATCTTATGTCAATAATTAACCTTATTGGTTTTTTGGATTGTATTATTTTGTACTAGATGTAGGAAAAAAGATCTAATATATGAGAATGTATCAAAAGCCCTTATGGTGATGTCATTTAGGCCCTCTTTTAAATATATTAGAATAATTTGTAGTTGAAAAACTTATGTTAAAATTCAATAAGGAAGCAATATATGTGTATATATTGTTCACAAGTCACATCAAAGAAACAATAAAGACTATATGGTTGGTAATACATGTTGTGATGTATATTATTGGGTCTAATGTTTTTGGTTCTTTTTGTACATTTCAACAAATATTTAGCTCATTGGAATTAACAAGTCAAAATCATTAAAAATTGGATTCATTTTATTGATTGCGAACTTGAAAGTACGGTTTATCAATGTAGCCACCTAGTAATTTTTACAAGCATGTATCTTCATCCTATTCCACACATACATGTACATAATAGGTGAAGATTAATAGATATGAGCATGAGAAAATATTATCTATTATTGAAGAGCGAGCTAAACCATTTGATATGGTATGGGTAATTTAATTTTTTCATTGAACATGTATGATATCTAAACTAGATATAATCAATTCAAACATAATTATTAACAAAATACTATCTTAGGTCTACTTTATGTGTCTTAGTTCTACTAGAAGAAGGTTTAGAATAGGTGTCTTATACCTATACTATAAGAATAGGTCCATAGGACTTAGGTGTTTTAGGTCTATTAAATTAAGGTTTATAATAGGTGTCTTAAGTGTCTTAAATCTCTGGACTGGAAATTTAGGTATATATAATAGGTTCTTTGGTATAATAGAAGAAGGTATAGAGTAGGTGTCTTATGTTTCTTAGGTAGATACTAAAAGTTTAGGTATAGAATAGGTGTCTTATGTATACTAGAACAAGGTATAGAATAGGTGTCTTATGTATACTAGAACAAGGTATAAAATAGGTGTCTTAGGTGTCTTAGGTCTAGTAGAAGAATGTATAGAATAAATAGTCATGGGTCTAGGTTAGGGTAGAATATATGAGCTTCCACCTTCATGTGGTTGGCCTTGTTATTAGAGAATAAATATTCATAAAACTAAGGGAAACTCTTTTCTGTTAGTCTCTATTTTAATTATAACATGTAAAATACAGTATTGTATATTGTAACCTTAATTAAATTTTATATTAGCTATACAAAATGTTGACTCATATAAATATATTATTACGTTTATATGAAGAATGACATGCATATTCACACACAAAAAAATACATATTTTTTTAAAAAAAGAGTACATAATAAATTATAAATGATGTCACCATGTACTTACAAAATGTTCCTAACAAATATCTCTTCAAATATGTTTTGAAAGTGATGTTACATTTTCTTTTGTGAACACTTATACTTTATCATGTTCCTTACGATAATGGTAGAATATTTATAAAGAATTTTATGAAACATAGTTAAATTTTTACACACTTGTTTGAATGGGTTTTTGGGGGACATGGTCTTATATATCCGCTTTGGTGTAATAATCTAAAACGTATAACTGAAAATTGCCACTATTTTTTTAATCAAAGATGTTAAGTGTTAATTCATTTGTATACTCAGATAATTTTATCAATATAGGATAGACATCCATCCATCCAAGACAAACACCCATCCATACAAGATAGGCTCATCCACAAAAGACAAGTACTCATCATTCTTCTAAGATAGGCATATATCCATAAAGGATAGGCATACACTCTAAAAAAAAAGACTTAAATGCATTAGGACCATTTAGGTCTTGAGTCACTCTCTAAAGAATAAACTCCTCTATTGGGAGTGCATTGAGGTCACCGTATTTATAAGTTATATAAAATAAAATAAAGGTTTGAATCCCACCTTAGAATTTGGCTTAAAGCCTTGGGGATTCAAGCAATCCATCCACTAGATAATATTCAGTATACATAAACTACATTTTATCTTATTATTTATGTTAGATATTTTACCATTCCCTCGTAAATTGAATATTTCTACTTGATTAATTAATATTTTATTATTAATTAGGAACTAACATAACCTTTCTTAGACACTCCCTAACCTCACACATGATCTCATATATATTGGGAACTTCCCTCGTTCACCAAGCTATCCACATACACTGCTTCCAAATGAGATCAAGGAGTATATATATAATTTTAGTTTTTATTTTATGTATCATGTAACTATGTGAGTGGGCAAAAAACTCTTTCTAAGGTCTAGTTTCTCCAAAAAATTCTTCATTGATTGCTACCTACTTAGGTGAAACATGGGTGAAAACCTAATTAAAATCTAATTAACACACTCCATGTAAGTGTTTGATTGTGATTATTTACATGTTTCCCTAAAGCCTCGGTTTAGTTTTCCTTTTTTCAATGGTTATTAGTTTAGTCTATTGGGCATTAAATACCTAATTCCTAAAAAAAAAATACTTTTATTAATGCATCTTAAATTCAATTGATTTTGAATTACTTTACTCACAAAAATATACTCCTTACATAACTAGCTAATTTAATTAACCAAAATAACTACATGATTGAAAAATCAATAAATCATAACCCTAATTATCCAACAAAAATGAATATGATGTGACAACATCATACCTAGATTAAAGTTGACAAGCAAATCCATACTTATTAATAACCCATATCATTTTTAAATCAATACACAACTACACCAACAATAATTTGATTCAATAGTTTTTACCATCATCCTAACATTTCATGAGGGATTATCACTATCATACAAGGACCAACATTTAAAATAAATGTCCACCTTCTATTTCTTCTTGGTGCAAGAACTCTATAGATATCATCACTACTATTTACCATAATTCCACATTGAACATCCATCTCTCTTTCTTTCCCTTCACAAATCTAGGCAATGCCAAACGTCCCAAGGTAGGAATAACATGACACATAATAACTCAATTGTAATTCCTCTATAAATCCTTCAATTACATTTCCTCAACCAAGAGACGCCTAGAAAGGAGAAAGGGGAGGTGTAGGACTGTGCCTTTGAGAATTCCTAAACAAGTTTAGATTTGTGACTCACTCCAGATCATGATTGTACCCTTGCTAAAATTTTGAACTTTTTGTTTATGGATCTACATTTATTTTATTGGAATCTCTCATTATTGGGTTCATACCTTTTCATCGCTCTTGTGATTTTGTCCGTTGGATTTTCTTTTACTTCTAAAACTATTGAGCAAATCTATTTTGTTCACATCCTGCTATCTTCATGAGATCATATTTCCTTGAGGTATTTTATATAATATTTTCTCTAGACCTGTAATTACAATTGGTTAATGTTTCTAAATAATTTTTGATTAATCCATATTGTGCATGTACTACAACTGATTGTGTGCTTTATCAATGTTCTGCACCTTTCATATGCCTAAGACTATGTTCTCTTTATTTGTATATCCCTCCTTTTTTTTGCATGCATTCTATTAAAAATATTTTTTTCCTTGTATCTCCTCTATATTTGCACATGCATGAGTCCTTATTCTTATTTTTCATGATGGTGATTTTTTTTGTGGTGAATTTTCCATGAGTTGAATTTATCATGACGGTGAATTATTGACAGTGAATTTTCTAATGGTGAATTGTTATTAATGGGTATTAGAAAGGGAAACACAATGGAGAAAGGGGTACATAACTTTGGTGATTTGATCCTTTATTATTTTTTGCAACAAATATGCATACAATTCGTGTTCATTGCATGTTATAAATAAACTAACCTTATATTTTTGAAACTATTGTCGAGATGAACTACAAAATAAGTAAAATCCAACTTTATTATTTTACCTAGAACTCTATTCATACTTATAAATAAACTCTAGGTAACCCAAACATTGTATACTATAGAAATATGGGAGCTCCCAAATTCATTACATTACTCGTTTATGTATTTTTATAAATTTCACTTATTGTTCTTGTATGAAATTGAGCACTATGATATTGGATAATAATCAACATCAAAGGGTATTATTTAGATGAAATTGAGATATATTTCAATAATAACCTGTGATATAAGGGGGATTCGCTACACACGAGCCTCTTCCTTCTCGAGAGATCACCAGGGAATGAACTTCCCTTATACACCTCAAATTGAATAGATCAATGAAATCGTGAAGGGAAATGAGAGAATAGGTTCGAGATCCAAAAGAGCAAGACTTCCACATTCCAGTGTCTGGCTAAAATTCTCTCGGCCAAGAGATGTCAGTGCAGTTCTGGGACACCAATGTGACGTGTTGTTGTCCACAAGGCACGCTAGAATCCTAAGCTATAAAGAACTCAGGAGCTCAGGCAAATAAAATAGAGTCTCACTTCTTGACTTGAATTTGGAGATGTGAAGAATCAAATAATCAACAGGAAACTAAGATCTAAAAGAGAATACAAGAGGATTTGAAACAAGATCACCTTCATGTGTTCGAGTCTTTAGTCCAAACTTCCTTTTGTAACCTGCAATCCAAAGACCAAGGGGAAAAGGTTGTGGCTATATAGGGGCCTTCCTCAGCTAGACCCCCATATTGGTGTTTCCGCCTCCACGAACAACCAAGTTTGGTAGAGAGTGTAAAGGAAATAACGAAGTAAGTGGAAAACATAAAACCCGCTTTGAAGTAGAGCCCACACCAAAAATTAGTAAATGAACTATTAGGAAGGAGTGATAAGGAGAGAGAGCGTTACCCATGGGTCAAGACCCTCCTCTGGAGCACATGGGTGCACCACAATGTGCTTGCTTGAGAGCTGGTAGCTACTGGAGGGACCTTAGTTTGGCATGGATTCACTAGTAAAAGTGCTTCTATTCAAGGGTAGAGCTTACCCAAGACTAGAGCAAGTGGTGACAATGCTTGAATTGATGGATTTCCAACCCAAGATAAGGGCCAAAATGAGTTTTTAATGCATGCAAGGGCAACACATAGCTGTTTCACTTGAGACCTAACCACTAGGACACATGTGGCAAGGGTCAAGGTTCTAGATTCATCATTTCAGACTCTGAAAACCGCTAAGACGCTAGTGAGTAGTGCACACATCCGTGAAATGTGTAGACGTCCAAGGCCTAGATTTATGGGAAACACCCTATTAGGATTCTGTCATTTCACCAAGTGTCCACATGGAGTCAGAATCACAAAATTTTGACTCATGGGATTTTTCCATTAATGTTTCTAAGGTGTCATAAATGCTTGCTAGGATGCAAAAATGTGGAATTGTCCCTAGGTGCAATTTTGCGACATTACATTTTCCCCCCACTTTAGTGGGCTTGATTTTGGAAAAAATTAGCCTCACTAAAGTAGAGAAGAATTTTTTTACCTAAATTCTAGATTTTACGAAAATGCATGTCAGGAAGTGGGATCACAAAGGTCACTAAGGTCGAGTTAACCAGTATCGAGGATGCCCCTAGCTCTCGAGCTAAGCGATCAATAACACAACGGTTGTGAAAAACTATTTGAAACTGTATCCTGCAAAACTAAAATTTTGAGTCAGTTTCAAAAGATCGGAAGAAACTACCATGGATAGAAGAATGATCAAGAAAAAGTCATTGATTCGGAGGAGAAAAAATGATCAAGAGATGACTATATTCCCCCTCCTAATTTTGTCCCCAACATGGTGGGGTAAAGTCAAGAGAAGTCAGGGGGCCACAAATTCTAGTAAAAATGGGCCCTGAGGGGAGCCTATATATACCTAGGTGGGCCCCTAAAAGGGTCATTTTCACTATTCACTACGAGTAGATTGTTGACTTTTGTGAGAGAAAAGTTAGCAAAATGCCAAGCATGAGGGAGTACGAAGTGTTGAGGCTAGAGAAGCTACATGATGACATCGTTGTGGGTCATGATGTTGACCAGGTAGGCTTCTTAATCTTGATCTTTGTGCCGTTTTGTTCATTTTTTTGGATTTTTTCATGTTCAAGGTGTGCAAGCGTCCTAAATGTGGGTATGTGTCCTCTTTCCGCATTGTCGTCTGAGACATGCGCTGGGGTCTTAGATTTGTGTTGTCATCCCAACGACATGTGGGCATCCTCTGAGCAACCATGGCAATCCGTGACACAAGCACATTGCGTAGATGTCTACGCGACACACATATGATCTTTCACTTGCTTGCTTATCATGATCAGGTTTCTAACTTCAATTTTTTAAAAAAAATTTACAAGATTATCCGGAGATCCAGGAGCATCTTGGAGGGCGAGCATTCCACCTCATATGTGAGCATAGGGATCGCTTATCACCGGATGTGGTCACACATTTGGAATGGGTTGGTCTCTAGCATGTATTCACTATGCCAAATATGTGATACCATGACAGGATGCTCACCGCTCTGATGGAGCGATGGGATGCTGCCACTTCATCTTTCCATCCACCCTACGAAGAGATGACCATCACCCTCAAGGATGTCTATCAAATCCTCGGTCTTCCCATCCAAGGATTACAGGTGGCCTTAGATGACACTCGATCGACACGAGAGCACAATGAGGGTGTTCGGTATTACACAGAGCAGATTGATGGCGGCAACGACACTGGTCACATATATACGCACTGGTATGACTAGGCAAGAATGAAAGCGTTGTTGCTACGTTGGGTGATGGTGGTGACAGTTGCTTTTCGGATCACCATAGACGGGATAGGCTCACATCTGCATGGGGGCATCATCCCGATTATCAAGGACATGGTTGAGCACATGACTGTTTTTGCCTGAGGGCACAACATGCTAGCACACCTCTACTAGGAGCTTGGATGATACGTCCATTATGAGTACCATAGTCTTACTGCATGCACCAGGGAAAAATTTAGTGGTGAATCTTCGCCAATTGGTGAATGTTTGAAATCAGGACCTCCAAAAATGGTGAATAATACAAGTTAGAAAGGATGTTGAATCTCCAAGATTTTAAAAAACAATAAATTTGTCTTGATTAATTTTCCAATGCATTATTTTTTAAACGATGCGTCATTTTCACTGATTTGCCAATAGTTTATATTGTAATTGCATATATTAATTATATTTGCCATTAATTTTATATTCCTACAATTAATTTTTGGGAAATATCACCACTAATAATAATTTACCTTTTCATTTGAGGGATATTTTAGCCTACTTTAAGGTAATATTAACTCCATGAATAAATTTGTGTCGAATGGCTGCAAGTCAATTCCATGACTTTATATGCACATTCCTTTTAAAAAGGTTGTTGAGGCCAGAAATTTGATCTCCACCATTCACTATTGCCAATAGTTCATGACATACGTCATCATCGTTGTATCAACGAGACAGCCCTAAGTGTCCCACCGATGATGTTCACTCACGTCGATAAGGATTCCATACTCCACCTGGGGTCCACCAAGGCACAAGTACACCACTTGTCTAATTCCAAAGAATCATGAAGGGAATCTACAATATTCGTGCCAAGCTCTCGGAAAGACATCCAATCAAAGCTCTCTCTCCACCATTCATTATTGCTAATAATTCATGACATACGTCATCATCGTTGTATCGGTGAGATACCCCTAAGTGTCCCACCGATGATGTTCACTCACGTTGATATTTGCTCATGGAATGAACTTGCAGTTGTCTGATTTAAAAGCTAATCGATGGTAAAAATTTTGAGTTTCATTTAGTCTTACTTTTCAAGTTGTTGGGGAGCGCATTGGGGCCACTATCCTCGGACCCCACGAGGGGGCATTGCCCCCTCGACCTCCACAAGGGGGATCTGACCCCTTGAACCCTGCAAGGGGTGCTATCCCTTGACCACACCGATGGCTACCACCCTTGGGCCCCTACTTCAATATTAAAAAAAAAATTAAAAAATGGGGGAACTGCATTGACCAACTATGCAAATTTTTAGAGAGATTCGCCATTATAATTAATCGTTTTAGTGATTATTCACTAGGATTCACCACTGCGATTATATTTTTTTACCAATTATTCATTAAGATTAGCCAGGATTTTACAATTTTTTTAATAATTTGCATAAGATTCGCTAGGGAAAATTACTTATTCTTTCAAATAAAAGGAAAGATTCTCCAGGATTTTACACCTTCGTCAAGGGGGGGTTTCTTAAAGTTATCCTTGGCATGCACACTTTTGCAAGTGTGGGAATTTTCCCACATCATGTGCACCTAACTAGTTGGTTTTCCCCAGCAACAGTCGTATGATGTCCCGATGACCCACTGGTATGACATGAAATGCCAGTGATGTTTCAGAGATTTACAGTTTTGGAGGCTGTAGTTTGACACTGTCACCACGGGAGAGGTTCGCTGGAGACCTCACTACTATTTTAGGTGGGTTGATGAAAATAGGTTCCTTAGGAACGTACAACGGGATCATTTTTTAGTGGGTCACCATAAATTTATTATTATTCCTTATTACTGGAGTCGGATCATGAGGTAGCATGGCCGTGTACATACCATACCACCTGACATGCCCACATACACTAGGGCACACTACAATGCAGCAAGGGTAAGTGATCGCCCTTAGACCTCTATCACAAACATCATTTTTTTCAGATGATGATGAGCCCGATCATGATTTTTTGGCCATGGCAGTGACATATAGTGTCGAGGTAGTGGCAGACTATATGCGGCGGTGGGAGAGGCATCGTCCTACTCTAGTTTTTGGTGAGAGTGCTCTGGGAGGGGACCCTAGACCATAAGAGGACGAGCCCCACCAGCCCCCATAGGATAGGAGGAGAGGTCACCAGTAGGATGGTGTAAAGGAGGAGGAGCCTGTATAGGAGGAGGAGGTGGAGGCAATGCCCGTGAGGTCGCAACGACAGAGGAGATCAGCTCTCCCCCAACTACCCCTATTTCACCAACACCACTAGTCTCCACCATTCCAGTAGTGGCAGTCTTAGCATCTCTTGGGGTGGCCACCGATACTGACGATGCAGGCCCCAATGTTGATCCACACCTTGATCTCACATGGAAACCAGGGGATCTAGGTATATGTTGTGTATTATTGTTACTTTCATGCTCTTTGTATTTCTGCTTATTATTTTTATATATACCCATGCCATATGATACTAATCCATTTCTCTCTCTTTGTGATTGCAAAGGACATGCAAGGATGGGCTGGGCTTATTCCTCAGTGCATTTTAGAGGTGCTCCCTTGCTGTACCAATCTAGGGGATGGTCCTAGAGGCTTACCGACATGTTTCAGTGGGGAGGCATGCCCCCACTTTTGAGTTGGTAGCTTGTCTGAGGACCACATATGAGGAGCGGGGTGCAAAGGTGGTGTAGCTGACTATAGAGCTAACATCCACTAGGGGACAATGAGATTAGCTATCGGGGGAGCTATGGATGGTGCTTGCCGAGTGAGATGTGACAGTGATGAGGGCGAATTTTTTTGAGGCAGCATACGATGCCCTTCGAATCCACATTGATGAGCTCGACGTGCAACCAACAGTTGTGATCCTGACAGATGTTCAATGGTTGCAATAGGAGCTGATCTAGGCGAGGATGGATATCTATTCGCTGCAAGGGAGCTCAAAGGGATATGGGTGGGTCTATCCGCATCACGCTCACATCAATCGCAGTCGTAGACCACCATAGAACCTCCTCCCAGAGCACCAAAGTGATCGCCAAAGTCAAAGGGCTCAGGAAGCCACATGCCACAGGGATAGTACCCCTATTTTGTATATCATTTTTGTAGTTGGACATACATATACATACACATTTGTACATCTTTTGTATAGACATATATTCAACAACCAGTCATTTTTTATAGCAGTGGCCCAATACATGTACATTTGATCCATACATTGGATATATATATATACACCAGTTTCAGCATCATGGCTTCTCTTATGTGTATGCTTTCTATTTCATGTATGATCATGCTATGGATGGTATTTTCTTATATGGATGTATGTTTTCATTAGATGCTAATCATGATTTAATTTAACACACTTATTCACATGTTAATTAAATGCTATGATGATCTAATAATGCGATGTGATGTATGGATATTTAGCATAGTCAGACACACGTGTGTATGTTTTTGTTACATGCACGCACACATGGTCACGTCATAGTCACAAAAATTTCATGATGTGAGAGTGAGTAAATTTTAATATGTGTAGCATTACTACCTTTTGGGGAGAACACCACATACACGACACATTAGGACATTATGCATAGTATCGACGGAGGTGCATCGCATTGAAGGGCTCTTTTAAAGGTGTTCCATCCATAGATGATAATACATAGGCGCCTACACCATATACAAAAACCATGATGTAAGGACCCAACTAGTTAGGACTAAATTTCCCTTTTTGATCGGGTGGCATGTTTACATTCCACTCATTTTCGTACAAAACCAAGTCCCCTAGCTTAAAATTCCTAGGAAGCACACTCTGATTATATTGTCTAGATAGCGACCACTGATAAGCTTTGAGATGATTGAGGGCCTGGAGATGGTGCTCATTGAGCATCTCAAGTAGATGCAAATGGTTATCTCAATAGGTTTCATTGTCAATCAGCCCCCTAAGGGAAACCCACTAAGATGGGATTTCCAAATCCAAAGGCATGATAGCTTCAACGACATACACGAGGTTATAAGGCATCGTTCATGTCATCGTACAGACAATCGTGTGATAAGCCCACAAAGCATATGTTAATTGGATATGCCAATCCTTACTATGTTTATTAACTGTCTTATGAAGTATTAGTTTAAGTGTTTTATTAGAAGCTTCCGCTTGGCCATTAGATTGTGGATAATACGATGTAGAAAACCTATGTTGAATATGAAATTTCTCCAAGAACTGCTTCACTTTCCTTGTTTTTAAATGGTGTACCATTGTCAGAAACAAGTGTAGCAGGTAGTCCAAAATGAGAAATGATGTTGTTTAAGAGGAAGATACAGATAGTTCCAACACTTGTGGATTGGAGCAGGATAGCCTCAACCCATTTTGTGAAATAATCCGTGGTGGTAATGATAAAGGTATGTCTATTGGAAGAAGGAAGTGATATTTTCCCAATAATGTCCAACCCCCATTTTGCGAACGACCAAGGAGAAGTTTGGTTTTGCAATTCCTGAGCAGGAGCATGGATAAGGCAGCTATGTTGTTGACATTGAAGGCATTTCTTGATGAAATTGAAGGAATCTTGTTCCATCATCTTCCAATAGTATCCCATGTGTATCAGTTTTTTCACCAAGGATCTACCACAAAAATGTCCACCCCCAGAACCCACATGGGCTTCTTTAAGGGCAAGGGGTATTTTTGCCTTAGTGATGCATCTTAGCAACAAGCCATTGCACATTTTTTGATAAAGAACATTAGATAAGATGACATACCAGGATGAGAGATTTTGTATATGAGTGCGATCATTTTTCATCATAGCCTCGGGAAAGTTTCCAGTCTTTAGGTAATTGTAGATATTAGAGAACCATTCTCTCGAGTCTTCATGGAGGCAAGCTAGAGACTTGGGTACGGGTTGATCGAGAACCATCGGGGTTCACACGACTTGAACCACAAAGTGATATTCCTTCATATCCTCCTCTTAAGGTACCGAGGAAGTAGCGCTTTCCATGATATCCACATGTCTATTTTGTCGCCTAGGAATGTTGTTTATTGTGAAAGAGGAAAATTGATTAAGCAAGGATGAAGCGAGGTATCGTTATCGAGACATTTTACTTTGTTTAGCTTGATAAGTCCCTATGATCTGATTTAAAATAAGTTCAAAGTCTCCTAGTATACAAAGATGTTTAATTTTCAATGCAATCGCGACATGCAAACTGGTAATAAGAGATTCATACTCAGTAATATTATTAGTGACTGGTTTACCTACGAGGGATATCAGGACCACCCCCACTCTAGAACTAGTCTGACACCTCGATCCATCAAAGTAAATTTTCCATTTGAGGTCATAGTTGATTGTGAAGATATTCTCATCGGGGACTAGGTCCAACCCAGGGAAGGAGCAAGACGAGGGAGCGTCTGCCAATTGATTAGCAATCGCTTGTCCTTTTACAGATTTCTAAGTGACAAATTTATATCAAAATCAAAAAGAAACATAACCCACTTCACTAATCTCCCAACAAGATTGACACTAAAGAATAGATGTTTCTAAAGATCTATTTTCACTATTATGTGAGTTTCGACATGGAGGAGATATTGCCTCAGCTTCTATGTAATGAATACAAGAGCGAGGCACTACTTCTCCATGGGTGAATAATAGGTTTCATAATCGAAAAGGACACAACTAATTTTATAGATTGTTATTTCTCTTCCTACGTCATCATACTAAGCTAGTAGGGCTACCAAAGCATATGACGAAGCAACAAGGTAAAGCAGGAAAGGTCTATCTTGCATAGTTGGTATCAATACAAGAGGATTGGTTAAATAAGCCTTGATGGATTCAAAGGCCTTTTGACACTCTTGATCCCATATAAAGTGAACATCCTTCTTTAGTAGACGAGTGAAAGGAAGGGTATGGTTAGCCAACTAAGATATAAATCTGTGAGTTTATTGAATCTTCCCTTGTAAACTTTGTAATTCGGTGATGTTCTTTGGTGGAGACATGTTAAGAATAGCATCAATCTTATTCGTTTCGACTTCGATTCCATGATAAGAGACTATAAACCCAAGGAGCTTTCTAGTGCCAATGTTGAAGACACACTTCTGGGGATTGAGTCTCATCTTGTAAGGATGAAGCCTTTCAAAGATAAGATGAAGATTCTTCACATGGTCTTGATGATTTACAGACTTCACCAGGATGTCATTGACATAGTATTCCAAGATCTTATGAATGAAATCATGAAATATCAAATTCATCGCTCGTTGATAAGTCAATCTTGTGTTCTTTAAACCAAAGGGCATGACGACATAGAAAAAATTCCCCAAAGGGGTAGTAAAGGTTGCCTTGTAGTGATCGTCCGGATTAATACAAATTTGATTATAACCCGAGAAGTCATCCATAAAGGATAACAATGCATGGCCTGTGGTTGAGTCCACAATCATATCTATATTAGGTAACGGAAAATCATCTTTAAGAGAAGCCTTGTTGAGGTCCCGAAATTCAATGCATATGCGAATACGACCGTTAGGCTTGCTAACAATGACTATATTTGAAATCTAGGGAGAATAGTAAATGGGATGGCTAAAGCCCGCCCTCAATAGCTTCTCTATCTCAGTCTTGACCATTAGAGCTACCCTAGGATTGATCTTTCAATTTTTTTGCTTAACGAGCTTGGCATCGAGACATAGAATGATATTGTGGACCACTATGGATTCACCAATGCTAGACATATCCTCAAATGTCCAAGCAAAAATATCAGGGAAAGCATGTAAGAGAGTGAAGTGTTCATCTGCTTCCTTGGAAGAGAGGCATTTCCCAATATTGATTAATTTTTCTAAAGATTTTGCATCAACGAGGACTTCGACAATATCTCGTTTAAGGAGGGAACTATAGTCCTCGGGGTGAGATATCAAAACATCATCATTGACGTTAGATAGAGGGTCCTCCTCATCAATGCTCATAATGAATTCTTCAAAGATGCTTTTTTATGTAAGCAATACGGGAATCATTTCTTGTGATGATAAGGAGGTAACAAAGAATAAGCACCTAGAAATTCCCCCAACACTTCATCCGAAGAGAATACATCTATAGGAACCTTAATGGCTTGTCCTCTTTCTTCTATCAACTCAGGATGGGTCAAACTCAATGGTTCAACTGAAATCATATTAACACTCCACCAAGGTTTTTGTCTAGATTGTTCAATAGGGCATCCCAAACTAAGGTTGCGTTGTTGTTGCTTAAACTAGATAAAGACTTGTATTCCTTTCTCGATACGTTCTAGGCCTTTCTGCCCATAGCCATATTGAGAGGAAATTTTATAACCAAAACCATAACGAGCTTGTAGAGTTTTAGGAGGGGGTGGCTCTACGTAGAGTGTTTCATTCCACCAATGGACATCAAAAGTTTCTACGGGAGTGGTCCTACTTCCCTTACTTGGTTCGCAAATGTCAACCGACCCTTTTCAGAGAAAAAGTGACTCTCTCAGGGAGGAGCGGTCTCTTGGATAGGATCACACCTCACTTCTTTAACAGGAGGGTCACTTGTCCTCCTATTAGTAGGATCTAGGTATTCTATATTGGAAGGGTCCAACTTGTACTCTTCTATGAATAATTTAGAGAAGTTCAAGGAACCCCAATCATCACCTAAGAGAGCATTTTCTTTAGGAGATGAAGAAGAAGATGAAGGGGTTCACATTCTTCCATTTTAGGCAGTTCGTCTCGGTTGATACTCACTCGAGGAATAGCTCCTGCAGTAGGTATCAACGAGGAAAAAGCCATAGTGTAAGCATCTAAGGAAGGAATTCAATTCTTTAGAGTGGGAGCGGTTGAATTACGACCAACAACGGCTAGCAAATGAAGGTGCACAACCTCTGGATCTTCTTTAATTGTAACCACTTGATTGTTAGCAATGAACTTCAAGGAATGATGTAGGGTGAAAGTTACTGCACCCATATCGTGAATCCAAAGGTCTTCCTAAAAGAAGATTGTATGGTAACAGGTTGGGCATTACATAGACCAATGTAGGCAGAGTAATGGGGCCCAACTATAAAGGTAACATTATCATACCTAGAGCTTGGTTGCCAACGTTATCGAACCCACAAATATACAAGGAAGAAGCTGCTAAGGAAGAAGAATCAACCTTGATTTTAGGTAGTAGATCTATACCGCAAACTTTGAGAGCTAAACCAATTTCAATGAGGGTACGTCTAATATTGATTTTGTTAATGTTTACTATGATCATCGAAGATTTTGCTTGTTTCTGCACTTCCAAAGGTGGTAGTTCTTGCAGATGGAACCTAATATTCGACTAATCCACTCAAATATGTGCCATCAATGCATCAATGTCTGTAGGCCTAGCCGAGGCAAGGAAGAGAATCTTTTGTAAGGCCTCCTGTAGCATCTCCTAATAAACCATAGCGGTTTGAATTAAATCCCAAAGCGAGATCTTAGCCGGAGTAATGCAGAGTTGCTTGAAAATATCATAATCTCCTGATGCTTTGATCACGGGTTTAAGAGATGGAGAAAGGTCAAGTTGAGATGGAGGTAAATAAGTAGGAGTTCGGTCCGATTGTGATGTAGGAATAGCAACTTGTTCTAAGTTTGGTATGTTTCTCCTTCTAGGGCACGTATGCCCAACGAAATTATAAGAAGTAGACTCGGTAGCCTTCACAAATCTTGAATATAAGTCTAATGGATTGCTATGACCTAAAATTCCATAGATAGAATAGTCCTTTCTAGGGAATGGCTCAGTCGAGGTCACGTAAATGACAAGTTTCTTAGGGCTAGGAGGAGCCACAAAAACTACTACCACATTTATTAACTCTTCAACTGGTAAGGAAATAGTTTGTTTTAAAGATTCATAGATAGGGGAAAGTGCTTCTAATAAATCATCTAGAGAATCTTCCAACATATCAAAATCTTTTTCAGGAAAAGACTTAGACAAGATTATGAAAACAAATTTGACAGTTCACGTCGGGTTCACCAAAATGTGCTATAAGGGGGATTCACTGCACACAGGTCTCTTCCTTCTCGAGAGATCACAAGGGAATGAACTGCCCATATACACCTCAAATTGAATAGATAAATAGAAATGAGAGAGTAGTTTCGGGATCCGAAAGAGCGAGACTTCCACTTTCCAGTGTTTGGCTAAAAATATCTCAGCCAAGAGACGTCAGCGGAGTTCTGGGATGCCAACATGATGTGTTGTTGTCCATAAGGAACATTGGTGTCCTAAGCTGCAAATAACTCAGGTAGATGAAACAAAGTCTCACTTCTTGACTCAGATTTGGAGATGTGAAGAATCAAATAATCAACAAGAAACTAATATCTAAAAGAGAATACAAGAGGATTTGAAACAAGATCAGCTTCATGTGTTTGAGTCTTTAGTCCAAACTTCCTTTGGTAACTTGCACACCAAAGACCAAGGGGAAAAGGTTTGGGTTGTATAGAGGCTCGCATCAGTTAGACCCCCGTATTGGTGTTCCAACCTCCATGGACAACCAGGTTTGGTAAAGAGTGTAAAGGAAATAAAAAAATAAGTGGTGAAAACAAAACCCGCTTTAGAGTAGAGCCCACACCACAAAGTAGTAAATGAACTAGTAGGAAGGAGTGATAAGGAGAGAGAGCATTACCCATGGGTCAAGACTCTCCTCCGGAGCACACAGGCGTACCATAATGTGCTTGCTTGAGAGTTAGTAGTTTTTGGAGAGCTAGTAGCTACTAGAGGGACCTCAATCAGGCATGGCTTCGCTAGTAAAAGTGTTGCTATTCAAGGGTAGAGCTTACCCAAGACTAGAGCAAGTGGTGAAAATGCTTGAATTGATGGATTTCCAACCCAAGATGAGGGACAAAAGGAGTTTTTAATGCATGCAAGGGTAGCGCTGAATCGTTTCACTCGAGACCTAACCACCAAGACACGTTTCACAAGGGTTAGGGTTCTAGATTCACCATTTTAGACTCAAAAAACTGCTAGGATGCTAGTGTGCTATGTCGATGTATGCGCACCACACAGGCGTCCAAGGCCTAGATTTCTGGGAAATACCTTGTCAGGCTTTTGTCATTTCACCATGTGTCCACATGGAGTCTGAATCGTGAAATTCTGACTCATGGTATTTTTCCATTAATGTTTCTAAGGTGTCATAAATGCTCGACAAGATGCAAAAATGTGGAATTTCCCTTAGGTGCAATTCTATGACATTACATAACCATCTGGCATGATTATGTAAATGAACCTTTGAAATTTTCGTAAATCCAAAATTTGGAATCTGTTAAGAGTATACTCTACAATTTCTTACAATCCATGCATTGCTATCACTCTAAGGGATTTTAACTATCAACTTGCTTGTTTCGTTATTTCCTTGCATGCTATGAACTAGGGTAGTTAAAAATTTAATGTCTAAATCTCCTCAAACTTCATGGATGCTTAAAATTACAAACTCTAGGTATAAATATTCTATTCTACTATAGAAATTTTCATCACTTCTTAATTTATAAACACATATAATATTCATTATAGATTATTTTAGTGTGTCTTTCTATTATGAAATTTTGGTAATCCTATTTGGATAATAGATAATACATAAAGAATAATTATTAAAGTGAATAAAATGTGGTTGTAAAGAAGGTTGATATGTAAGGTAAATAAATATGATAGAATTTATTAGGTCTTAAAATAAGGTTACAAGAAGATTAATATAAAGTATTTATGTAGAATTGGAATTAAATGAAGTATAAATGAGAGGTATTAGTGATTTTAAGGTAGTACATGTTTCAATTATATATCTAGATATGTAGGTAACTATTTTATATTCCTATTATTCTTGTATATTATATTTTCCAAATATTACACTCACATTGAATTCTTTAAGGTTTCTACTAGCATTTGTTATTATTGTCAACATGGATTTTTGATTCAATTGATCTACAAGAAATCAACTATACAAAACCCACACCTTCTGCAAGATGCTTCAATGAATTAGGTGCTAATAGACTATTGAGGAGTGACAAAATGATCTATGTATGGCACTATTCCAATGTGACTCTTGCCTACCAGAGGATCTAACTTTGGTATCTACATTGCAAGTTAGGTGGTCTCTTTGAATTTGTAAGGAATTGATCTATATATGAACTAGTTCACCTAATCAAGGGATGCCTATAATGATATCACTCAATATACCCTCATCAAGTCCTTAGATAAAAAAGTGTATTGAATTGTGAATCTAACCATCATTTGTAATATGGTCAATATCCTCTAGACATGGACTTGTAGCAACATGATAGGGATATGAATGTGATGATAATGCTCCACATGATGTAGATGATTTGTATGGATGTCTAGTCAAGTATTGTCCCACCTAATATGAAGATATTGAATTTAAGTCTATATAGTAATCTCAACCATACCATCATTTGCCTCCCTTTGGGAAGAAATAACCACATGGTCATCAACATCATTGAGGGATGGAGAGATAATATGAATTATCTCACCAACCAATATCCTATATGTAGGAGGCTCTAAATTTTCATGGAAATATGCATTAATTTTGCATACCCTATCATGCCCCTACCCCAAATATGGAGGTAAATATAAGTAATTGACATTGAGACCTAAGTGAAACCCAACATATAAACATTGTATAAAATATAATAGAATTTGATAATTATTATGATAACAACCATGGGCAATGATAAATCTAGTGCATACTAGTGGAGCTAAATAAGGGTGCATGCATTTGGTAACCTAATATCTGCTAACACTAGATGTGGGGACAAATTTGAAAAATAATTTATTTTGGTACATTAGGTTGGAAACTACTCAAAGAAACATCACCAATACACTCTCTCATAATTGGGTGAGATTTTTTGCTAAAGTACCACTAGAATAAGTAGTAAGACCTAAAAAAAATATAATATTGATCAAACTTTGCAATATAATATCATAGTTCAAGATCTATAGACCCATGTGGTGTATGGGTCCTCTAAAATTAATTGCAATCAAATAATTTCCTTATCTATATGTTCAAAAAGATCATTCATGTTCACTAGAAAAAAAAATTAAAAATTTAGGTACATATACAGATAGATGTAACTTTCATACTTATAAATAATTAAAATTTAAAATTTAAAATTACATGCATATAAGTAATAATTCCAATCATCTAACCAAACATCCCTTAATCCTATTTAAGGAGTTTTTTGAAACAAAATCATAAATATAAGCAATTACAAACACTTACTAACCAGTTCTATCATTCATTTAAATGGAAAAAAAATAATGCCTATAGTAACCTTCAAATTTATTTGGACATTAAGCCATAAATTAAATAGAAAGAGAACATGTTCATATATAAAAAATAAAAAGATGAGATGGGATTTTTGAGGTTGCATGAAATAATAAACATTTTCCTAAAATCTAATCATTAATAACAATGAAATATTGTAAAGGATTATCAAGAAGAAACTCAAGATAGAAAAGGCACGCTAGAAGGATTTTAAAGGATTATATTTTAGAGGAATATGATCCTCAAATATATTTGTTTAATGATTCATGAGAATTTATAAATAGATTATTTATTTATATTTCTAGTTTTGAAGTTTGTTTTTTTCTTATTGTTGTAGTACACTTAGTCTTTTTTAATTTTCTTTGTTATGTTTATGTGCTTGAATTTTACTTTTTATGTGATGTTTCATTTTTTAATTATTATTTGTTGTGTTTATGTGATTGAATTTTACCTTTTATGTGATGTTTCGTGTATTTATTTTTCATAATAGGGGAATATAGGGGTAAGTGCACAAAGATGGTTCTCAAAAAGGGGACTTAAGTGGACAATTTTTTTCTGAAATCAGGAAATACTGACCTTGGACGTGAAATTGAGGATACTTACACTCAAAATTTTGAGATGGAACAAAAAGAAGGATTCAAGTGCTCTGAGTCTACTTTTTAAACTACTAATTTATTTTGAAAATGGTTGAGATTAAGGGGATCAAACGAGGGATGTACACAAATTGGTGTTGTTTTTTTTAGAAAAAACATAACATAGCAACTTTTGTACGACCCTCGTATGGTGAAATTTTGTTTAGTATTTTTAAAATCGCAATAGTCAAAAGTTAGCTAACAATATGTAGTTGATGCACAATTTTTTTGATAATTTTTTAATGAATATTTGATTTTTTACTAATTTTCAAAGTGGACATTTCCTGAAAAATAGAATTTTGGCCGTGCTACCCCTACAAAATTTGGAAACTAATTGATTTTATTTTTTATTTTTTTATAGATTTGTAGAATGGATTCTAGTTTCTAAAAATGTAATTTATTTGAAAAATTGATGAATGGGTAATTTATAACGAAAAAAATACCAAACACTGCTTTTTGGAAAAAAAATACATACAGATAAAATAAATTATGGATGAAAGGCTTAACATTTTCAGAAAGTGAAAAAAATTACATCGTTGGATAGCTAAGAGAGAACCCAACTTTACCCATGTGTTTGATTTTTTTGATATTGAACCGTGTGCAATCCTGACGGTGACCACGAACTCGATTATGAGAAATATGGTAGATTTTTAAAAACCATGTCTTTGGTCATTGGGAATACCCTCCAATCCTTTGGGTTGATATTCCAAGGAAAATACCAAGCCTAAGGCTCAGGAATTCCCAAAACAAGATATAACGCGAGTGCATTATAACATGCTCACGTTATATCTCACTTTTCACATGGTTTTTGTTTTTGCGGCAAACATGTCAACTAAGAGATAACACGAGCGCATTATAATGTGCTTGTGTTATGTAATTATTTATGTTAAATGTTAATATATTGAATGTATGTTGATATATTTTTATGTTTGTATGGACATGTCTACTTGTATGTCATGTATGTATGTATCAATGCATATATATTGTATGTATGCCTCTATTTATGTTAGATTGTATCTACACATGTATGTATGTATGCTTGTATGGATGTAATATTATATGTACATATGTATTATGATTGTATGTATCCATTTATGTATGTCTTTAGATGGAGGGAGAATTCAGAGAGAGAAAGTCTGGAGAGATGGAGAGGGGGTGGAAGTGAGAGTTTAAGAGAGAGGGAGTGGGAGAGAAGGGGTTGGATTGAGGGGGACTTAGCTAGGTAGGGTGGGAGGGATAGAGGGAGGGAGAAGAGAGAGAGGGGGTGGGAGAGAGATAATTGAGGGAGAGGGAGAGAGAGAGAGGGGGGGAGAGAGATGGAGAGACCATGTTGCAGTTTTTGTAGGACCAACCCATTTTGAACCCAAAGGAATTTTGCATATTCCATAATGAACTTGATTGACATTTGACATTTTTTAATTTTTTTTAAAAAAATATTGTTTAGGGCCTTTGACTTTAACATTGATGCATAAAAATAAATCTCTAACCTTAAAAAATGCCTTGTTAAGCATTTAAATATGAACAAACCTATTTACCTCATTTTGAATGCAAAACACAAAAACCATTCATTCTCACTTGTTGCCACACCAATAAAGTTAAATATTGATCGATGAAGGTTCCAAAGTGGTTGTTTTCTATTCTTACACATATGCAAGGGCCCATTTACTACCAAGGAGATTTTAGAGGAGATTGAAGGCTTTTTTGGTTTTTTTTTTTTTGCATTTAGGTTTTACAAACAAAATTTGTTGTTTTGTTTTAATTCTTTAATGAATCTATTACATATGTGTTTATCAAAATTATTTCCATAGGGGTTACAATGGTAGTGAATTTTAGATCAAAGGGTCAACATTGCTTCAAAATAGATCCAAATTATCCCCTTTGGAAATATGTTGAAATGATGTAGAAGGTTTTGGAGGTGGGGGTTTTGTTGGGATTTGTAATGGGTGTGATGTTAAGGATTCAAGCTCATGCAGCTGGGTGAAATCCATAGTTCCATGGAGTTTTGGGGACGGGGACGGGGTGATGGTAGGGGATGCATTTTGGGGGCGCAAGGGCAGTGGGCCTAAGTTTGGGGGTGGTGGGGGGACGACGGGGGGATGGCGGCCAGGGGGGGGAGGGGGGCGGTGGGGAGAGGTGCGCTAAAATACATATAGTACTTGAAAAACTAGTTATAAAAAGATGTATAACTGTAGAAGCCTAAGGAATAAGTATAGTTTAGTTTAAAGACATTGCAATGATTTCATTGAACTAGTGAACATTGAAACAATGAACCTTTTCTAGCATCCTCATGCTTGTAGGCTGTAAATGTATCGATTAAAATTTAAAAATTAAAATGGGCAAGGCACAAGATTGTTAGAGTCTAGACTAAAATTTTGAATGCCTCAAAGAGATGTCGTCTCGTGGGATGCAATGAAGTGCAGGAAAGCCTACACTTCATTGCATCCCACAAGATTACATCTCTTTAAGGTATTCAGTCTAACAGTCCCTTACCCATGCTTGTTGCATAATGATAAAACACTCATTTGACCCCTTCCGGCTGGATAAATGATAAAAATCAGGTAGCTTTGGATGGGTATGGACATCTAGCAAAGAATTAAAAAAATGAAACAAAAAAAAACCAAAAACCCTCCCTCATAACGAGATTCAATCACCACTTTAGTCTTCAGATGCCCACACTTAGCCTCAGACTCGTGTAAAGTGTAAACACTCGGCCAAAATGAAGTATAGTTGAAAAATCAAGTCAACATATTTTGATTTAGCCTTTTAGGTGTTCAAGAAGACTTTAAAATTTAAAATTCATAAATTTTAGCTTTTGTTTAAAAAAAATTATTTTTTAATTGCATTTTAAGGGGGACGTCTGGAAGTGTCCTGCATTTTGGGGGACCCCTAGAAGTCTCGGGGATGTCCAGAAGTCTCCTGCATTTTGGGGGACCCTTGGAAGTCTTAGTGATGTCTAGAAGTCCCCTCAAAAGGGAGGCGCCCGGAAGTCTCGGGGACGTCCAGAAGTCCCCTCAAAAGGGGGATGCCTAGAAGTCTCGGGGACGTCCAAAAGTCCCCTCAAAAAGGAAACGTCTCGGAGGCGACAGAGAAATAGAGGGACGATGGGGGGACATTTCCCTAACGTCTCTGCATCTCAGAAACATCCCCGTCTCGGAAATGGCTCCATTTTTGGGGGGGATGCGTCCCTGTGGAACTATGGTAAAATCCCACTCTTGTGACATTCTTGGGAGATGTTGCAGGAGCAAGCAAGGCTGAAAATAAGGTTGCAAGTGCTGAAGTGAGCAAGGCAAGTGTGTCCTGACAGGCAGTGATTAAGAAGCTCACCAAGCCATTTCTTCTAGAGTCAAAGTTCACTTCAAAATTGGCAGGATTGAATGATACCAACCTTGGTTCATTTAATCCAAGGGCACTCAAAGGGAGAATGTATGGGTTGGGCGGCCATCCACCATCAGTCACAACACACCAAATAATGAAGAGTGGGATTTATGCAGCTGCTGGTTTTCCACCAGCAATACAATGTCCGGAGTTGATCATGGAGTGTGGAATTGTTACAAGCCCGAGTGAAGGACTATTGTTTCTATGGATGGAAAGTTGTTTGCAAACTTCATTCTTGATGCTATTGGAGAAGCATTTGGGATTCCCACTTCTGAGAGGATGATATACAAAATGAAATATAGAGCTAATAGAATGTATGCGTCCACTTTTGAGAGATGTGCTGGTGTTTTTAATATAGTTTGGATGTAGAGGCCTATAATTCCTTGCACCAAGCTTCCAAAACAAATTATTGTTGATGATGTGAAGCATGATTATTGTGATCTTATAATGATGCTTAGTCGGGAGAACGGAAGTCCACAAGCATTCATCTTCAAGCCTTTGATGTTTTATTACATCGAGATCATAATGGAAGGGAAGGAGTGTGTTGATTGGGTCAAAATGATAAGTGACAATGTCGATGAGAAGTTTAGGAGCTTGAGGAGAATGAATACATTCTACATGAGCTCATACGTGGTGTACATGTTGGCTCGAATGACCAAGTATAGAGGAATAACCTACAAGGAGCCAATTGGGTGTGGCCTTGAGTAGTTCAAGATCTATGAAGCTTGTCCATAGTTACATTTGACTAGCACCTCCAGATACAAACGGGTGAATGATGCCTTCACCATGCATATTGCGAGGACTCTTCAGCAAAGGAATCAACAAAGGATATCAAAGGAGGCACAAGCATTGATTGAAGAATACAGATATTGGATCATCCAATTTCCAAAGTTTACATATATTAGGCTGCAAGGGTTCACCTCATATCCATACAGACTGCCGAGGTACCCCACTGATCGAATGGTCATGTTAGCATTATCTAGGCAACTCATTGCCTATGAGAAAATTTAGAAGAAGAAGAAGAAAGGAGGATTGGACTTCCCAATCATTATGGGAAATTCAAGTGAAGTTTGTCCTTCCTTGTAGGAAACCAGAGAAGCCGGGATGAGCTTTAGTTCTTTCACCTTACATACCACATTAGTAGACAAGATTTTGATCCTTACAACAATATCTAGATGATACAAAGTGTGGAATACTGTCATGTCCCCCGAAATTGTGACACTAAGATATAAAGTATCGAGAAACAAATAAATAAATAAAACATATATGAGGATGTTGGCAATATAATCATAATTATAATTATCCAAAGATAATGTTATAATTACCAAATATAAATAAATAACATAATAAAGTAATATCAATTTATATATACATATATAATAATCTTTATCATCATTGTTAATGTTATTGTCAAAATAAAATAATGATAAAGTATTACTATGAATACCTTGTTATCAAATAAAATAAAATATTATCAATATAAATATAAAACTCCATATTTTTAAAATAACAATAATGTTCTAATCACATTAAATAAATGAGATAAACAAATCATTAATAAAGATGATATTATTATTATTATATTTAATTAAATACATATAAATAAATACATATTACATTTATTAAACGAAAAATATATAAATAATAATAATAATATTATGTTAAGCATAAAATAAGAAGCAATAAATATACAACCAACAACCATAATGATTATTAATAAAATCCAACAACCATGATGGGTAAAGAGAGTGGCTACCATAAGACAAGGAGATGTCTTTCTAAAGGGGTGCGATTAGCACCAAGGAATCATATAAAGAGGTAGAAATCAATACGTCTGAAGGGGAAGATATAGTTTGAGAAATATAGTTCCCTCTTTGGAGAATTAAGGTTTAGATAAGATAATGATAAGGGATATAAAGGAAAGAATAATATGGGAGAGAGGAGGGGATAGGGTGGAAGGGAAACATGAATATTTGTAGACCGATCTAGGCAGAAAGGTAAGTAATGTCTGCTATAAAATAAGTAATGTCAATCTATGTTGGAAACTAATCAAAGAATAACTAAATGGTAATAAATGAATATATTAGGAATTTAGTAATGGTTTATGTTTGTTATATATATTCAATATATATATGATAAATATAATTATAGAAAATATAATATGTTTTTAAATATAATTCATATGTTGGTAAATATATTTTGTGGTAATTGATAATTATATATTCAAGTATATATATATGTATATTGAATAGATGTGTTAGAACCAAAAATTTCCATTAAAAAACCTAAGCGATTTCTTCCATTTAAATCCATCATTTTTCTATTTTTTTCATAAAAAATATTTTTTCCCATCCATAATGTTTAAATATCTTTACCGCCATCACTTTATCCCTTATGAGCTTTCACCACTTTACTACAACCTTTATAAAGCCATTTATGGTAGTGCGGTCAACACATCAAAACCTACCACTATACCGCTGATGGCTCAATCCATACTCGCGGTATAGCGGTAGCGGCTTGGAGCAATCAAAGAAACCCTTACTGCTACACTGCGAAGGGTAATTTTAGGGGCCATGGTAGAGTGGTAGCAATTAGAAGGCAGCGATGAGAGAGTCATCGCCATACCGCCAGTGGTTAAGAGTGAAGCCACAGTTGAGCGTTAAGGGTTAACAAACAACAGAGGAAGCAGTCAGAGGAGCCATCGCGGTACTGCTGGCGGTCAACACAGTGACTACAGTGGCACGGTAAACGGTTAGAAGGGTTAGCACACGGTGAGGCAACACTTACCATGCCACCGTTGGCGGTCATCTCACAGACTGTGGTGGCCGTGGTGAGCAGGAGGAAGCGGTTGAGAGTGGTTACCGCACAACTGAAGAGGGTCAGATAGGAGACCGCGGTGGATGGTGAGGAACAATCAGACCACCATACCATGGAGGGACAAAACATAGCCAGTGGTTGGGTGGTAAGGAGATTGATGGTGAGAGAAGTGGTGAAGGTGGCTACCGCGGTACCATTGGTAGTCAGGCTAGTGACCGCGGTAGCATGGTAAAGGGTAAGTTGATAGTAGATGAAGCAAACACCGTGATACCGCAGATGGCAGAAGGAGAGGTAGCGGTAGCGTGGTGGATGAGGGTAGAAGTGAAAGATAATGGTTAGAGGAAAACACCGCCAAACCGTCAACAACAAAAGTCAAAAGCAGTGGTTGGGTGATAAGGAAGTAAATGAAAGGAATGGGGGACCAGTCAAAGTCAGAGCCCTGTGATACTGCGGGGAGATAAAGGGATGACTATGGTAGAGCAGTGAGTGTAAAGGAAGCGTCAAGAAATAAAATATTAAGAGCGATTAAAGTACTAAAGAAAAGTTGAAGGTGGGAAAAGATATAAAGACAATATCAAAGCATGAATATAGTTTAAAATGTTTGATTTTCCGATAAGGCAACTTAATTAAATATTTTAATCTTTGTCAAAGAATTCAAAATAGCTGTAATAGGAATATGAAGGGTTGTGACCCTTGGGATATGATGTATAAATATTTTGTAAAATCTGTAGAAAAGAAAGAGGTAGATTTAGGTAGTTGGACAAGGTGAGAAGTTGCTGAAAAATATGTATATTGTAAAATATTTTCAAATTATATAATGGAGAAGAATGCATAAATCTGGTGATTCAATTATGGTGTCAATTGTTTATTGAATTTATCAAAAATATTATCTGGTTGTCTCCAAGGTTGTCATTTCTTTATTATTTAAATTGATATATCAAGGATATTTTCAGTTTATCAAAGCACATTTTCTGCTCTTGTGTGGCTGAGTTAATTGGCTCCTTCAAGGAAGGATTAAACTCATTTAATTAATCACAGTAATTTGGAAGACATTTGGATCAATAAGAAGAACTTGATAATTGCATCCTTGCACGTTTATGTCAGACATAAATTCATAAAAGTGCTAAACAATTCGAATTGTATCCAGAAATAGGACTCACACCTCATACACATCTTAACTCCATTAACCCAATAGAAGTAGGCACTAGTCATACCAATTCCATTTTAGGATTTCATAAAATCTTATCCATACATTCATATTTCAAACATCATTAGGAGTAGAAATAATTATTGAGCTTTCATTTGTCCCTCATAATTTTCCATTAGGGATAGATCATATAGGTAGGAATCATACAAAGTATGCATCACTTTCATAGGTACACCCACCTAGGTTTAGAAAAGCCTGAGATTAGAAGGTTCAATTATATTAATTGGCCTTGTATGTTGGCCAAAAGTGTTGTAAGAGCTTGGAAACCTCTTCTAGTTAAAACCTGCATTTTTGAGACCCAACAGTTTGGCGACTCTACTGGGGAATAGCTTGAGAAAATTCCAGTGGTAGGCAACCTTTCCATATAGATTCATTGAAGAGAGATTCATAGTTAATAAGTTTGAAAAGTGACCCCGTTGGGTGAAATAATAACATTTTTTATTTTCTCACTTTTAAAAGTGGGTGGCGACTCTGAATGAAAAAGTGCATTGAGACTGATAAAATAAAATATAGATCGAAAAGAAATCATCCTAGAGTTCAGACCATCACAATTACTCACAACATGCAGGGAAGAAGGTCTTTGTACAAAGATGGTGATGGTCCTAATGAAAAAAATAAGTGGACTTACAAAAATGATTAGGGAAAGAAAGCGTTTAATGACCTGGGCCCAACAACTACAAAAAAACATCAAAACTACCGGTGGAAACACATAATTCATATGATGCATTAGAAAATGAAAACAACCCATCTAAAGAACCTCACATTGCTGAGGAGAAGAGAAATCCCTTCTGGCGAGTAGACCATGACAAGGTTGATGAGTTCATAGCTGATTTTGAAGCTGAAAAAGAAAGGAGACAACTTGAATATGATCACAAAGTAGCACTTCTTGAGGATGGACTTGGATATGAAGCAACATATGAAGAAAATTATGAACTTATGATCCAAAATGAGATAAATGCATGGTTGGAACGCAAGAGGCAAGAAACAAAAATATCAAGAGTAGAATATGAGCAAAATCTTCAGGTGATGAGAGAACTTGAGAAATTGAAGTTGCAAAAAGCTCAGATTAAAACACCAATGGATGACTCACCCAAATATGTGCCACCTCATAAAAATAGCAATATAGGAATATCAAATTCCCCACAGGCCCACCAAAATCGGCCAAGGAATCAATATAGACATCAAAATTCTCCACCACAACATCAAGGTGTTCAACCACCTCCTTATCAGTAGCATGTACCCCCACAAGGTTAGAAATATGTGGCAATGTCTCATCATAATCCATTGTACCAACATCAACATTACCACAATCCACCTCCTTCACCATACACAACCATGATTAGATAGTTTGATTTGGCTGGATTTCAAATATGTCCTTATCCTATGGACAACAGTTGGAGAAGTCTTGTCCCAAAGTTCATAGGGAGTAGTACAATTACAACTGAAGAGAATTTAAGGAGCTTTAATTCTTTTATGCAAGATTTGGATATGCAATATGAAGATGTACAGATGAGGTTGTTTATGATGTCACTGATTGAAGATGCTAGAGATTGGTTTAATAGTTTGCCAACAACCTCTATTGATTCTATTCATGTGTTTTATGAACAATTCCTTGAGCAATATGGGAATCAATATGCACCAAAATTTTCTTTGCATGAATTGGTGACTATTAAGAAGCATCAAAATGTGTCATCTTATGATTTCAATTAGAGGTTTTCTAAATTGCATAATAAGATACCTCCTGGATCCAAATTAGTTGATCCTGCTACATTGAGTATTTATTTAAAATCTTTTGATCCTAAGATAGGATATGAGCTTAGGAACAAGGGTCCTAGAAATTTGGCTGAAGCTCAAAGGATAGCACTCACTATTGAAAATAATAGGAGGGCTATAGGGATGATTTCCAAGAGGGATAACCCTAGGGTTCCCCAATTTGCTCCTCCAAATAAATATGAAAACACATATAGGAATGAAAGGCCAAGACTACATGACATGCCATATAATACAAATTGGAGAGATGGAAAGCTAGTGATAGATAATAGGCCAAGAAATAAAGAGACACCTGATCCTCTAAAGAAGAGAGGGACATACATGGTTGATAATAGTCCTTGGTGTTCAGTTTGTGACTTGCCACATTCTTCAGAGCATTGTGTTGAAGCTCAGTCAGTTTCAGGAAAAGACATAGCAGAAAATAATAATGAAGAAGACCTTAATATCTATTTGACTTCTCATACTCTTCACTCTGTAGAGCAAGGGTATTCATCTTTAGAAGAAGGAGGATATGAATATGATGTTGATCATTAGAAATGTAATGTTCACATGGAAGAACAACAAGTTTTATTTGACTATGAGGAAGGTAATGATGAACACGGTTCTCCTACTACATCATATCAAACCAATAAGGGAAATATGAGGAGACCATCCAAGGAAGAAATTAAAATATTGACCATTGCAGCAGTTGAATAGGCTAAAAGAAAGTATTGGCTGAGAAATAGAACAATGAATGAGAATGAAGGTGTTCCAAGAGGAATAGTTTTGAAAAATAAGAAGATATCCCATGAAATGTAAAAAAGGACAGATGATAAGCACTCTGGAAAAAAAGAACAGAAGTGTATCCCTAAAGAAGGAAATGAAGAGTTTCCTAAGGATAAGAAAAAGATAGATCAGGCACCCAAAAGGGAGAAAGAGGAGAGGAAAGGAGAGCTAATAGAGCAAAAGAAGGTGATTAGGACTGAAGGTACATCTTTTGACTTCGTGCAAGCTTTGTCCCAGGTAAAAATGTTTGTCCCATTACTTGAAATGATGAAAATTAAGGAGTATAGGGAAACTTCTCTTCAATTAATGTCTAGTGGGAGGAATCAAAATGTAAAATTTGAACAAAAGGAGAATCTTGGAGTTGTTGATAAGAAAGAAAAAATTAAAGTTTCAAAAGTTTACCTAAATAATGCATTGATGAATACACCACAAATTGATCCATTTTTTACTACCCTACTCATAAATGGTAAACTGGTAAGAAATTGCATGATAGATTCAAGTGTTTCTATGAATATTATGCCAGTAGGGGTAATGAAACAACTTGGTATGTGGATAGATATTGAGGGTGGTAAATGTTATGCCATGGAAAGTAGGCCTATCCCAGTTGTGGGGATTATGAAAAATGTAGAAGTA
Organism: Sequoiadendron giganteum; assembly: GCA_007115665.2. Taxonomy (NCBI): domain Eukaryota; kingdom Viridiplantae; phylum Streptophyta; class Pinopsida; order Cupressales; family Cupressaceae; genus Sequoiadendron; species Sequoiadendron giganteum. Next base: position 153,856,369 of record CM021101.1, on the reverse strand, counting down.
AAATTAGCAACCTACCCACAAGCAACCTATAATATTGATATAACTTTGATTGATACACCTCCTCAGTTTGGAATGCTTTTTTCAAGACAATGGATTGCAACAGTTGGAGGTAATGTGCAATTTGATTTATCATATGCCACAATACTAGTTAATGGTGAAGAAGTAAAGTTGTATAGAGAACCAAGGATGAATCTAATTGTTGAGTATCTTCCTCAAGAACAACTTAATTGATTTTGCGATGTGGATCTAGGGAGTTCCAGAGTAGAATTATCTCAACCAGAATTAGTGAATACTGACCCAATTGATAAGCTTGTTTCTAGAAATCAGCAAGGTGTGTGGAAAATGTATTTTGATGGGGCATGCAATCAATAAGGTAATGGATTTGGGATAGCCTTCATATCACCTGAAGGTAAAAAATTTAATTATTCATTTTTGTTTGATTTTGAATGTACAAACACTGGGGCAGAGTATGAAGCCTTGTTGACTGGTTTGAACATGGTTGTCAAGCATAAGATTAAATTGTTGATTGTCTTGGGAGATTCTAAGCTAGTTGTGTCACAAGTTAGATCAAAGTATGCTGCAAGGAACAAGAGGCTAAGACAATATAGAAATGTTGTGTGGGATACAGTGAAACTATTTGATGCATTTTCAATTGATTGGATAGATAGATCTGAAAAATTGATGGCTGATTTTTTGGCTAATGTAGCCTTAACGAAAGATGATATCACTTTGGCAGGAGTGTCTCAGGTTGAATTCAAAACAAGACATATTGTCCCTAAAAACATATATAGCTAATAGGTTTTTAATGATGATACTGACCTTTTGAAGTTTCTTCATTGTATAGACCAGTATGAAGCACATGAGAGTGATTTCAATACTTTTGTGGAAGAAGTGGATGGGAAACAGACTGTATTTGACAAGGATGTTTTGCAGCTTAAAACCAACAAGCTTCCCAAAGGGCTTGTGGCATTGGAAAGAGTATATGATGTGAATGATCATTCTCTCATGAGGCAGACACTTGTTAAGAAAGAGGATATTGAAGAAATAAATCTGGGAATTGAATTAGCACCAAATAGGGTTTATATTGGAAATAAAATAAGCCCAACCATCAGAAGAATTCTGATTACATTACTGAGAAAATACAAGCATGTGTTTTCTTGGTCTTCTGAGGATTTGAAGGCATATAGAGAAGATCTTTTTCAACATGAAATTTCACTAAAGCCGAATGCAAAGCCTTTCAAACAAAGGCAAAGGCCTATCAATCCAACTATGGAACCTAAGATGTAAGAGGGGCAAGAGTTGCCTGTACATGGGAAGTTCCTGAAGCATTTCTTCTCTTAAGGAAAATCAGAGAGTTAAGGATTGCCAGTGCATGGACGATTCTACATAAACCTCTTTAAATATTCTTTTCCATGCACAATAGTTTTAGGATTTTTTTGAAGGGTCTAGGTTTTCCAGTACATGGACATCCTTAGGAGTTCCCTTTTTGAAATAATTTATTTCTTTCCATGTACGGTAGTGTAGGGTCACTGTCATCTTCATTCTCCTCCATCTTTTCATTCCTTCCATCTTCCATTTCCTCCTTTTTTCATATTCTTTATTGTCTTGGTCTGCTCTCCCAGTAGATATTCTGGATTCTTGTAGTGATTTGGAAAATCACTCATCCCCAACAAGAGCCACTGTGAGAACCAAAAATTTCCATTAAAAAACCTAAATGATTTCCTCCATTTTAAACCCATCATTTTCCTACCTTTTTCATAAAAAATCTTTTTTCCCATCCATAATGTTTAAATATCTTTACCGTCGTCACTTTATCCCTTATGAGCTTTCACCACCTTACTATGGCCTTTATTAAGCCATTTGCGGTAGCACGGTCAACACATCAAAACCTATTGCTATACCACCAATGACTCAATCCATAACCACGGTATAGCAGTAGCGGCTTGGAGCAATCAAAGAAACCCTTACCGCTACACCAAAGAAGGTAATTTTCGGGGCCATGGTAGAGTCATAGTAGTTAGAAGGAAGCGATGAGATAGTCACCGCCATACCACCAATGGCTAAGAGTGAAGTCACAGTTGAGTGGTAAGGGTTAACAAACAATAGAGGAAGCGGTTAGAGGAGCCACCACGGTACCACTAGCGGTCAGCACAATGACCGCGGTGGCATGATAAACAATTAGAAGGTTTAGTAGGTGGCGATGCAACACTTACCGCGCCACCACTGGCGGTCATCTCAGAGACTGTGGTGGTCGCGGTGAATGGGAGAAAGTGGTTGAGAGTGGTTACTATGCAACCACGGAGGGTCAGACAGGAGATCGTAGTGGCATGGTGGACAACGAGGAACAATCAGAATGCTATACCGTGGAGGAACAAAACATAGCCAGCGATTGGATGGTAAGGAGATTGATAGTGATAGAAGCGGCAAAGGCGGCTACCATGGTACCACTGGCAGTTAGGCCAATGACCGCGGTAGCACGGTAAAGGGTAAGTTGACGGCGGATGAAGTGGACACCGCGATACCATAGATGGTAGAAGGAGAGGTAGTGGTAGTGTGGTGGATGAGGATAGCAGTGAATGATAACGGTTAGAGGAAAACACCGCCAAATCGTCGACAACAAAAGTGAAAAGCAACGGTTGGGTGGTAAGGAAGTAAATGAAAGGAACGGGGGACCAGTCAAAGTCAGAGTCCCATGATACCACGGGGAGATAAAGGGATGACTGTGGTAGAGCGGTGAGTGTAAAAGAAGCCTCAAGAAATAAAATATTAAGAGTGATGAAAGTATTAAAGAAAGGTTGAAGGCAAGAAAAGATATAAAGACAATATCAAAGCATGAATATAGTTTAAAATGTTTGATTTGCCAATAAGGAAACTTAATTAAATATTTTAATCTCTGTCAAAGAATTCAAACAGCTGTAACAAGAATATGAAGGGTTGTGACCCTTGGGATATGATGTATAAATATTTTGTAAAATCTGTAGAAAAGAAAGAGGTAGATTTAGGTAGTTGGACGGGGTGAGCAGTTGCTGAAAATATGTATATTGTAAAATATTTTCAAATTATATAATGGAGAAGAATGCATAAATCTGGTGATTCAATTATGGTGTCAGTTGTTTATTGATTTTATCAAAAATATTATCTGGTTGTCTCCAAGGTTGTCATTTCTTTATTATTTAAATTGATATATCAAGGATATTTTCAGTTTATCAAAGCACATTTTCTGCTCTTGCGTGGTTGAGTTAATTAGCTCCTTCATGGAAGGATTAAAATCATTTAATTAATCACAGCAATTTGGAAAAGGACATTTGGATCAATAAGAACTTGATAATTTCATCCTTGCATGTTTATGTCAGACATAAACTCATAAAAGTGCTAAAAAATTTGAATTGTATCTAGAAATAGGACTCACACCTCATACACATCTTGACTCCATTAACCCAATAAAAGTAGGCACTGGTCATACCAATTCCATTTTAGGATTTCATAAAATCTTATCCATACATTCATATTTCAAACATCATTAGGAGTAGAAATGATTATTGATATTTCATTTATCCCTCATAATTTTCCATTAGGGATAGATCATATAGGTAGGAATCATACAAAATCTGCATCACTTTCATAGGTACACCTTCCTAGGTTTAGCAGAGCCTAAAGAGTAGAAGGTTCAATTATATTAATTGGCCTTGTACATTGGCCAAAAGTGTTGTAAAAGCTTGGAAAACTCTTCTAGTTAAAACCTGCATTTTTGAGACCCAACAAGATGGTGGACACAAACAATATATACATATAGTATATATATATATAATATGTTATTTACGATTATCCAATAATGATGCTTGCAACAATTATTGAGCCTTATAAATAACCATTTCCAGCAGATGATTGACATGGCACTAGAAGAAGAAAATACCACGGGGCATGAGGCTCAAGTATCAAAGGAAGATATTCATCAAATGGAAGTGGACGAGCCTCAACGAAGTGCTGGTAGAGAAGACGTGCTCAAGGAGGAAGCGACAAAATAACAACCCCTCATTTTTTGCAATCCATGACAGGTAGTGCTAGATTGGCTCACAGAAAGAATGAGGAAGGACCCTGAGGATGATACTGACTTAACAGTTGAAATGGAGGAATTCCTCAATAGGATTAGCACACCACCAGAGAAGAAGAGGGCTAGGATTTTTTTGAAGATTTTAACGGATGAGTCCGGCTCTTACACACTTCAGGTTGCTATCTTGAGGGAGGAGTGTGATCGAGGTGAGGAGAGGCCAGAGAATTATTTGATCACTACTGTTGAGATGGTTCACCCCATGGGATCCTAGATAATTGAGGAGTGTGATAACTCCTATCAGGCATTGAAGAACAAATTGCTCCATATAAAAGTAAAATTCAAGAAATTGAAGGAGCACAAAATATTAATCACATATGTGCAAAACCTCGCATGTCTAGGTGAGCAGGAGAATCCGATATTTGAAATCCTAGTAGAGCTCCCAAGGGAATCGGTTAGTGGCTTGGAGGATTTGAAGAAGACAAATGGTTTGGCCATGTTCGAACAGAAAAATAAAAGTTCATGGAGGAGCTAGCTCATTCTTATCGACAGGCCTCTGACGTTCTGGCATGCATGGATATTGTTGATAAGGCTTGAGGCAAGACCCATATCTATCAGAATCAAATGGTTCTTCATTTGGAGGCTTTGATGAATGTTCCCTTACAGACCTTGGTGGATGGAGGTGTGATTCAAGAAGGTGACAAATATGACTTCACCAGTTGGTATTCTTCAATGGTCACAGGCAGTGGTTTCCTTGCAGCACGAGTAGATTTGGCTAGAGTCAAGAAGGGTATGAGAAATATTCTAGATGGAGTCTTGAACACACTAAAGGCTATATTTTCTAGGAGACTGACTCCAGGGGAGATGACTATGGATGGCTTAAAGAGAAAGTTGGATCCCTTCTTCTCAGCTGTGGGATCATTTGTTTAGGATGATTTTGAAAATATTTCATCTTTCTCCAACATTATTCAGAACACCTAGGATGCCCTAGTTTCTTGGAGAAAGTCTTATACTCGGCATGGGAAAATAGTGACGGTACTTGAGTTTCATTTCAACAACATCCCACCTATTTTAGTTCAAGAGGTTGAGGCAGTTTTGGCCTGATTGATCGAGTATGCAATCAAAGAAAAGGACAACATAAACACCTTGCTAGATGATGATCTTCTAGAAGATGGTGATGGGCATTGATTACTCATTATGATTCCTCCAGAGGAGTGGAGAATCTTCCATTCATTTACTACCCCACTCCTCTTTGTGGCGGTTTTGAGGGAAGAACCCTAATTAGGGCATATGTGGCTCAATCTGAGCCCTCCATTGTAATTAAATCTAAGTCATCCACTGGAATGAGCTAACTATAAAATGAGCATCCCCCCTCATTTTTAATCTATTAGACTCGAATTAGAGTTAATTCAAAGAATAGAGAGAGCATATAGAGAATAATTTAGAAGTTAGCATAGCTTAGATTGAGGAGGAAATAACTTTTTACCATTTGAAGGCTTTGTAAGGAGTTGTTGTGAACACTATTATAATATAAAGATTTCTCATTGCTTGGTGATTCCATCTTTTGTTGTGATTAGCTAGCAAGGCTTCTTCATCTTTCCAATTCACTTAGAGTCTTAAAGTAGATTTAAGTAAAGTAGATTTCATTTCATGTAAGTAGTTGGTAGTTGTGGAATGCATTGTTTAATTTGAGAAAGCTTTGTTATCCATACCACTAGTGGGCTCACTAACAGTGGGTTTTCCTTGCGTAGTCGACTGGAACACTTTGAGCTTAACTTCAATTGCAGTTCATACGTTGGTATGAGTCATTTTGATAGTATCTACATGTTGAGTCATGGTTTGAATATCTCTCATCATCCCTTTGAAGATTGCACCTGCTTTGTAGAGGTTGTCTGAAGTGAGGCGAAGTAGAACTTGGTTTGAGCTTGCAAGAATTGATCTTTGTATCCCACATTTAGGAGTAGATAGTAGAATCTCTATCACTATCCCTTTAATTTCAGTACTTTTTCGGGTAGCTTAGGAAACTCAAGCAATATCGATAAATCATTTGTGTCTTGCAAGTTCTTCTATTTTGATCAAACAATTGTGTAATTCCCCATAACCAGCAAATCACATCAAGCGAATTGAGAATATCCACTACATTAAGGAATGTTGGAGTTGAATGAATGATCTTTTTGGCAATCTTAGCATGTAGAATACTTTGTCCAAGAGAGGATAGTGTATCCATTGGGAAACTTTATTCTGTGTTGGTGTAGTCATAAAACACCCATCAACACTATGTAAAAGAGGGTGTACTAAGGTTCCTATCTTTTTAACTTAGTGACAGGACACAACGGTGCATAAACACAATGCACCATAGCTAATATTTTCTCTGATTTCCGCAAATCTTAATTACAACTACCTAGCTTCTAGACTATCCTACCTGTTGATAGGTTTTTTATGACCACACCAACATAGAATAATTTTTCTCAACGGTTACTCTATCCTCTCTTGAACAAAGTATTTTGCATGCTAATATTTCTAGAAAGATCATGCATTCAAATCCAAGGCTCCTTCATGCAATGGATAGTCTTAGTTGACTCGATGTGATTTGTTGGTTATTCCAAGGGGACTTACACAATTGTTCGATCAAAGAGAAGAACTTGCAGGACATGAAAGATTTCTCGATGATGCTCAGGTTTCCTAAGCTAATTGGGAAAGTAATAAAATTAAAAGGATAGGGATGAGAGATTCTACTATATACTCTAAATGCGGGATGCAGAGACCAATTCTTGCAAGCTCAAACCACGTTTTGCTTCACCTCACTTTAGACAACTTCTACAGAGCCAGTGCAATCTTCAAAGGGATAATGAGAGATATTCAACATGTTTCAACATGTAGATACCATCACAATGTCGCATACCAACATATGAATTGTAGTTGAAGTTAAGTTCAAAGTGTTCCAATCGACCATGCAAGGTGAACCCACTGTTAGTCAACCTGCTGGTGGTATGGATAAATATAGCTTTCTCAAATCAAATTCCACATTCCACAACTACCAACTACTTGCATGAAATAAAATCTACTTTACGATTCTAAGTGAATTGGAAAGATGAAGAAGCCTCACTACCCACAACAAAAGATAAAACCATCAAGAAATGATAATTATTTGTATTATGAGAGTGTTCACAACAACTCCTTACAAAGCCTTCAAATGGAAAACTTTCCTTCCTCTTCAATCTATGCTAACAATCTATGCTAACTTCTATGTTCTACTCTCTATCTATTCTCTCTTGTCTAATCTTCGATTTTCTGATCTAATAATATACAAATGAGGGGGGATTCCCCTTTTATAGTTGGCTCAGTCCAGTGGGCAACTCAGATTCAATTACAATGGAGGGCTAAGATTGAGCCACATATGCCCTAGTCAACATTCTACCCTAAAAACTGCCACAGAGAGGAGTGGGGTAATAAGTGTACAAGAGATTCTCCACTATTGTGCAAAAACCACTATGATCAATTAATTCCCACTATCATCCAGAAGATTCTCATCTAGAAACATGTTCGCACCGTTCTTCTCCTTGACTACAAATTCAACGAATCTGGCCAACTAAGCTTCAACTCCCTGAACTGAAATAGGTGGAACGTGGTTGAGCTAGAAATCAAGTACTGTGACTGCCTGTGCCTGCCAGATGCAATATTTTTTCCAAGCCTCTAAGGAATCCTAAGTACTTTGTATAATGTTAGAGAAAGTGGATATGTTTTCAAAGTCCACCTGCAAGAAAGATCTCACATCAGAGAAGAAGGGTTCTAGACTACTTCTCAAGCCATCTGCAATCACCTCCTCTAGAGTTAGCCTTTTATAAAATAAGGCTTCAAGCATGTTGAGGACTCCTTGTAGGTTTCCCATGGCCTTTCTAACCTTAATCGATTCCGTTTACACTGCATCATAGAAGCCTCGGCTAGTGAACATTGATGAGTACCAACTTGGGAAATCGTATTTGTCACCATCCTAGATTACTCCTCCCTCAACCAGTGTTTGCATGGATACTTGCATCAAATCAGCCAAGCGTGGGATATTTTTATCTTGATACATGTGCGCTTCACTCCAAGCTTGGTCAATATTTTTTGGTAGACAACGAAAATTGGTCAAGGATTGCGAGTACCACTTTCGACATAATTTTCTAATGTCCATGGTCATGATTAAATAATCTTTATTGTTTAATTAACTTTCTAACACATCTTTCCTCTATTAATTAAATACCCCTTTTTAATTAATTCATTAATTCATTATGACCCTTATTCAACCTTGATTAATTAAATAAATCATATTTATTTAATTATGTCTCTAACTAATTAATTATCTTTCTTAATTAAATAATTTATTATTTAATTAACCCCTTTATCATATTTCAACTATAATTAAATATTTATTATTTTAATTATTCAATTAAACCTTTTCAACAGTTAATTAAATAAATTACATTATTTATTTAATCAAATCATTTCAATATTCAAATGTTGAATTAAATTAAAATTTAATTCATAATTAATTGTTCTTTGTCACATTCTTTTGTCATCCAGTTATCTAATTATTCACTGACCATCTGACTTGAGATCTATTTAAATCCGCTAGTTATCTTCTGATTCGATATTTGATCGTCTCTGTGAAAGGACTCTTTGTCACAACCAATCAGTTAACTACTTCTAACGCATATGCATGAACATGTTTATTAATTAAATATCTTTATTTTAGTAATTAATTCATGTGTGCATTCAAACTCTTTATTCTTCGAGTTCTAACTTTGTCTTTTTAATTCAAAGTCTTTCTTCTATTTTCAAAGACTCTCAACTGAAGATTAAAAGCTCGAACTCTTGTTCTTTCTATTTTTGAACAGTCTTGAAAAAGATTAAGTTATCATTCTAATTTAATATTTATCCTACAGAATTTCCGCACTCACGTTCTAACTGATATAGAACTCACATTGCATGACATTCATCAATCTTGATCGTTGATCTCTCTTTCTAATATGAGTCGATCATTCGAAAACCCAAAATCTATAAAATGACCTATCATTATCATTATTCCTCCTCCCGAAATCAATACTTTTGAGAAGAAACTTTATCTTCGATATTTTTCTTAGACATTACAATAAGGTTATGATTGCATCAACACAAAAAATCTGAGTGCAAGAATATTGATACAAAAAAATGGAGAAGGACAATCAAGATAATTTGAAGAAGTGGACGCATATTCGGTGAGATCATTTCAATTTATTGTGTTTATTGTTTATTGTTCATTTACTCATTCTTTATTGTTTGATTTAGATTAATACTTGTTAGATTAGATTTAACCATCTCATCTATGCAAAAATTATGTCTATCTATGTTACATTTGGTGAACCCGACGTGAAGCATGCTTCAAATTCATGACATACTTTTTCATTTTTCATTTTCTGTTTTGCAGGAATCGTACAACAAACCACATTCGATTGAAGAAACGATGCATATGTACTCACGAACCGGATTTGATACATCCCATGATGCATCTGACAATGCAAGCTGCATTCGCCACATTTTGCACTGCATCCGACTGTCAACACCATGCCACATCCGACTATCAACATCGAACTGCATCCCCCTATCAACATCGCAACACATCTGTTGATTGAAAAGCCGCATCTGTCAGTTGAAAAGCCACATCTGTCTCGTAATAATTTTTTGGTTTTTTATTAACTTCCGTACATTCGCGTTTTCATTTTTTCATTTTTGGGTTATTTCGTTTTTTGCTAATGTTTGTTTGCAGTTGTGTTTAGGGGAATAACTTAGTTTTTGCAGGGCAAATCATAGAAGAAAAAAACAAAAAAACCAAAAACATCTTTTTTGCAGGACGAAAGCCGAAGACACAAGACTACTGATAAGTTTGCATGCAACACCTAATGAAGACTTTTGTTTTAGTTAATTTTATTTGGAAAGCTTTATGTTTGGTAGTTTAGAAAATTATCGTTTGGGTTTAAAAAGAACCAGTGTTGTTTGTGTCTATTTTTGTTAGTTCAGAACCCCACGATTTGGTATATCGAAGTATCCTCTCCCCTTACGCATTCGTACGATCCTGGGTGTAAGAGAAACAATTACTAACTCTAGAACTTGAGCCTTTCTTGGTGGGAAAAAGAACTCACCCCAAGATGACTCAGACTGGTAGCACACTAGACGCCAAGCGACTTCCAGCCGGTATATAAAAGTGGATTTTTGGGGGAAACCCCAAAAATCATGCTCACTATTCCAACGAGAAGGGAAAAAATGGTCTCTCGTCGTACTGGATGGTGCCCCATGAATGGAATGCCCTAACTAAAAGCCTTGTTGTAGTTTTTCCAAAATCCTTTTGTATTTGTTGGTGTAGTAGGTTCAAACCTGTGAATCCATCTTACATATTTACGGTTCATGTGTGGAGATGAGATGTATGCCATGGGACTTTCATGGGTACAATAGATTGGCTTCCCCATATAAGTGAGTGTCGTGGAGGGGAGCCAGTGGGGTCAAGCTACTAGTCATCCACCTTGAATATGCGTACCTGGATTTATCCAAGTAAGAACTCAACAAATATTGTCCAACACAAACTAGGGTGTAATTGTTCTCTGATTTTAATAGATCCATCACTACAAACTGAAAAAAAAATTACATTATGTGCTTGTTTTTATTGTATTCATCAAACAACTTGATCATCAAATGGAGTCAGTCAAAACAAAATCTTCAAAAAAACCGCAACTGTTAAAAAGAGTCGCAACTGTCATTTTTAGGGCCGCATCTGTGTTAGAGAGTCATAACTGTTAAGTTAAATGTCGTATGTCTCTGTCAAAAAAAGTCCAGTTTCAGAGTTTAGATATTGCTCCGCAAGTGTCAATTTTTGAGTTGCATCCATTAAACGAAAAACCACAACTGTCTGTCAATAGGTTTAGTCTCACAAAATCCATATTTTCGAGTCGCATTTGACCCACTGAGTCAAATCTGCAATAAATTAAACCGCATCTGTCTGAAAACCAAAATTGCCTGTCAACATTTGAAACCTGTTTTAGTCAAATCATCGCATCTACAAACTAAAACACATCTATCAAAAAATAGAACCGCATCTAATAGGTGAACCGCATTTGACTGTCAATAAAAAACTAAAAAAATTGTAAACTGTGTCCAAAAGCATAACTGTCATTTTCATTTTTGTTTCTCACGATCAACGTTGGACAGAAACTGGAAAAAAATGCTCAAAAACCTTGCATTATTAGGTGTCATATACGTCATAGTGCTAGTCATCCTAAGTTGCATACACTTAGACACTTCTTAGGAAATTGCATATAGTAGAATAGGACAACTTTCCCCATCATTGGATACGTTCATGTTCTGATTTGTCCTCATCATTGAACCTAGTCACTTTCATCCTATTAGTGAATCTTTCCAACTCAACAGTTTAGTTTGGGAAATTTGCCTTATCAACTGCCTTTGTCCTATAATCAGGTTCCTTGGTCAAGTCAAATCATTGCTTGGATTTATTCCATAGGTGGTAGGTTATACCTCATCTTAGAATCATTTACCATCACATTCTACTTGATATTTTGCATATTGTCCATGCTAGCATACATCATGTAGTATACATCATTTTATAAATCTTTAGCAACATCCTTTATATTCAAAAAATCCAAAAAACGTAGAAATAGGACATATCAGATTTTAGACATAGTTTGCATTACCCCATTTTGAGCAACTTTTTATGGTTGAAACAAGGTCTCAGAAGAAACATAGAACAATGTCGGATCCCAAAGAACTTTTCAATCCTTTCAAAAATCAACCATCAAGGAGAGAAAGACCACACAAACCTTTGTTTGAAAAAAACATCACTAGAGACGAACATGGTCAATTTTTTACCGAAGACATAGATGTTACAGTACAAGATCTTGAATTTGCATCCTTTTATGGATGAATGTTTGGCAAATGATCCCCAATGATATCTAGCAAAGTTTCTAGTAGAAGGTGCCACACTACCACCAGGATTTGATGTTCACACCTTGAAAACAACATCTACTCAGCCAACACAAACCATGACATCAAGTGTTTCTATTCCCCAAATCACCACAGCAATACCAACTGGCATACCAACTCAAACATAGACAATTGTAAACATAACCCATTTCAACATAACACAAGGTTTACAATTTACTGCGGGATAAACTTCATCAAACCCCTTTGGCACAAACACTACTGGTAAGAGATCCAAAGTTGGCATGAATATTCCTACACCAAATCAAAACATTCTGATAGGAGATATTCCGACACCGAATCAAAACATTCTAATGGGATATATTCCCTCGCCAAATCATAACTCGTCACAAAACACAATATTTTAGAACACCTACATTGACCCAAACAATGCAAACAACATGTCCTTGACACAAGTAGATGTTCTCCAAAACCAAATTCAAATGCTTCAAAAATAGATGGACAACATGTCTATCAGGAAAATGAACTATCTCAATGCAAGATCTATGCCCATGTCCTTTTGACAAGGTGTTATGCATGACACGCTTCCCACACGGATACATTATACCAAATTTTCCTAAGTATAATGGGAGGAGGAATCATTTAGAACACATTAGAGAATTCTCTACAACATGCATGGACATATCATATGACCCTACATACTTGATGAGACTATTTCCATGAACCCTTTATCAGATAGCACTAGAATGGTTCTCTAATTTACCATATGGTATTCGATCCTGGGGAGAGTTAGCCGAGAAGTTTGTCGAACACTTTTCCTTTAATAGAGACAATGAAGTAACAATAGCTACCTTGTGTCATACAACGCAAGAAGAAGGTGAAAATTTCACCACTTTCTTCCAAAGATGGAGAAGTTTGGCTAGCAGATGTCCAGTTGAAATACCGAAAAAATAAAAAGTCATGATATTCCTTGAAAACATCAATCCAAAAATGAGAGGTGACTTAAGGGTACATTGTTGTACTTCATTCTTAGACTTGGTGCAAAAGGGAATCATCCTTGAAAAATGCCTTATTGACAAAGGAGAAATAAAAGTACGAGGCAGAAACCCAGTTGTTCAACATCAAAACGTTCCCAATGATAGAAACAAATTCTGGTCTAGAAACAAAAATGTTACAAATGACGGCATTGTCGATGCTAAGAACATACAAATGGGACCAGTTATCACACTTAGAGGTTACAATCCCAATCATGATGTGACAAATACTCCAGATCAAACAACTAATTTTATCCAAAATTCACAACGCCCACAAAGGTGATTTCCTAAACATGAATTTACCCCTTTGGGGCAACCAATCGAGACAATCTTCAAAGAGCTAATTAAACACGATCTCATAAAACCATTGCAACCAAGATAATATGATTATGGATAGTTTAAACCTTCATGGTGGGATGATAATGCCTATTGTGAATATCATCGAACAAAAGGACACAACCTAAAACAATGTTGACAACTGAAGAATATCATACAAGACTTTGTTTAAGACGGAACCATAGAGGTAAATGGGAAGAAACATACCAAGAACACTGATAATAAGGTCTTCATGGACCCGTTACATGACCACACAAAAGGAAAAGCCTCCAGTTTGGGACCCAAGAATTCTTCATCAGCCAATTATACCAATACCAAGTATGACTATGGTAAAGGTATCACCATTAACCATGTCTAGGCTGCAAACAAAAATGTCCATACCATCACCATCAAGAAGCGTCATGAATGCTTTGTAAATACACGTAGAACAAAAATAAATCTCCCAGGTCCTTCTTCTAAGCCACCTACACAGTCTTCCAAGTCTAAGTACAATATCATTGATCAACTAAGCAAAACCCCCACACATATATCCATTTTGGAACTGTTGACTTTATCACTTGATCATCGAGCCATTCTCAACAAATCTTTACAGAAAATGACTGTTCCTATATACTTAGATGTCAATAGTTTCAAATAAATGGTGGGATATTTAACCAACTCCCATCATGCCACATTTTCCCAATAGGATTACTCAACTGAAAAGACTGATCATAATGACCCATTACATCTTGAAGTCCTAGTCCATCAAACCAAAGTTAGACGAGTCTTGGTAGACAAAGGAGCAGGTTTGAACCTATGTACCCTAAACTTGGTTAAAGCATTATGATTATCAAAAGCATGCGTAGACACCTCTAAGAGTATAGTCATCAAGGCTTACGATGATGAGGAAAGATCATCCAAAGGGGTTGTCACACTCCCAATCAGAATTGGCCCTGTAGTTATGAACACCAGCTTCCAAGTCTTAGATCTCACTCTTTCGTATAACCTGTTGTTAGGTAGACCATGGATACATGCAATGAAATTTGTACCTTCCACATATCACCAATGTCTCAAATTTCCATATAATGGCACTGAGATCACAATTGATGGTGATCAAGATCTTTTCCAATATTGTACAAGCCTAAGGGAAATTCCACAATGAAAATTTATGGTTAATCAACAAGCTTCATCCTCCACTTTATCCCTATATGTTGACCCATCACATCTAATCAAGTCCATTTCATTAAAATCACCATCATCCACTCCCAAAGTAGAGATCCAAGACAAAGGTTGTGGAGAGTATCACATGAAGGCATCCTACTATGTTAGTCAGCTGGTTCCACCCAAGGCATATGGTTTACCCTTGGCAGATAGAAGCCAATCTATAGTCATATTTCATGTTCACCCTACAATGACATTAACCAAATGGGGAGAGTTAAGTGAAGAAATTGTGGATCAAGGTGATATTACCTTTTGGTTGTACCAGGAAGACAATGAATACCCCTCATTGTCTAGTCAGATAGCTAATGATTACAATGGAAAAGGCTTTAAGATAATGCAAAGAAAAGGCTATGACAGACATAGTGGGTTAGGAATATATCAAAATGGAAGGACGAAACCAATCATTATCTCACCACGACCGAAATACCAAGGGCTAGGGTTTCAACCACTTAGAATTTATTTTCCTAATACTTTGTTACCATTTCAAGAGGAAGTGAGTGCTTATATAGACATTGAGATATCTCATGAACCGGTTCCCCCAGTTTACAATGAATCCCCTAACTCAAGCGACTATGAATGGGATTCCCTTCCCTCTACTAGTACCATGAACCTAGATAATCTATTTAGAGAATTGGACCAAATGATAAAACCCATACCAAAGCCATCTATTCCCCATCATAAGAAGTCCTTGACCAAAGAAGAATGGCTTAAGCACTATTATTGGGAAACCCTTGATCATGCATCTTGGGCACTTGATGAACCATCTTCTAACGACCTATCCATTATGATAGTCCCACATCAGAATTTACCTACCCATAGGAAAAATAACAAGGAGTTAGTCCAAAACTTTTGTGACCATGTCAACCACTCTATATTCACCTTGTCAACTGCCACATTTGATAACTCCGATGGTGGAATGCCTCTCATATATCCCCAACTTATTGAATGGGATCAACAAGGTACACCCATTTTAGATGTATTCAAGAATGACGAAACAATAACTGAGTTCATGGGACTTCGTGAAGGCATACCTAGAGGGGATCATAAGGCTAGTTTTACCATAGACTTGGATGACAAAAAATATTTCGGGGAGTCTGTTTACACCTCTAGTCACAAAAGTGAGAATAAAAAGAAAAATGATGAAAATGAGAAAAAAGACAAGTCCCTAGGTGAAACCGAAAGGCACCTTTGGATGAAGAAAAAGTAAAAATAAAGGATGTATCTGAGGGAAAAAACCTCTCTGAGGCACCCAAGGATAGAGGTTTAAAAATTCTCTGAGTTGCGCAGGAACAGTCACTGATGTTAGTGGAAGAGGTTTTTGCAGTCAACATAAATACAAAAGAAAACCCTTGGATGGTATATTTTGCAGCATCATTGACAAAGATAGAATAAACCAAGTTTAAGGACTTCTTCAAAAAGAGACAGATAAACTTTGCATGGTCATATGTGGACATTCCTGGGCTGGATCCAAACCTAATATTGCACCATCTACCATTACAGTCAAGTATTAAACTAGTCAAATAGAAGTTAAGGAAAATGCATCCATAGATTAACCTGTTGGTCAAAGCAGAACTTAAGAAACTCTTGGATGTCGGATTCACAAGAACCATAGACTATACAGACTAGATTTCAAATCTGGTACCGGTAACTAAACCAACTGGGTGCATCTGCATTTGTACAGCCTTTAGAGACATCAACAAGGCATGTCCTAAGGATGACTTCCCTTTGCTGAACATAGACATGATAGTAGATCTTACAAAAGGATACGTGACGCTATCCCTCATAGATGGTTTCTCTGGATATAACCAAATCAAAATCGTAGCTGAAGAACAACACAAGACAACTTTCACATGTCCATGGGGCACATACTACTGGAATGTTATGCCTTTTGGGCTTAAGAATGCAGGAGCTACCTACCAACGAGCAATGACTACAATTTTCCATGACTTTGTACATACTCTCATGGAAGATTATGTCAATGACATTATAGCTAAATCAAAAATATGGTATATCATTTGAAAGTTCTAGACAAGATATTCCAGAGGCTAGAGAATAACAACATCAGACTAAATCCAAATAAATGTGTCTTTGGAATGAAATTAGGGAAACTTCTAGGTTACATCATTTCTAGAAGAGGAATTGAAGTAGATCCAGAGAAGGTGAAAGCTATTGTAGAAATATCTCCTCCAGTCAGTATTGGTCAATTAAGAACACTATAGGGAAGATTATAGTCTATCAGGCGTTTCATTGTACAGTTGGCAGACAAAATATACCCATTTCAACATTTACTCAAGAAAGGAGTACCATTTGTGTGGAAACCTAAATGTCAGGAATCTTTCCAATAGATCAAGGATTATCTTCTTACTCCACCAGTTTTAATGCCACCTACAAATGGAAAACCATTGATACAATACATTTCCACAACTCAGTCAGCATTAGGAGTCCTTCTCACATAGAATGACAATCAAGGTCATGAAAGAGCAGTGTATTACATCATTCATATGTTGGTAGGATATGAGTTACATTACAACAACATAAAATGTGTTTGTCTTGCGGTAGTCTTTGCTACTCAAAATCTTTGGCACTATATGCTCAATCACCAAACCATGTTGGTCGCAAAGATTGATCCCGTCAAATATCTCCTAAGTAGAGCAACATTAACAGGTTGATTGGCTAAATGGGTTATGATACTTTGTGAATATGACATCCAATATGTGGAGATGAAAGCTATAAAAGGACAAGTGATTGAAAATCAGTTAGCAAATGCACCCATGAAGGAAGATCATCCTTTAGTGGTGGATTTTCCAGATGAATTTATCTTCAACATTGACAATAGAACTAAATGGAAATTATACTTTGACAGGTCACATAAAAATCGTTGTTCAGGAGAAGGTATACTATTTGTTACACCTCAGGGCGATACTATTCCAAAATCATTCAGAATTGCTTTCCCTTGCACCAAAAACATAGCAGAGTATGAAGCCTTAGTGATAGGATTAATAATGGCAGTCCAATGGAAAATTAAGAGTCTACATGTTTACAGGGATTCCCAGCTAGTAGTCCAACAAGTAAATGATGATTATGAGACTAAGGATGAGAAACTTGCCCCCTACAAGCGCATGGCCGATAGTTTCAAGCAGTAATTTGATGAGATCACCTTTCAACAAATACCACATATTCAAAACATGGCAGCATATGCTATGGAAACCATGGGTTCCTTACTGGATATTGCTAGCAACATGCCTAAGTTCGAGTTTTTGGTCGAACAGTTGTTGGTCCCTACCTATGATATCCTCGATTATGTGATGGTGTGTATAGTTGTTGGTCCCACTTCCCCTTGGTACAAGGACGTATACGACTATCTAAATTCCCAAACCTTACTTGTAGACCTGTCAAACAACCAGCATAGAACCTTTGTCCATAAGTCAGCTAAATACACCATCATCAGAGATACCCTGTATAGATGTACCTTAGATAATGCCCTAATGAGATCTCTCGATGTTGAAGAAGCACAAGAAAATTTGCGAGAATTGCACGAGGGTATATGTGGATCCCATTTGAGTGGTCCTACTTTATCCTATAAAATTATGAGATTAGATTATTATTGGCCTACAATGGAAAAGGACTCATACATCTTTGTTAAGAAATGTAGATAGTGTCAGATACATGGAGATTTGATAAGAGCACCACATAGGAGCTTCGTCTGATTACTTCACCATGGCCCTTTGCCCAATGGGGACATGAACTCATAGGTAAGATACACTCTCCATCATCCAATGACCATAAATTCATCATAACCGCAACCAAATACTTCACCAAATGGATTGAAGCTATTCCCATGACTTACATCACCGACACACAAATATCCAAGTTTATCCTAAACTATTCGGTATGGTGTACCTCAATCCATTGTCACAGATAATGGTCACCCATTCAAAAACCAAGAAGTGTACCATTTATGTGAAGAATTGCATATCAAACATCATTTTTCCACCTCGTATTATGTGCAAGGTAATGGCCAATCCGATTCATCTAATAAAACCATTGTCTGAATCCTAAAGAAGACTGTCAATGATGATGGCCGTGATTGGCACCTACAGCTTAATCTTGCCTTATGGGCTTACCACACAAGTATTGGTACTCCCATTGGCACCACTCCATAATCCCTAGTGTTTGGATCTGAAGCTATCTTACCTATTGAGGTTGAAATTCCTTCCCTGAGGGTATCCTTGAAGGGTCATAATAACGATGAAGAATACTGTGTATCTAGACTACAAGAGCTAGAATTACTAGATGAACGAAGACAGAAAGCATTAGATCATTTGCAAGCATATCAGAATCATCTTTGTCATAGCTATAATACGAAAGTTCTAAATAGACACTTTGACATTGGTGATTTGGTTTTAATGGAGAATCCCAAGAATCAAGCTGAACGAGAAAAGCTAGGAAAGTTTGAACCTAACTGGTTAGGGCCCTATATAGTCACAAAACCATTTGGATCAGGATTGTATCAACTCTCTACCCCTGAAGGCGAACCACTTTTGTCACCAATCAAAAACCTTCATCTGAAGAGCTTCTATGCGTAGCTTCTGAGAATTTATGTCTTAATTGAGAAAATACAAAAAACAATATGAAAAAACAAAAAAATGGTTACCTTGATGAAAACCTGGCAAATAGGCATCTTGGTAACACCAAAAAAATTGGAAAATCAAAAAAATAGTAAAGAGAAATAATTCGTCCAATAGTGAAAACCACTTTGATGGCTCTATGGATAGGTACCATGGTGAAACCTGGCAAACAAGCATCATGTGTACTCAAACTCGCTCTTTCCATCATTCCAATAAGACTTTTCACCATCCCTCATAATAAATGGTTGTCTTGTTCATTTCTCGGAACAATTGACATCAAATTCCATTCCATCACATTCCCCAGTCCATCTTGCATGTCTTATTCCCAACCGAGGGGAAATATTTATTATGTGCCATGTGGACCTTGTACATAGCATTTCGCAATCGGAAAATGTCCTGAAAAAATCTAAAAACATTAGAAAACTTCAAAAATAAAAATAAAAATAAAAACATGTCAGAAAATCCCAAAAACAGAGTCAAGTCAGTCGTGTAAATTCAATCATGGACATAATCAAACTACGTTGCCTCTACGACTAGACGTAGGCAAGGCCATCTATCGATGTGCCCTTGAGGCATTAGTTCTGTCTATCTAGGTTTTTCACGTCTCACACACATTAAAATCGTGACTCTTTGTACATTCAAACTCATTGGTCGTGTCAAACTACGAGGTCTCTACATGTACAACATAGGCACAACTAATCAATTGATGAGCTCCTGAGACTGCACTAGGTCAGTCCAATAGGGTTTATCACATTCATTATCAGACACATTGCATATCATCAGCTTAAGTACATATCGTCAGCTAGTTATGTCAGTTAAATTTTGGTCGAACTACAAGGTCTGTACGTGTACAATGTAGGAAAAGAAAATCAATCGATGAGCCCCCGAGGCTGCATTAGGTCAGTCATTTAGGGTGTATCATCTCATGTCATACACTGTCAATAAACACACACAATCAAATCAGTCCAGGAATAAAAACAATTCATGCATCAACAAGGAAAACATCTCAAAGTCATCACGTCGGTATCAAACACATTGTCAAAATGATCAACTTTTGTCATACACAAGATATGTCTTTCTTGTCAATGGACACTGTCAAATTTTCATAGCCTCATGTAGCTTGTTGCATCAACATCATTAGGCTCCAATGTCTTGTATGGCACGTGTCTTTATGAAACCAAGCTTTTTCATGCCTTACACAGATAGTCACCAAGTCAAAACCAGACTTAGCGTCTTAAGAGATATGTGTCATCCCTCACATCCTGCCATGTCAAACATCAAAAAAACCCACAAGATCAAGTTTTGGCGAAGACTTTTATTTGGATTTATGACTTTATATCTTAATTTGTCTTATCTTTTTATCAATTTGTGCATAAGTCCGGTAACTAGCTTTCTCAAGGATGTCCCTTGAAGGATTTAGAGAAGCAAGGATGTCTCGAGACTCTTTTTCTTTGACTTTTGTCTGTCAACTGTCTTTTTAAACTTTGGATTTTGAGTCATGTTACTAGTTTCTTCAATAATTTCCTATCAAGGATTTAGAGGAGCAGTGACGTCTCATGAACCATCTTTTATTTTTTTGTTGTATGTGGTTTGTCAAGATAAAACGATTGGGGCAATCTTGTCCTTAGTATGAGTTAAGACACTCCTTGTCTACGAATATCTATTTTTTCGCAGATGGATGACTTTGTACACTATGGTCTATCTCATATCATGGTGTGTACTATCCATTTGTGTTAGTCCCGCCCAATGATGATAAAAATGTAAGCTTAGAAAATCTAGAAAAGTATCGAAGATCATATGTTTTTCAATCAACCACCTTTGTTGTTTCTTACTAAAATTCTAAAATCATCCATACTAACATTTCTCCTCTCCGACATAATGATAAAGTCCTGTGACACAACAAAAAAACAAATAGATAATCTGCATATGCATACATTCTATAAGCATTTTGTATCGATACATTGCATTTCAAACATATAATCACATTTACATCTTCATAGCATATATAGGAAAATCATGGCATAATAGGCATTCCATCATCATAAGATACATAATGTAAACATTGCATGTACATATAAGACCATCACATATAAATAACATCATATAGAACATTGCATTCCATTGTCCATCATAAATAAAGAAATCATAGACTACATAAACTCATTCATAACTAATATATACATACATCATCATAAAATAGAACTACATATCGTATAGAAGTTGCCAAAAATCATATATATATATATATATCACTCAAAATGATGTGTCACAACACAATATCAAAGTGTATCCATAAATTAAAATGAGCTCGTAGGCTCTCTGATCATAATATAATGTCTACATGTATAACAAGTGTCAACGTGTCCCACTGCCACTACTGCCATGTGGTGAAGGTGGAGGAAATTGCCTAGGAGGTAACCTCTCTGAGGTGGAAGGCTTGTCATATGGACCTGATCTCAATGGACTTGCCACACCCTCTGTACTCTGAGTCCTAGTCTGACTCCTGCTTTGTGACCTGTGGTTGCAAACCTTTGAAAAGCTAGGAGCTCATCTCTCTGTTGGCACCACTGACTCATATAGATCTATGTAATATGTAGCCCTCTATACTAATGTAACTAGCTCATGAACCATACCATTAGATGAAGTTCCACTGCAAAGCCATCTAACCTTTGTATACTACTGCTCTGTCTCCTATCTCCTAGCTATAGCCTGGTCTCTCTCCATCAGAGCATTATCCCTCTCTATCCGCAAGGCATCTTGCTCTGTTGTAATCGCTCTCAACCTCTCCTCCAAAGCCTCCCTATCACTATCTCTAGGAGAATCACCCTCCCGTCTCCCCTCTACAATCCGATCCCGAAGATCTCTCTCTTGATCCTCCATAGGTACCTCCTCAATATCATCCTCCCCATAGCCTGTTAGAATACCAAGAGGATCAATATCCATAGCAACCTCCTCATCCTCTACAAGGTCCTCTCTGCCAATATATACCTCTACATGCTCCTCTACAACTGCCTCCTCGGCAACATGCTCATCTCCAGCCTTTGCCTCTACTCCACCAAGGATGTCCAACATCGGTACATCATCAACATCCACCTCTCGAATAGGTGATAGTCCACTTACTTGACCACCTCTTTGATCTCTCCATCCTCATCTACCACCTTTGCCTCTACCATCATCATCACCACCCCTACCTCCACCTCTACCAATACCTCTACCCCTACACCGCCCTCTCAGCCCTATACCTCATCTCTCTACTAGTGTCGATTGGTCTGGATCTGTATAGGGAATAGGACGATGCTCTGCCCACCATGTGTCATACGCACTTGTAGTCCTTAGATCTGCTGCTCTGCCTCTCCATGCCCACTGTAAAGATTGTAATGCTTGAATCTCTGCCTCTGTGGTAGCTACTGGTATCATAGGCCCCCAGTGTGGAACCTCTTTGGAAGATCGAGAAAACTCTACTCTACCTCTAGGCTCATCTTGAACCTCCCCAAACTGTCTAAAAACCTGATTAGGCAAGTGTCTCTCAATGATGTGTACACTCAAAATGGTCCTACCAATAAAAGATTGTGTCTGCCTACAAAATGGTAAGTGCCTGTCCTCGTCTGACCATCTCTCACAATCTAGGTATGGCCTCCATGTGAACTGATCCAATGTGTCAAGCGCATGTCGCCAGTAGCCTGTGTCTCCCACATGACTCCCACATGACTCTGAGTATGTTTCTCGTATATCAAAAAACATATGGAGATCTATCCTCCCACTCTGCAGTAACTGAAGGATTAAACACAGGTATCCGCTTCCATGCCCAAACCATGAGAAGAGTTGTACCACAACTCATAGACTGTGTGTCATTGTACACTATATCGTGTAGATGAAAGTATAACATACCTAATAAATAGGGACCCCAGGCATACACAACCTCCCTCTCCAACATTCCCACAAGCAGATTTCCCCACCTAACAAGAAAACCATGACCCCACTGGTCTAGAAGAACTATCCCCCCAATCAGTGTACATAGGATCCAATCAATCCTCTCGTACCTGTCAGCCAAAGCCTGCCATTTGATCTTGTAGTGCTCTATCCCTAGACTCCTAATGTCATCATACACATAAAATCTAGCAAGCTTGCTGAATCCACGTTGGGTATAATACATAACCCACTCTCCTCTAATAGGTAGTCTCAAAATCCTATAGACGTCCTCTAATGTAACCGTCGCCTCCCCAGTCAGCAAATGAAATGATGAAGTCTCAGAATGCCGTCGCTCACACAATGCGGTCAACATACCTTTGTTTGCCCGAATCGTGGGCATAGTAAGCACATGATGTAGTCCCAGTCTCTAGAGTAATCCTGTCTCCACACTGGCCAACCGAGATCTCAACTCGAAAGTATCAGGACATGACTCCTAAGTATAGATGGGATCTAAAATGACCTACAAATTGCATTTCAAACCATGAGGTCAAATGTCCAGTTTTTCAAAGAATTTATTAGAAAATTTTACCAGCGAAATGCGGTTCACAGAATCACATGTGGTGTTTTTTTCCACATGCGTTCCAAAACAGAGCATTTGCGTTGCACATTTCATATGCATTGTAAAAATCCATACCCCTTTTAAACCAAAGAAAATGCATTGCACAAGTTAAAATGTGGTGCATTATCTATATGCCTACCAAAATGCATATGCTTTTCATAATATCGCATGCGTTGCATTAACCTACATGCATCTATCCTAAATGCAGTTGCAATGCACTAATGCAAATGTGGTGCATTATATATCACATGTGTTGAATTCCTAAATGGCCTAACCTATCCTAGACGTCTTTTAAAATATGCGTCATTCCACAAGCAGATGTGTTGCGTACGATCTCATATGCGTTGAATGCGAAAGACCGCATGTGCAAATAAGTTTTTAGGTGCCTAAAACTACGTGCAAAAAGAAAGTTCAAGAGCTCATTTTAGGGTACATACCGATGGTCCTGCGTCAGCTGGTCGTCTAAATGTCCAGATCCGATAACCGCAATGTGAGGCATAGGGAACTGGAGCCATCTTCATCCAATACTCAGAGAAAAAATCTCAATTCTTCAACTCTTTCAGGTAAAAATGAATTGGTTTTCAACCTAATTTCTATTTATACCTAGGTTTTGGGTGGCATTTCTCTTGACCTTGTCTATTGGCCATGTAAACCTTCAACTTCTCATGACCCGTGCACATCCCTAACACTTCCAGATTCAATTCCGTCAACTCCATAGCATTTCTGACTATCAAATTGACTTATTAGGAATATTTCCTGATTTTTTTTGAACTTTTTCAAAAATTTGTCAATTTTCTCGAGGGGGCATATCCTAACCTATTTCATGTTGGGGCACGATCGGGGCATATTTTCTTTGATACAACGCTGAAACGACATTGTATCAAAGAGGGGCAAACTGTAGACACTGAAAATTGGTCTAGGCCTGCGAGTACCACTTTCGACATAATTTTCTAATGTCCATGGTCATGATTAAATAATGTTTATTGTTTATTTACCTTTCTAACACATCTTTCCTCTATTAATTAAATACCCCTTTTTAATTAATTCATTAATTCATTATGACCCTTATTCAACCTTGATTAAATCAATAAATCATATTTTATTAATTATGTCGCAAACTAATTAATTCTCCTTCTTAATTAAATAATTTATTATTTAATTAACCCCTTTATCATATTTCAACTATAATTAACTATTTATTATTTTAATTATTCAATTAAACCTTTTCAAGAAATCAATTAAATAAATTACATTATTTATTTAATTAAACCATTTCAATTTTTGAATGTTGAATTAAATTAACATTTAATTCATAATTAATTGTTTCTGTCACATTCTTCTGTCATCCAGTTATCTAATTATTCACTGACCATATGACTTGAGATCTATTTAAATCCACCAATTATCTTCTGATTCAGTATCTGATTGTCTCTGTGAAAGGACTCTCTGTCACAACTAGTCAGTTAACTCATGTTCTATCTGACATAAAACTCACATCGCATGACATTCATCAGTCTTGATCGTTGATATCTCTTTCGAATATGAGCCAATCATTCAAATACCCAAAATCTATAAAATGATCTATCATTATCATTATTCCTCCTCACGAAATCAATACTTTTGAGAAGAAACTTAATCTTCGATATTTTTCTTAGAAATTACAACAAGGTTATGCTTGCATCAACACATAAAATATGAGGGCAAGAATACTGATACAACAAAATAGAGAAGGACAATCAAGATAATTTGAAGAAGTGGATGCATATTCGGTGAGATCATTCCAGTTTATTGTGTTTATTGTTTATTGTTCATTTACTTGTTCTTTATTGTTTGATTTAGATTAATACTTGTTAGATTAGATTTAACCATCTCATTTGTGCAAAAATTCTATTTATCTATGTTACATTTTCTATCCGAGATAGAATGTTGGAGGCCTACTGGAAGGAGTATGTGAAATCATCAATGAACTTTTTTGCCTCTACACGAATGCCACCAACCCATTTATCTGCTTCCAACGCAATCCTACTCAAATCCTCCAAGCTGCTAACTGATTCTCTGGGAAGCTCAATTGAGGATCAACTATCAAATTCTCCTGCTCACATGGATGTGCAAGGTTCTGCACATATTTGATGAATGTTTTATACTCCTTCAATATTTTTCACTTTCCTTCTGTATGAAGCAATTTGTCCTTCAAAGCCTGGTAGGAGTTATCACACTCCTCAATTATCTGGGCTCCCGTGGGGTGACCCAAATCAATGGTATTAATCACATAGTTCTCTGACCTCTCCTGATCTCGATCACACTCTTCCCTCGAAACAGCCACCTGAAGCTTGCATGAGCCGAACTTATTTGTTGAAATATTTGAAAATTTCCTAGCCCTTTTCTTCTCTTGCGATGCACTGATCCTAGTGATTTATTCATCCATCTTGATTGTTGGGTCAGTATCATCCTTTGGATCCTTCCTCATCCTCTTTGTTAGCCAATTAGGTATCGCCTGCTGTGGATTGTAAACAATAAGGGGCTACTCCTCAATGGCTTCTTCTTCATGCACCTCCTCTCTAACAACACTTTTTTGAGGCTCGTCAACCTCCATTTGTTGAATATCTTCTCTCGAACCTCAAGCATCTTGTCTTGTGGTATTTTCTTCTTCTAGTGTTGTATCAATCATCTTCTGGAAATGATTATTTGTTGTCATTTCCTCTTCCTATTAGATCTCCCTTCTAGGTGCATTGAAACTCAAGCTATCCAACTCCCTAAGTGGTGGTTGGTTAACCTCCTCAAATTCTTGCTCCTCATTAGATTTATTTCTCTAGCTTCCAAATAGTGAAAACTCCCTCACACTCGAAGATCGTGTGGGAAATTCCTACTCTACCCTCTGAGGCATTGGTTGAACTGGTACTTCCTTCCATGACTCAACAACTTGGGCAATCTGTTTTGTCTTCTTTGCTGACAGTGGCCTCTGATCGCCCATGAGATAATAAGTGAGAGCAATTGAATTAATTTTGAGCTGACTCACATGCCTCTCAACCCAACTCCTCGTGAATGTCAACACCGATATTCTTAACATGTCCAAGTCTTTGATTTCTGACTCTGACCAATCTGGTGGTGGGACTGGTGTGTTTCTTACTAACTCATAGTCCGACTGCATGACGTTCATGTCCTTGTCCACCTGATCTAGAACTAGAATAATTTCACATTCTCTAATCAACTTCAAGGGTAGCCTGGTGAACATCCTTCTCCTTACTTTAGTATCATCAACTTCATTATCCCATAAGTGCTCGAATGAGCCTTGTGTCTATACTCCACACCTTTTGTTACCCGAATATTATTGTAAGGATCAAAATCTTGCTTGCTAGTGTAGTATGAAAGGTGAAAGAATTGCAACTTGTCCTCAGCTTCTCTGGTTGCTTGCAAGGAAGGATAAAGTTCACTTGGATTTCCTTTGATGATAGGGAAGTCCAATCCTCCTTTTTTCGTCTTCTTCTAAATTTTATCATAGGAAATGAGTTGCCTAGATACTTCTAACATCACCATTCTATCGGTGGGGTATCTCGGTAATCTATATGGATATGAGGTGAACCCCTATAGCCTAATATATGTACATTTCAAAAATTGGATGAGCCAATATCCATATTCTTCAATCAATTCTTGTGTCTCCTTCAATATCCTTTGTTGAGTACTCTGCTAAAGAGTCCTCTAAATGTGCATGGTGAAGGAACCATTCACCCATTTGTAGCTAGAGGTGCTAGTCAAGTGTAGCTATGGGCAAACCTCATAGATTTTGAATTTTTTAGGGCCACACCCAATTGGATCATTGTAGGTAATCCCTTTCTACTTGGTCATTCGAGCCAACATGTATACAATGTACGAGCTCATGTAGAATTTATTCGTTCTTCTCTGGCTCATGAACTACTCATCAAAATTGTCGCTTATCATTCTTGCCTAATCAACACACTCTTTCCCTTCCATTATAATCTTGATGTAATAAAAAATCCAAGGCTCAAAGATGAATGCTTGTGGACTTTCGTTCACCCGACTAAGAATCATTATGAGATGATAGTATTCTTGCTTCACGTCATCGACAAGAATTTGTTTAGGAATCTTGGTGTGAAGAGGTCTAGACTTCTACATCCAAATTGTATTTATGATACCAACACATGTCTCAAAGGTGGAGGCATACATTCTGTTAGCTCTATCTTTTTTTTTGTACACCATCCTCTTAGAAGTGGGAATCCCAAATGTCTCTCCAATGGAATCAGGCCTGAAGTTGGCAAATAACTTGCCATCTAGAGAAACAATAGTCCTTTGTTCTAGATTCTAACAATTTGCACACTCCATGATCAACTCCAGACACTGAATTGCTGGTGGAAAACCAGCAACTGCATAAATTCCACTCTTCATTATCTAGTGTGCAATGATTGATGGAGGATGGCCTCCCAACCCATACATTCTTCCTCTAAGTGCGCCCAAGTTGAACGAACCGAGGTTAGTATCACTCATCCCTGCCAGCTCTGAAGTAAACTTTGATTCAGGTAGGAATGGTTTGCCCAACTTCTTTATCACTACTTTCCTGGACACATTGGCCTTGCTTTCTTCAACATTTGTAACCTTGTTTTCAGCCTTGCTTGTTCCTACAACATCTCCTCTTCTTGCTTCAACCATCCTGCAAAATAAAATGTAGACATTAGATTTCAGACTTAGAAAATAAATCACCCCGAGATGGCCACAATATGGAGTTAGATTCGAAAATAATAGCCTTCAGCATAAAAATACTCATAACTCCAAACCTCAAACTTTTCAATTCCAGAGCTTGAAACTTTCAGCAATGTGACTTTCAACACTTAGAAAAATTTGCACCAGCTTGATACTTCAACACTTAGAGAAAAAAAAATTACTTCAGCCCTTCAATTCTCGGAAAATTTTACTTCAGCTTGATACTTTCAACAACCTCTCAATTTCTCAAGAAATTTCTTCTCACTTTAGAAACCTCTCAACTTCTTAGGAAATTTCTTCTCACTCAGCATAAATTCACATGTGCAAATGGTGAGAAGATAAGAAAAACTTTGTTGCTTAAATAATCGTGCTAGAGAATCTTGCTAATTTGTGTGGGAGTCTATTTTAGAAATTTCCACTCCCACTACTTAGAAATTTTTTAACTTTGGCAAAGTGGTGGGTGAGTTATCAACCAATCATCATAGAATTTTCCTTAACTGGAGATTCCTTCCCATGCAGAATTCAAAATTTTGCCTCCTAACTACTAGCTAATTTAATCGTTCGTGAGGGAATCACTTTGATTTATTTCGAAATTTCCACTTTGACTCCAATTAAATCCGACATCTATGGGGAAATTAAAATTTCCAACCCATTAAAATTTTCAATAAAAATCTATGGGAAAATTTTAAATTTGTTTCAAAACATCTCACCATGTGATTAAAATTACAAGCAAATCATTCGACCCCCAAAATTTAATCTCCCTTAGAAAATAATCAAGGCGATTTCAGAAAATATTTCCCTTTGGAAAAAAATTAAAATTCCCTTAGAAAAATAATTCCTAACTTTATTATTTCATGGGCACACTTCAAAGGGGTTGATTTAATTTTTCGCTTGACCCATTGAAAATATCATTAATGTTCATCTCACTTTTTGAAAATATTTCACCACCTTGAGTTTTATTTCCACACCTTAGAATTTTTCTCGAACTCATTCATCTTTGCAAAGGGAACATTTAATGGGTCCAACTTTATTAGAAAATCCCCATGCCTCTAGCCACCTTGTCTTGCCTTAGAAAAATTCTCCTTATCGACCTTTCATTTTTTGGTGTATTTCTCTAATGGTGTTTATTTTGCCCCCTTTAGACACTTTCATTTTAATGTTGTTGTACCCAAACCATTTTTTTTGCTTCATTAAGGATTTTTTCTTAAAGAGTAAACTTTGTTAAAATGATGTCAAAATACAAGTTTTGGGCAGGTCAAGCATGGACTTTGGTCATTATCGTGTCACTCGTCAGCAGCAATTGGTCAATACCTGGAAGTCAGAATTTGAACCTGGGATCCAAAGCAAAGCATGTTATGATGGAGGAGCATTTCACAAGCATATTATGCTCCTACAAGGTTAATTCAGTGATCAGAGGAGTGCTTTTCAAAGCAAAGACAGATGCAAATTTCAAGCAGAAAATAGATATGCACCCCTATAGTCCAGGGGTGCCCTTATTTTTGGAGGCTCAGATCTCATTACACGTGCTTTCTAATGGATTAAATCTCTTCAGAATTAGCCCAAATTTCCAACGAGCTATCAATCAAAGACATACGTAGTGCAGAACTCCAACAATTGATGTCAGAAGCTGAGGATATGAGGAGGTAGGTCATAGAGGACTGCCAATTTATGGTTTATGTACCCCTATAGCTCAGGGGCACTCTTGAATTTGGCCTCCCGGATATGTGAATTTTCATATGGGGTCTTCCTAAGATCTTCTCTGATCTAGTATATCTTTGCAATGCATCAGTTTGCAAGCTGATCCGATATTCTTGGAGACCATGACAGAGGTTCTTCTAAGCACGTGAATCAAAAGGTGGAGAAACATAGCAATACACGCTTGCGCTTCTGTAGGCCGGGGGTGTCCAACATTTAGGCCTTCCAGATGGGTTTTTTGCATTTGCAGTCTTCACGAGACTTGTGTGCAATTACTCCATCTATCCAACAAGTCTAACCATCAACCTCCGAGATTTGGCAAATACTCATACGTGCGAGGTCAGTGTGAGAATATTGAAAAGTGAATGCAACTAGAAAATGTCTAAGTATGGGGAGTACACATCTCCTTGAAAAATGTTCCCCTCTCTTTGAGGTCTTAGAAGTAGTTTTCTTGCTTTGTCACCTCCAGAGATATCTCTTGTAATTTGATCCAACTATGTAGAGAGACAAAAGGTGCATGAATCAGAGCACTCCGGCTCCCGGTGTTAGGGGTCAAAGTGTGGTGTCAGGATGAAAGTTAAACTTTTGTCAAAATGGTGTTTGCACCCTCATAGACCGGAGGCACCCATCTTTTTGGGGTTCCTAACGCAGCTAAGTATGAGACCTTGCATCAATTTAATCAAAGGCGCCTAATTTTTTGAGGTGTCAAACGTTGATTTTAGCCGTTGCAGCTCCCAGTAGACATTTCATCCTTTTTATACAAGCTTCATAGTGGATATCTCAGTTTAGTCACAAGCTCACTTAGTCACCTAGAAATTAGAGCTGAACATGGCCAACTATAACTTTGCAATCATCTATAAAATAGGAGATAGTAAAAAAATCAATAACTCTTGCAAATGGACGCCTAGAAGGTCAAATTTGGACTTTTTGGAATCAATGAAGTTACCCGAGTGCATCCAAATGCTATGTTATTTTTTTCTAGGTATTTAAAATAATATTTAATTTTTGTTTTGCATTTAAAGTATTAAATGGAGATTTTCTTCAATAATTTATTATTGGTGCTTTTTTAATGCTAAGTCTTAAGTTCGTATGCTAAAACAATATTATTCTAATTCTCGAGACTCAGAGTCAGTGGTAGTTCAGTTGGTGGAGGGCCAATTGAATTCTTTCCTTCAGAGTTAGGTTTTGAATCTTGTAGTCTTTCTTTTATGGTACGATTTTGTTCTATTTATGCAAGCATGGCGTCCATTTCTCATTCATCCTGTTTAGGAAATTCAAATTTCTTCAAGATTTGGGTGATTTTCATTAGAAAATCAAGTTCAAAAGCATTAGAGATATTATTTTGTAGGTACAAGTCCAGATTCATCAATAAAATTCTAGACAAAGTGGCAATTTTGGTAAAAGAAGATTAATAAATAATAAAAAAGCTAAAAAAAATCTTTCTTCTTGTCTAAAATTCTTCCATTTTCTCGTCTAAAATTCTCACATGTTTGAAGAATTGGAAAATTTTGGGAAAAAAAAACATCTAGATTGATTCAGAACAACTTCCTCAGACAAACCCATGTGCTAGAATTTTTAGGAAAATTGGTTCCAGAGCATCAGCTCTTGAGGCTCTGATTCTCTTAACTAAAATTCCTTTGCATGGCTGAGTAGAAGTCAATTTTTTGCATTTTTGACATTTTGGGTTGTCTTAGAATCATTTTCTAAGAAAAACCCATATCTCAGACTTTTTCATGAAAATTTACCTCTGACGGGCTATTTTTAACCTCAACAAGCTATGTTTAGCTTTCCCAAAATCTTCTCAGAATATAGTCGTGTTCACAGTCAATAGGCGAGTTTTTCAGAATGCAGTTCACTCAACTAGAATTCAAGGCCAAGTCAGTCTTGACTCATGAATTCATCGAGACAGTTGATATGAATCTACATATGATGCTTCCAGAAGCAGTTTTAGATCCACTCAAGATAAGAGATTTGATAATCTAGAACATTCAACAGTCTGGGTTACTTGAGGCCGCTTCCATACCTATCTCAATTCATTGCGTAGAATTCACAATGTCTTGTATTAAGCATTACAGTTCTACTACATAGTAGATACAGTCAGTAGATGGGCGTGTTATTTGCAGTCTCAAACCCTTGGATATCGAGAGAAGTCTAGGTATTCCTCAAAATCTAGATGGTCTATTCATTTCTATGAATTAGAGTGAGAAAGCATTCAATGCTGAAATGGATAAGTGCCAGAGTAAGATGATAGAGAGGTGGTTGAAACAGAAAAAGACCAAGTTGCCAAACAATGTAGGTCGTGGTGAGTACAAGGATGAGCATGCAATTTTGATTACACTTCTCAATCGTGTCTCAGGTCATGTAGATGCCAATAAATCCACCCATGGATGTATTATATTATTGGTCGAATCATATCTAGGCAAGAGCATTATGAATAGGCATCCTTAATAAGTGATGCTATTCACGATAAAATCAACGGTTTCCTAGTTGCACACCAATTTCATATGTGTTCCTACCTCATGTACTTGATCGTCTATCAAGGTTAGTTTAGAGGGTTGAACATGGTGGGCATACTTTGTTCATAGAAATTCTATTGTCACTATGATCAGCTCAAGTTCACGAAGCCTAAAAGATATTTCAAACATGTGCAAGAGGCTTTCTTGACATGTACAATGAGAAACTTGGACCGGGAGTTGCACGTTCGTATCTCAGCGGTTGCTAGAGCAACAATGGAAGATTGGGCGGACTGGTTCATTTAGTTCCCTACATACACCTACATTTGTGTCTATGGATACATAGGAAATACAACTATGCTTCCACGCTATCCTTTAGATAAGATAGTATTCATGGAGTTCCTGAGGCAACTGTATGAGGTTCACAAATATTTGCACCACAAGCGTAAACAGGCTACCAACTTTCTAATGTAGTTCAAAATATATTGGTGTAAGACAACAATTGACGCTAAATTTGTAGGACAGGAGTTAGAGAATTTCAAACTCAAGTACCTGGTTGACACATGCACATATGATCCTTGGGGTCATTACGTAGCATGCCTTAATAGTTGCTCTTATCACAAACCTACAATGGAGGACTACTGGGTGAATTGCGAGGATGACTATGAGGTATGCAAACACAGTTGTAGCAGGTTCTTTCTTTTGTAGATATTTGTCTTCTTGGAAGAAGAGGTGGAAGGTTTGTTAGAGGATGAGGGAGATGCACTTCCTCAGTTTTACAAAGAACAAGTTGATGGACAACCACTATCGACTGTTGATTGGTATGCCAATGAATACTCATCAGTGAAGGAGAGGTCAAGAAGTCATTCAGAATAGTATGCTTTATCTAGAAAGTAAGAGGACCGGGAGGGTATCCATGCCTAGAGAAAAGTCACTACCAGTGGGAGTTTCACTACCTTCTTCATCTAAACCCAAGAAGAAGAAGAGGAGTAACCCTCCTAAGAAGAATTCAGTGCCTAATAACTCACAAGTAAAGGCACTTATTGCTGATTCGCATTAGAGCCTGTTAGAGAGGTAGTTCAGAGTTCACCACAGCCTGAGGTTCAGCCACAAATTTTATTACCAACACTAGAGCAACATCCAATTCCAATTCAGATTTGATTTGGACTTGGACTCACCACCTCTTAGTGACACCTCTACACATTCACTTTCGTCAGAGCCTCCCATTACTTGTATAGATCATTCCAATGGGATTAGTCAGGATTCATCTTGGCTTGAGATTCAACTAGGAAGAAAAAGGAGACAACCATCTTATGTGCTTGATCATTCAGATTTAAATCATGCTTATCAAGATGTGCTTGACAAGAGGATCAAGAAATAGGTCCACATGGAGAGGAATGCGGGTAAGGAGATCATCATTGAGACTATCGTATGTCGAGAGGATAAGAGTATGAATGAGATGGAAGCTCAGGACTTTGAAGTGATCACAGTCAACTTCGGTAGAAGTACTAACCAGATAGAGATTGATGTCCTATAGGTGGCAACAGATAGCACAATGGATAGAATGGTAAAAGATGCAGAAGATAAGTCAGCCCTCAAGGCTGAAATACAACAGCTTCGTCAATAAATTTCTAGCCTTGGACACAGAATAGGGAATGTTGTCACCTCACTCTCGCTGATGTTAGAACCACCCAAAAAATAGGGTCAACTTGATCATTTGGTTGCATATGGTAAGCATTTGGATGATTGGGAGGAGTTCATCACTAGAGGTCGCTTTGTGCTTTCAAATTTATATGAGTTGCGGTACAATGCACGTGAGCTCCATCTACAACTTCAGGATGAGGAGCATGAGTTGGCTATTAGTAGACCCAAAGATGACATATTGATTACTAACTTGGGGATTTCATATGAATCATTCACGGATGTAGAGGATAAGGAGGCTATCTACACTTGGAGGACACAGTTGATTTTCAAGTCTAAGATAGAAGAAACAATAGTATCAGAGTTGGCTGAGAGCAAAGAGCACATCACTAGTGCACTCTGTTAGGTGAGAAACTTCGTGTATCAACTACCATGCCAATATAAATGTTTAGGTGGTGACTATGTTAAGTTTGTTGACATTCAGTCACAGCTCTAGGCAATCATTCATGATAATTTCAGTGGGGAGACCATTGGTTGTAAGATAAATCAACTTAGAGTCATGTCAACATTGTTTGATGAGGAAACCAGGAGTAAAGGAAACTTTCAGTGTCATATCACAGGCGAAGAAGACATGTTGCATAGATATGGGATACTTCGTTGGAGATTTAGTTCCCTAAAGGGTGACATAGTCAAAAACCTCATGGATGGGTTGATTAATTGAGATCAAGGCTAGTAGACTTTAGTTCCCACCTTTCAGGATAGACTTCATGCACGACAGTTAACTTGACGCTTCTTTCCAAGTTAACTCATTGTCTAACATCTCACGCATGTCTATCTTGGAAGTATCTACATTCACTTGGAGTTTATTTTAGGATTTTACGTTAACTGATGGAAGTGTTGCAATTAAATTTCTTTCAATAAGGAAATGCATGCTTGCACATTGTCCATTTAGATTAGATGTATTGGTTAACTGATGGTAACTTTCCAATTAATCGTATAGTTTTGTTTATTAGGGTTTGGCAATAAAATATTGCATGCAACACAAGACTCTAGTTGACTCAAGGTGATTTTAGGGTTTCCTACACCTTTGATGTATATAAATAAGAGCTTTGAGCTCATTTGTAAATAAATTTTGCTTGATATCGTACATGTTGCACCTACCTTGCCTATAGTATTGCTATTATTGTATCTATTTAGGAACTTTTAAACGAGAGAGTAATATATGCAGTGCCGCCTTGCCTATAATATTGCCTATTTTGTATATGTTTACAAGTGTTTATTGTGATGTTGAATTGTTATTCCACTCAGGTTTCATGTAATTATTATGGTGAATGCTTACCTTAGTTAAATATAGTGGTTAGTTTGATCGTAGATTGTATGCATGTCTCGCCTATGCAGTTTACTATCCTAGTTGGCTATCCTTTATGTTCTATTATTAATAAGCCTATTCAAATTGAGAAAATTGTTTTTCCATCTTGCCTTCATGTTGAGAGTTTGTACCTAAAGGTTATCGTGTGATGTGTGTGTTAATAAACCTATTCAACCAAGCAAATTGTTGTGCCATCTTGCCTTCACGCTGTGAATTTGTACCCATTTTATCGTATAAAAACATTCCTACTTTTTTTCCTCATGATTTGTTTACTTGAGGAGATTGGATAGTTTAGAGATTTTAGTTTTAGTTGTAGTTAATGATCTGTGAAACCAGAAAATCCTTAGCTGCAACATTCTTAGCTTTCTTAACCTTGTGCCTCTTCCAACTGAGATAAAAAAGATAGGATTTAGAATACTTTCCTTTTTTCACGCATATTAGAAAAAGAGGGAGTTTCCCCTCCTAATTTGAAGAGCACTCATTATGCAATGCACATAGTTGTCTTTTGGAATTTCAATTAGAACCTCTGGAGTGCTTATTGGAAATAGATAGCTATTGCAAGTGTGTTAGTACATGCTCTTCAGATTATAGAGAGGAAGATCTCTCTTTTCTGATTATTCTATGTAAAAAAGTGTACCAAGGTTCCTATCTTTTTTACTCAGCAGCAGGACACAAGGGTGCATAAACACAATGCGTTGTAGCTAAGCTTTTTCTCTAGTTTCCATAGATTCTCAACTACGACTAAGTAGCTTCTATACTATCCTACCTCCTCAAGATAAACAGATCATGAGGGCATAGGAGCAAAATGGATGGGTTGGATTACTTGAAACCTCCATCTTAGTGGAGTATGGTCGAGGCTTTGAACTCTCAGATATATACCAAGATAAGGTTTGATGAAAGTAAACACTCTATACAGTAGGCTGGATCTAAGAGTTGCCAAGGAGGAGGAACCCCTGTCTGAGGTATAGGCTTGGAAAAAACTTACAGGAAACAACAAAGAATGATGATTCAGCTAACAGGATTCCTAAGGAGGTGACGACACCTGTCCAAAGTGTAGGTTGAAAGACAACTCATTAAACAACATCAAACAATAATGATTGATAACAAAATATCCAAAGAGGTTACGACACCTATCAGAGGAGGAGATTGAAACAAACACTATTAAAAACAAGACTTTGAAAGAGCTCAAGTATTTAGATCAAGCAAGCATGCGCCATATGATTTATTTCTTCAAGCTTCTCCAAAGAATTACAAAGGTTGGGACAACAAAGGCACAAAATCATGCACACTTGTGATCAACCAACAAACTCTTATCCAAGAGTGAAAAAATATGAACAAGCTAACTCTGGCAACAATGGCATAGAAATTTTTCTTAGCAAATAAAGGTTAAACAAAGAATGAGCCTAAGGCTCTTATTTATATAAAATCAAAGGAGTAGGCAACCCTAAAATCTCCTTGAGTTAACAAACAGTTCTTTCCAATCTGCAAGATTTATTCCTATGTCTAAACATAGGCAAGCAAGTAGTTAACTGGAAAACTACTTCAGTTAACTAATACTAAACAAGAGTCAAATTGGGAGTCTACCTTAATTGACTAACACCTAAATAAAGAGAACTATAATTACAAATGTGTCTCCAAATAGACATCCACCTTTTAAGGAGATCTGAGATCCATAAATCGTGGGAGTCAATTAGACATCCTAGATCAATGGGATCTGACATGCATGATCTATGGAGATCTAGAGTCAACTTGGAACGAGCCATCAAGTTGACTTCAGTCGTGTTTATTGCTATTTTGAGGGTAGGATGTCCTTCCTTGGTGCTTTACACTTCTTCAACACTGGTCAACAAAGTCTCAATCCAGCCATTGACCTCTTCGGCCCCCAGGAAATTAATGCTTCTCAAGATGACTATGTGGCTTCTCAACATCTCTTCGCTTGTCACAAGTTGCTACTCAAATTTTATCCATTGGATAGTTGCTTCATCCAACTAGATAGACATGGTTGCAATTTTGGCTGACTTGCAACCATTGGGATCTTCAAGGAATGAACCACGAATGACGTCTTGAAACCGTCTTTGTACCATTTCAAGCTCAATGTATTCTCCTCCCTCATGCTAATATTCTAACTGAGGGAAGGATACTACCAATGTTCTTGCGAAGTTGATAATATTAGTGACAAATTTTCTATAGTCAATCAGCTCCACTAAATTGGCATCGTAGGCTTTCACCTTGTATGCCAATTGTTCTTTCCAATCAAAGAGATGACATTTTTTCTTAATGGTTGTAACCGATTGGTATGCTAGTTGCAGATCAACAATTGTCACTTCCTCTCCCAGCCTCTCTTGAGCTACCTTCAAGTCTGATTGTTGGATCTTTGATCAGAGTCCATGTGCTTTGTCTCTCAGTTGGTATGCTTTTGCTAATACACATTGTCCTTTGTCAACAAACTCATCCACTTGACGTCTCAATTTTTTGTCGTATGTGATCAATTGATGATGGTTTCTCTCAGCTAGGAGATCTAACAGTTCTTGAGGAAAAGCCAAGGAGTTGGGAGTGTCGTGTATCAAGCTAGAAATGCACATTCTTAATTGATGGTTTTTAGCCTTCAAGGTTGCTCTGTCTTGTCCATCCTTCATCATTTTGTCCTTGATGCTGGCTGAGGCAATTCTGAGAAGGTTTGCCTCCACCTGACAAGTGGTCTTCCAAGTTTCACCTTTGATAGCATGAAATCCTCAACCCTCACATTGTGTATGTATTTATCTTTAGGTGGGGTAGAAGTCTCTATGACAACCTCATTCTTTGCATTCCTCTCTACATGTGTTTGCTTCTTCAACTTCTTGGTGGACATGTCTTGAGGGACATGGTCAAACTCTGTGAAGTCAAGCTGATAAGGTCTTTCCCTCTTCTTTCCAAGTGAGATTTCTAACCAGATAGAATCTCAGCTAGCTTCATTGGGAGGAGGAACATTGACCCCTTGAATGCTAGAAGAACGAGATTGTGTCGTGGCGATGCCTCATGGTGGCGAGTCCAAATCAAAGGGACTTTGCGATCTCTGTGATGGTGGTGAAGTCGGTGGCTCTGTTTCTATCATAGGTGTCACTTCTATTGTAACTGCTTCTGCAATGGGTTCCATCTCTATAGTGATTATTTCAATCACTGGCTCTAGTGCAGTTGTAGTGTTCTCAATTGTTTTAAGTAAATTGGTGGTTGTCTCCACCTATACCTCTTGTTGATTTTTACCAGCAATTCCTCTTCTTCCCCATGTGCTCCTTGACATTCGCATTCCTTCTAGAACGATGCTCATCTTCTTATGTCTAGGTTTCTTCCTAGAAGTGGAAGGTAGTGTAGACTAAACCATTGGTGGATCTGATCGGGGAAGTACTACCTTCCTCATCCTTTTATTGTCAAGGTAGAGTTGACTGTGTCAGACTATTCAACCAATTCTTTCCTCAATAGATGTACTCTCTTTTGCATACCAATCTACTTTGTCGAGTGTTTGTGCATCTACTTGATCTGTGAAGAAGGAAGAAAGAATGAATTCTTCTTCATCATCAGATAAGCCCTCGATGTCCTCTGACATGAAATCTACAATTTGTGAGAGCTTGAATCTACTTCAGTTCCTTCTTCTCACTTCGAACTCATCTTCGCAATTGACCCAAAAATCCTCTATGAAAGATTCATGTGATGATCTTTTCTTGAGATGTGCTACGAAGAGTCCTCTGGGATCATATGATGACCTCCTGTCAATGAGGTACTTGAGATTAAATCTCACTATTTCCTGGCTCATCAATCTAGCATTGGTTGTAGTCTTGCATCTATAGAGTCCCATTTGAATAAAAAAGTTTGCAGCTGACTTCTTCTTTTGGAAAAGGTAAGAGTGAACCTCGACCAACTTCCTCAAGAATTACATGAACACTACCTTATCTGAGGGGTAGTGTGGCATCATGGCGGGGTGGCCATTGTAGCCATACATGCGTATGTAGGTGAAAGCGGGGAACTAGATGAACCGATCTACCTATTTCACCATTGCCACCTTGGTTGTTGGTGAAATAAGGATGTGCATCTCATGGTCTAGTTCGCACACGGTGTCCATAGTGAAAAGGTCGTTCATCTTCTTGAAGTGCCTTTCCGCTAGAGTAAAATCAAGGTGAGGAAAGTATTCTTGGAAATTTTGCACACCCAAGGTTCCCACAGTGTTTAGTGTTTTGAATTCGCCTCGGAAGGCTATTAGGTATACTAGGTAGGAACACATGTGGAAATGGTGCTCTTCTAGAAACCTGGTAAATTATTGGTGGAGCGTGTCATTGATCAGAGAGGCCTAGTCGTAATGTTCTTTCCTATTGATTATTTTTCCAATAATATAGAACATCCACGGCTAGAAGGATTTTCCCTCTTCTTGTCTAGTGACTTTGTTGAGTAGAGTGATTAACACTACGTACTCATCTTTGAATTCTCCTCACCCAACCAATTTGGGAAAGCTGGTTTTCCTCACTTTTAACCAATGTTCAACCACTATAAGTGAACACTTATCCTTTGAAGCCTCAAATTCCTTTTTGCATTATGTCACAGATACAACCTTCCTGGTAGGGCATGGTGGAATTCCAAAACATGTCTCTATGTCCTTCGGCTTTAAGATGCAAATCACCTTTCCATCCACTGACATGATTTCTCTTGTTGTAGGGTTGTAATGCTTTGTGCAATTAGTTACAAGCTCAATGCTTTGTAAAGTGATCAGAATGGATGCAGCTTGGAATAAGCCAGACTCTGCAATGTTCTACAATTTAATCTGGTTCATGCCCTCCAAGTCCTCAGAATTGACTTCTAAATTTTTTTGCCATAAGTCCATGTCAGTCGTCTTTAGATAATCATGGTACAAGACAATATTGGTCTTGTATTGTACCTAGGAGTACTGCATTCTACAAGACTTAAGTATTGACTGGGCAATTGACATTGTTCTAAAACTTTCTTGAAACCCTTAAATATAGCGCCTGACAAGAAGTATTTTTCTAGGAAAAATATGGCACATGGGTTTTGTTCGTGCTTGGAGGCTGAACAAACCTAGTTCCTTATATTTTTTGATTTGGAGGCTTTTTCGAAAAGATCCCAAAAAATAGGGGCAACAACTTTGTTGATTCTAGCAAACCTGAGAAGATGGGTTTTGCTGGAAAAATGCGCCGATCATACCCAGCTAGTCAGATCTGAGGTAATCTATCATTTCATGTGACATGTAAAGAATTATAGATAGAAATAGAGGAAGTATACAGAAGGTGGATTGGAATTTATAAACAGCCACTTTGCAATAATCTGCCTCTGGAAACAATCCTCGGAGAAGAATACTTTTACTACCACTGATCTTCAGAAATATCAAAGATCCATCCATAACCTCTACTAGATCTTGAAAATGTGTTCTTGGGAGCTATTTTTTGTTTTATCCTTCAACCTGCAAAAGAATAATGAAGAATGGGGTGCCTAACAAGAATATATGATGATTTGAGCTGAGATCCACCAAGTATGGATGTCAACTCATGATTTACGTCTAATTTGGAGTTCCAAAAGGTTATTTCCACTGATTGTGGAGTGTTTGGCCTCTTTTTGCCTCCAAATTCGCTAACTCAAGTCAATATTGTTTCTTTGAATTCCTTTAGGCGTCCATCCTTGGAGTTGATCTTTTTTTTGTCAATTTTGCAAGCTGAAGTTCCTCCATTTGATCTTTGATTCTAGCTGCTTAGTTGATTTTTGGTAATGGTTGGTAGCTCCATTGTTGAGATAGGGTTGATCTGATGAGATATGTTAGGGAGATATGAACTCAAAAAACTGAGTTTGGGCCTCCAGAATGAAGGGTGCCTTTCCTTGAGAGGGGCACTTTTGAAAATGCCTTAGTCAATTTTCATTGATTGTTCTTTTTTTTTTACCTTTTCAGACCCTTCATGCTTCAATCTGATGTTCTTGTTGACTAATGAATTAGATGAATTTTCTTGACAAGGCATTGGGTAGCCAACTTAGCTCTACACAAGATGATTGACTTATTAGCTGATGAAAGTGAGTTTAGGTCCTTGAAGTTCAAGGGTGCCCCTGGCCAGCAAGGGCGCCTTTGACATTTTGATTGGTTTGGAATATGTTCTAAACTACCTGTCTTGACCTTGGTCATCAGGTGATTCAGTTGTCAGATGTCTTTGTTGATCGTCTCATTGAGGAGATTGATCATAGCTGACAAGGTCATCTTGGGAAGTAGTGAAGATTCCACCTGAATCTGAATGCCTTCAAGAAAGGGTTCCTTTCTTCAAGAGGGGCACTTTTGGAAATTCCTTAGCCAATTTCTGGCTTGTCTTTTTCAGTTCTTTAGTTTTGTCTTTTTTTGCTTGATCTCAACTGGTGATCGTCTGGCATGTCCAGTGAATGTGTTATTGAATTGATAACGTAGCTAAGAGGAAGTTGGAAAGATATTGTGTATGAAGTTGTTGGTGACAGGTTCATCTGGTACCTTGAATTGAGGGGCACCCCTAGCCAAGGGGGGCGCTTTTAGCTTGAGGATCTCTATTTTCACATCTTTATTGTTGTTAGCTCCTCCACACTTTGCTAATGATTGGTCTTTGATCTTTGAATCAAATGATTTGACTAATGGTCACGTTGTCGAGACAATAGGAACACGAAGGAGATGAATGATCTGAAGGTGTCAGGTGCTTTGATTTTCCCTTTGAGATCCAAGGGTGCCTTTCTTCAAGAGGGGCATCTTTTTGACATGTAGACTGGGTTTTGCCTTGGTAGCAAAACGTGGAGGTTCCAGAGTTAGCCAAATTTTGGCCTTTTTTATTTTGAGAAACTCCCTCATTATAAAAACATCTTTTTGAACTTTTCCACCA
This sequence comes from Sequoiadendron giganteum, assembly GCA_007115665.2. Classification (NCBI taxonomy): domain Eukaryota; kingdom Viridiplantae; phylum Streptophyta; class Pinopsida; order Cupressales; family Cupressaceae; genus Sequoiadendron; species Sequoiadendron giganteum. The sequence goes on along the minus strand of CM021101.1, from coordinate 153,813,899 downwards.
TGGCTTTTTCATTGGATCTTTTGAGGTTTAGCTTTCATCACCTTGTACTAGTTGATCTACCATTAATGGTTGCGAAGTTCCTAACTTTGTTCCTAAAAATCGAGATTAGACCCACCAGAGTAAAAAAATGTCTTTTGCTGATTTTGAGTTGATCAGTGTGATTGTGAATTCAATTAACCCTATCAAAATCATTTTCAATCATTTCCGAGAAGGTCCTATTTTTAAGAGTTTCCCTAAAAATAGGGGCATAAAACCCTAATTTTCAGATTTTCAGAATTTTAACCATAGGTTCCTTGATAGAAACCCACAAAGACTTCATGTTTTTTTTACCTAAAACATACTTTCGACAATTTTTTTACATTGTTTAGCTCAATTTAAGCAAAAATGCCAAAAATTTCATTTTGGGTCCAACATTGTTCATACTAACTTATACTCCAGAGGTGTTAGTTATTATGCCAATAGTTTTATGGCACCCACCATGGGGCATGAGGAAAGAAAAATTCAAGAAAGATTCATGCTTTATGTCATGGGAATGAACATTTACGTCCTACTGCTCCAGTTCAAGAACCAGGACTCACTCTGGCTGCCATACAACTGAACTTTGTGCTAGTTCAAGGCTAGCAGTCAAACATCATCAGTAGCCTGCAAAGTTTTATCTTTGAAAATCATACATCTACTACTCAGTGGAGAAACACAACTACTAATCTAGACAAAGAAGAAGAAAAGGCGGATCTTGCAGTAGGTAGACCAGTTTTGCCACCACCAGCATGGGAATAGGACATCCTGCCTTATCAAGTTTACTACTGACGGAGGCATAATCCTCCTATTCAAGAGAGGAAAAATCCTCCTATTCAAGAGATGCACAATCCTCCTATTCAATAAGAGTCATGCTTTGAAGAGGTTCCTGAAAATTTCCTAGAATGATTAGAAGAATAATCTCCAGTACCACCTGAAGTAATGGCTGACAACAACAACAACAACAACAATAAAAATCACAATGGTTAGAATGAAAGAAACGTATGACATCCAACCCCACTGCCTTGGGGTGACAACATCGGACCATCATCCTTACAAGGACATCATGAGTTGCCCAAGGGATCATGAAAGTTCCTCGATTTCATGGTGATGGATCTAAATATCCTGATGAATACATTTTAGTATTCACAGCTGCTTGTTCCATTTTGCATGTTGCACATGGAGATATAGTTGTTCATCTCTTTGTTGAGACTCTGGAGAACAATGCATCCGACTGGTTTCATAATCTTGAACCAGGTCTTATTACAAGTTGGGCAGTCATGAGTGAGAAATTCTTGGCAAGGTTCAAGCCTGCTGAGGATAATCATCAACTATTTGCACAACTCTCAAACTCAAAGATGGAGCCAACATAACCAATGAGGGAATTTGTAGCAAGTTTTAACCACCTTGTCACATGTCTTGTCAATACACTCAACCCGTTTGATGATATTTTGATGAGAAGCTTCATCAATGCATCACCATTATAAATATCCTTTTTCTTGAAGGGAAATCAAGCAATAGATCTACAAGTTACACAAGAAGAAGCTATCAGAATTGAAGATAACATGATCACGATGGGCAAGATGAGGAATGATTCAATTAAACCACTTGTTCAAGCATCTACTGATCCATTAGTATAGAAGGTAGCCAATGAGGTGACAATTCTCAAGAGACAGTCACTCACACAAGGGCAGCAAGCAATGCCTACATAACTATCATATCAACCACAACCGCCATATCAACCTCAACAACCATACCAGTCGAAGAGGAATAACTTCCAACCATTCAACAATTACAAATCAAAGTTTTTGCAAGGACAACCAAGGCAGCATGTTGAAGCTAAGAATCCTACAACTTATTGCTCTTTCCATGACACAACTGAACACACTAGAGCCACATGTCTAGAAAATCAAAGAATGAATCAGATCATGGGATTTGATAATGCTGCTCTGAGTTCAAGTTTTGTACCTTCACCAACTACAAATGTTGTCTCACCATAGACAAACAACTTTGATGGCGACTCCGCAATGGGATACTTTGATAGAGAACCCATTAATGAACAACAACAAGAAGAAGACTACTGCCACTACTCTCTTGTAGTCAATCATGAGAACATCTCGTCGCCTGTATTCACATGTGTACAACACTTTAAAGCACAAAAATAAGAAGAGGAAAAGTAGAAGTCTGATGAAAAAGAAAATCCTTAGCTGCAATGTTCTTGGTTCTCTTAACCTTGTGCCTCTTCTAGTTGAGATAAAAAAGATAGGATTTAGAATACTTTAATTTTTTAACACATATTAGCAAAAGAGGGAGCTTCCCCTCCTAATTTGAATAGCACTCATTACGTAGTGTGCATAGCTATCTGTACTAACTTATACTCGAGAGGTGTTAGTTATTATTCCAACAAATGTCTTAGAAAAATTACCAACGCCTAGAAATCTTTCCAACCTCACTTTCTTCAAGGATGCGTATAGAGGGTGTCACTTTCATTTTTCTCTACTTAGCCAATTTTCCTGTCATCATCTCATCAAGGGTGCATTTCTACCTTTTCACTTCCATTTAGGAAATATTCAATCTTTTACCTTGAGGGTGCATCTGACCTAGTGAAGTTTTGTTTGCTTGCCTTAGAAAAATCATGCTAGAAGATGTATTCACTTCACATGCCTTGGGCGTGCTCTTATCATTCACACTTGACTTGGGTGCATTTTAAGTTTCCCACTTTGAGTTTCATGCCTTAGCCAATTTTTTATGCCAACATCTCATCAAGGGCGCATTCAAGGGGGTCAACTTTTGTTTTCCATGCCTTAGGCATGTTTTATATCTCTTTGCTTGTGATGGGAGTATTTGGAGTGTGTGGCTTCCACTTGCTTTGACTTAGTTGATTTTCATGCCTTTAGCCACCATGCCATGCCTTGGGCACATATGGGGATATAAACTTTCATTTTTACCACTTAGAAAAATTTTCAAGGCATCATCTTATCAAGGGCGCATTTGACCTAGTGAAGTTTCATCTTGAGGGAAAATTCTATAGGGCAAGCTCTAATTTCCATGCCTTATAATATTTTCAAGGCCTCATTTCATAGGTTAAGCTTTTGTTTTAAATTCCTTAGAAATTTTACAAGTCCTCATTCCTCGTTGGGCGCATTTGACCCCCTATTCTTTTGTTTTTGTGCCTTAGAAACTTTTTAAACTTCTAGCACAAGGTGGGTCCATATCATAAGGTGAGCTTCCATTTGAGGGCACATTTAGGGGTGGCTGCTTTGATTTCCATGTCCTAGTAAAATTTCAAGCCTCATTCCTTCTTGGGTGCATATGAGAGGGGAAGCTTTCGTTCTTCATGTCTTAGAAACTTTTTCAAGGCATCATCATCTCCCTTGAGGGCGTGTTCACTAGGGTGAGCTTTCATTTGAGGGCACATTATACCCCTTGCACTTCCATTTTCCCACATGTTAGAAACCTTTTACATCATCATATGAGCTTGGGTGCATTTGATAGGTGGAGCTTCAAGTTTCACATAGTTAGAAAATTTTGTGACCTTCCGCTAACCCTTACCTTCTATTTTTAGTAAATTTTGGAGATGTGTGATTCTTCAAGGGTTTTCACCTATTTCAAACCTAAAGCTGGCTCGATGTGGCCCTCATGGCTTGATTGTCTTCTTTATACCTATCATCGATGCTTTCCTACCATTTTTATCCCACTTGCTATTTTTAGTAAATCCTTGATTTCTTGATTTATGCAACTCTTCTTGACTTAAAGTTTGCTCCATGTGCTTTTGATGACTTGATTGACTTGATCACACTTGCCCCTCGCATTGACCTACTATTTTTAGCCCTGAAATGATTTCTAAAAATAGTAAGTACTCGGATTATGCCCAAATTTCACCAGTAGACTGCTTGAAGGATGTTGATCATGATGGGATACATTAGTTTGATATTTTATCGAGTTTCACCCCCCATTTTAGGCATAAAAGTAGGAAACCTTAATTTGACTTGCATGTTCCTCAAATGACCTTCATTTGACCCCATTTCTATTGCATGCTACTATGTTCATGAAACTATAGTGTTGGGGAGTTGTTGGAGTGAACCTGCTAAAAATAGTAAGTGCCTGAGTAAGTGATCAATCCACTGTCAGATGTATTTGCATGTCATACTACTCGAGAGATCTCAAAAAACCCAGAAAATTGGTCCACATGCGAGCATCTGCTAAAAATAGAAAGTCATCATTTTGAATTACATGTTATATCACTGTGAAGCTCTTGAAAAACCCATAAAGACTATCCTGACATGCATTGAGAAATCATACATGCAAACCCTGAAAACTACCTCTGAAGCCAGAACTGCTAAAAATAGCAAGTTGTCCAAATCTATTCAAATTTTGCATGTGATTACTTTGAAGTGTCTTGAATGTGATGGTGCAGTTGGAATTCCAAAATTTATGAGGGAAAGACCTCAAATTGGGTACTTACTAAAAATATTAAGTTGTCAGAATTCAATGAAAATTTAGTGGGATCCTACCTGAAGTCTCCTGATTGTAGTGCCAAGCTCAGCTTTCAATTTTCCAACTCAATTTGACCTCAAACAAGCTTGAAGAATGAAAACCCTAATTCATCAAAATGCACTTCAGACTTAGCCAAAATTCCAACCAGGTCAAACGATGGGACATCCCTGGAAGGATAGAAAGATCAGATAGAGAGAGACACACACACAAAACCAAAGCCAAAAGACCATAATGGAGCAAAAATTAGGGGGGTGCCCATTTTAAATGGGGTGATGGGGGAAAAGGTCACAACATCTAGTGACTCCACCAAAAAGTGTTGAAAAAAACTTTAAGAATAGAACCTTGGCTAATCTCCCTCTAACCATCATACATAAAGGATACTTACTCAAAAAGGGAGAAGAATCTGATATTGGATCAAAACACCTCCATCCAAGATCTTTCGAGCATATGCATTCACTTCATCTCTAAACCATCTTGACCCTCGAAATTGACCAAGGCAAGTTATATAATTATCTTAACTTCAAAAGCATCTTGGATATTGCCTCATTGCCAGTCAGGCATCCATAGCCCCGATGAGGTTGTCACTACAATTCTTACGAATATTTCTCCACTATCGTTCAGGTGTTCATAGCCCCAAGGGAGTTATCTGTATGTTCCCAAAACCAATATTTAAAGTATGATATTTCTTTCGTTGCTCTCTTTTTGATATTTTCATTTTAGCACATCTTGTCTTTTCTTTCTTGTTTTTTCGTCAATTCCATAATTGGTTGGTAAGCAGTGAAGCTCCCAATGCGTTTGATAATTGTAGTGGCGTTGAAGCAAGACATAAAATTTTCACTTTCCCTAATCTCTCCCAAGAAATCAATATGGCTCAAAGTAGCTTGTCAGACAGATAGGGCATTACGATCTCAGACTCGTGTGTTAAGACACAATAATTGATTAACCTCTCGAGTCAAGCTTATTTCAAAACTGGATGATAACAAGAGGGAAAAAACCTTGAATTTTCATCATTTGCACAAATCCATAAAACCGAATGGAAATAAACCAAACTATGTAAGGAAACATCATCACCCTTCCTTGCAATGGGAAACCCAAAAACCTTTCCCATTCCAAACCCAAACCAAAACCACCTGAGTGGACAACTCAAGGGAAGGAACACCAAAACCAAAAACCCAAAGGACAACAAACCAAAACCAAAAAGGAAAGCGAGGAAAGCAACCTAATCTAACTATGTACAAAGAAGGTCCCAAGAGGGAACCTACGCTTGGAAATAATGCTTGAGGAACTGCCCATTGACTAACAATGGGATATCCTCTCCTGTTAGCATTTTCAACCTAAATGCATTATCTCCCAAGATCTCAAAAATCTAATATGGGCCTAGCCACAAATTTTTGATCTTATCGTGATCACCCCTTCTTTCATGGTCTTTATCCCAACATAAGACCAAGTCAAAAATCCGGAAGGCTTTGACCTTAGCCTATTTATCGAACCATATTTTCACAACTCCTTGATGCTTGGCCAAACTTTCCAATGCTTCATCCCTCTTCTCCTACAAATGCATCAACTTGGACAAGCTGGTTTGAATTCGATCCTCTCCTTTGATATATTCCTGAATGAATTGAAGAGTAGGGATCCTCAGCTAAACTAGGAAGACGAGGTCTTGTCCATAGACCAAATGATACGAAGATGTTCCCAAATAATTTTTCATTTTGCTCTTGTCTGCCCATAAAGAAAATCTCAGCTATGTATGCCAATCCTTGGGGTTCTTGTCTAGTAGCTTCTTAATAACATTGAGAAAATTATTGTTTGTGGACTCTGCAAGTACATTCCCCTACAGATAATAGTTGGAAGAGAATTTCAAAGTGATCTCATATTCAAATTCCCAATTAGAAAACTTCAAGGATGAAAAAGTTGGACCATTGTTGCACACTAAATCATGGGGGCATCCAAATCCTGTAATAATGCTCTCTTCAAGGAACTTAATCACTATGTCTATCGTGCAAACCTTAAGGGCTTGAGCCTCCATCCACCTGGTGCAATAATCTGTTATTGTCAGAATGTACTTGTGGTGCACTAAGGAAGGTGGATTAATCATCCCAATAAAATCTAATCCCCATTTAGCAAATGGCCTGACTTCAATCACTGGTTGCAACGACATAGCCGGATTCTTCCCTTTGTCTGCAATTGTCTAGCAAACATGACAAGATTTCACGTGATTGTAAGCATCCTTAAAAAGTGTAGGCTAGTAATATCTATCCCTTGAGATCTGATGAGCTGTGGCTAAACCACCTCCGTGACCTGTTCCAAATTTCTCATGAAAATGTTCCATAAGCTGCTTAGCTTCCTCTTTGCCTACACATCTTAGATAAATTCCTTCACGATTTCTTCTATAAAGCACCGATCGCTAAATCATAAACCTTTGGCTCTTCATTCTTAAGGCTCTTCATTGTACTGGATTCAAATGAGAAGGACACCTATGATTCAACAAAAAATAAACGGTGTCATCATACCATTCCCCTGGATATACTTCTTCTAACACATATGTTTTCTGCACTAATTCAGGTCCTACCATTGCAATTTTCTGTGCCAAAGCTTGCCCTCAAACTAGCTTCATAGGCTATATCTCCATATCATATTCTTGCAATGTGGTGACCCACTTGCCTCTTCTTTCTCCTAGTTCATTTTTCATTAATAGTGTCTTCACCGTGGCATATTAAACTATAGCATAGACTTTGCTTCTCAGGATGTAATGCCTAAATTTCTTAGCTGCCTTCACCAAAGCATAAGAATGCTTCTCTACATTTGGATATCATAATTTTTCATCCTTCAAAGCCGCACTCATGAAAGAAATCGGATGCTCATCCTTTTCTTTCATCCTCTGGGTCAATACCGTTGCACAAGTGTGTTTCAAAGAAAAAGAGTATAAATAGAATGGCTTGGAGTAATCATGACTGACTAACACTGGGGCGTCCACTATTTCCTATTTTATTTCATGAAATGATTTCCTAGTTTGAGGAGTCCATTCAACCTTTGCATCTTTCTTCAACATTTCATTCAATGGTCTGACAATCTCGGCAAACCCAGTTATGAACTTTCTTACAAAATTGATCTTGCCAAAGAATGATCTCAACTCTTTCTAGATTCCTATTATACCAATCTTCAAGATTTCCTCAATACATTTTGGATCAATTGAGATTCCCTTCTCCGAAATAAAATGTCCTAACAACTTTCCTTCTATAACACCAAATACGCACTTCTTCAAATTGAGAGAAATGTCATACCTTCTACATCTCTAAAAAGACTTTCTCAAATCCTCAATGTGGTCTTCTCTTCTTTTGGAAAACACAGTCAAGTCATCCATATTTATAATGATGCATTTTCCAACTAAATATCAAAAAGCAATGTCCATAGCCCATTGAAATGTGGCTCTGGCATTGATTAAGCCAAAAGGTATTCTTCTATAAGAAAAGGTCCCCCACTTGGTGGTGAAAGTTGTCTTCAATCTGTCTGCCTCCTCTACCATCACCTGGTTGTACCTAGAATAGCCATCTAGGAAGGAAATCATCTCGGAGCCATTAAAAATCTGCAATACTTTGTCCAATGAGGGCAACGTATAATTATCCTTTTCAGATGCTTTTCTCAAATTGTGAAAATCGACACACAATCTTATCTCACCATTCTTCTTTCTAACTGGCACTAGATTGGTGACCCACGTCAAGTGCCTTACTGGGAAGATAATCCTAGCTGAAAGAAGCTTTCTAACCTCATGATAAATCAATGGTTCTAGTAGAGGGTTTACGGGCCTTTGCCTTTGCTTACTAGCTTGCTTCTTGGCTTTAACGAGATCATGTGTGTGATCAGGAAGTTTCATATGTTTCTAAATTTTGTAGCCCCAGGCTATCACATCGGAGAATTACTTTAATGCTCGTAGAATACCTTCTTTCTCCCTTGGGGTACAAACCTTACCCATAAAAACATTCTTTATCTCCTCATCAGTTCCCAAGTTGATGGCCTCACATTCATTTCCCTGAGTACTCTAATTTCTACTTAGTCTATCGAGATCAAAAAGTCTTTCTAATTCAACTATACCTCTGGGAATAAAATTTGTATTTAATTCAAGATCCCTTCAACATCGAACTCTGCTTCCTCGGTTTCTTCTTCATCTATGATCTAGGCTTTGAACACTCCAGAGCTCGTCAAAAAATCTAGAATCTTCTTATCATCATCAAAAACTTGAAAATTCTTTATATTTTCTGGTATTGATGGTGTAGAGATCAACTCCATCGTAAACTTCTTCAAACCCTCCATGGCCAAGGGTTCCAGTGAAATAGCTACCTACGTGAGAATTTGCCACTGGATTTTTGGACATGTACACCTACTTGATATTAAATGCATCGAAGCTCTCGATGAGGTCTTAAACTTTGTTATGGTAACAGCCTAATATTTTATCATGATAGGCGTATTTCTTTCTTACTTGGCAGACCACTATATATGAGTCTCCATAGGCATGTACAATTTTGGCTCCTTTCTCAATTGGAAAAATCAACCCATGAATCAATGATTCATATTCAGTAACATTATCAGTGCAAGAGAATTGGAGTTTGTAAGCACCTAAATATGCTTCTCGTGTTAGGCTAATAAGTTCAAATCTGTCTCCATTCCCTTTCTTGGATTTTGATCCATCAAACCTCAAGGTCCACACTTGATTTTCCATGGGTGTACTACATGTATCTTCTCATGCACATGCTTCCGAAACATTTTTCTCCATTGCTGGCTTGACTATCTCATCTTTTACCAATTTCTCCACGAGAGAGCTTTATCTTTTACTAACCTCTTCACACTCTTCTTCTAAAGAGACCTGTGGAACTCTCTTTGAGAACTTCTCGATGGCCATTTTGCACATGGCACATGTGACCTTTGAATGGAAAGCCTCGTGAATTCTAAACCAATTGGGTAGTAACAAATCCTTGATGGAGGCACCGTTTCCTAATTTTGTCTCTCGCCTTACGCTTTTTAACACAAAATCCTTGAAGTTCTCGAACATTCCTTCATGTTCACTTGACTCATCTTCAATTGATACTTCAGTAGAGGCAAATGCATTTTACAAGAGTCTTTCCTCATTCAAATTCTACAACATGAGTACTTCCTAATTGAAGGGCTTATATGAGCCCAAATTAGTTTCCATAAACAAAACTTCGTTATCTTCACCATACTTCATGATCATTAGTCTGAGTCATAGTCTACTTTCCACTTTTATCTGATTCAGAATCCCTCTCCAGGGCAACCACGTGTGGAAGAAGTCAGTTGAAATATATCCATTTAACTTTCTAAACCAATCTCTGCTCAACAACATGCCCTAACCATCTGGTATATCCACAACTGATATTTCAATACAACTCTGGATTCTATGATCCATTGCTAGCTGCATATGAATGTTATTCAATTATCCTACTACTGGAACTTTGGTCTTATCCAGCTGGGTCACCTTCTTGTTGGTGTGGAGTGGAATTAAGCCCAACCTCTTGCATACCTTCAAAGTCATGACATTACTTGATGCATCAGATTCGATCAAACAATTATGTAACATCTTTCCAAATATCTTGACTAAAACTAGGAATGGGGCTGGTTCATCTTTTCCCTGATAGAACACCACTAGTTTTATCCTTTCATCTATTACATTATTCCTTTTCTCATCTTTTATATCTGGTTAAACTTGTATGTCTTGAGCGACACTTCTTGTATTCAGTTTCTATTTTGTAGTAGCACCAGGTTGAGTACTCCTCTCGGCCTTTGTCTTTTCAGAGTCTAGCACCATACCTTCAAAATTTTGAGACTGTTGTTGAGTTTCCCAAGCATAAAAGGGTATCTAGGGCACATCTTGTACCACATTTGTGTTATGTGTGGGATGAGACTGTGTGACAACATGAAGATTTCTTGGTGCATTGGTTCCTTCTTGGGAAGTATTTTTCATGATGGGAGTTTTGGTTAGTGGTCCCAAAAGAGTGTTTCTAATCTTTGGATTCTTCATCAAATCATAGAAAGTAAAACTAACCTTCATCTTCTTGAATTCTTTTAACAAGTATGAGCTAAGCTTCTTTACATCTTCTCTAGGGGAATTCCCTTTTTGTCCATGCTCAGTCTAGTAAACAGGTTGTTGGGTAGTTTATGGTCAACCTCTGCCTTGTGTTGCATTATGTTTCCTATACTATGGAGAATCCCTCGATGCATTTGGAACATTACTTTCATTTGGGTATGGGGGAGTCGTAAAGTTATTGGGAGGCATTGATGTAGTCAATGGTTCATGCTGATGATAATTTCTCTAATAGACTTTAGGGGCTCCACCTCTAGTTGGCTGAAAAGCTTGCACTTCTCTTATTCCTTCTACTAGGACACTATTGTTGAGAGGTGGAAAATTGTAACCGTCTCTACTGAGAGGTTCATCTGGTGATGCATACGTGGCATGAGCCTTTGAAGGCATTTGAAATTTTGGCATCCCGACAGGACCATTTGCTGAAGCTGGTGGAAATTTATGATTAACTAGTGGAGGTGTGCAACTTTGAAATTCAAGCGAGAAATTGAAATGTTCTAGGATCAATGCCTGATCATACCGGGGTGCTGGAAATAATTCATATCCTATAACTGGAGGATTCTTTGTGGCCTTTGTATTCTTCACCTCTCCCCTAAAAATATCGGTCGCAACTTGGAACTCATTACATTGAAGCAAGGAGTGCTAACTAATATTATGCAACCTACACCATCCTGATAAGGCGGCCTCAACCAAGTAGACTCTATTTGCAGGACAGTTCTTGGGAGGTGGTGGATTGTCCAACGGTGAAGGGAAACTTCCATTATTTGGCCTCATGTTCTAGGATCTCTTCTGAAATCCTTGATTGTTGTTTCTATACCCATGATTATTCTCAAGACCGTATCCTTGATGGGTATCATGGTGATTTGGAGGATTATTGGAATATCCTCAATTAGCATCTTAATGTGCTTGATTGTTTTGTTGCATGGCTTGAATCTTATTATTTTTATTTCTAAGGTAGGTCACCCCAGTTGATAGCCTCTTCACCTACTCCACAAATTCTTTTATTTCATTTTTCTCCTCTTGAGTCTTTGTTGGTGGCACTCTGCCTTGGAGATAAATAGGTTGTGTTGCTGGTGCTTGAGACAAAGGCACCCTAGGGTGGAGAACTAGCTAATTTGATGGTTTTTCTACTTGATAAGTTGGCTGGGGAATTGGATTCAATGCTGGAGCTAGTTGATTCCATATTTGCATCTAGTTTTTGGTCATACTTAGGCTAGTCTATAGCGAGAGCCCAGTTATGTTTTTCCCCATGTTTTGACTTCAATAGCTTTAGCATAGGCTAGGTTCATATTAGCCAGAGCGGGGTGAGCTTCTCTCACAAACATTGCAGTCTAAGGATCCAAGGTGGTGTAGTAATTTTATCGAGCCTTAGTAATGGTATAAGGAATACACAATCTTGTGAGAGCCTTCTAAAATCTATTGTTGAACGCATGAATGGGCTCCTTTTCTTTCCTTCTCACTTCTATAGGAGTAATTGGAATACCAAATTTTCCAATGAAGTCTGCTTTCATTTGCTCCCATGATCTTATTGATCCAACCAGTAGATGAATGAACCAATAATGGGCTTCTTCTCCTAAGGAATATGGGAAGAGCTTGCAAGCCAGGTCCCCATATGCAATCTTCTTATTGTGTAGGTGATCTTCAAACATCTTGATGTGGTCTTCAACAATGTGATTCACATCATTAACATGGAACTTGGTGCAGAAACTCTATGGATTCTTCAACATGTCATGATAATCATTAAATTCTAGTGGAGACGGGTTGGTAACCAACCAAGTAGCACCATTAGGAGTTAGTTGAGCCATTGCTTGTTGCCATCGATATACAACTACTTGGGTTGGTTGTTGTTGAAAAATAATTGGTAGAGTGGCTTGAACTAGTTTTTGCTGCTGAATAATTATTGGTGTGGTATCTTGAACTGATCTCAGTTGAGAAAACCTTGAAATGTTGGGTGGAGTTCTGAATAAACTTGAAATTTCCTCACTGCTTAGTGCTTCTTCGCTCGACTAAGCCTCCTCATTTGATAGAACTTCCTCGCTTGATAGAACTTATTTCTTCTTCCTAGCTCTTGTAGGTAGCTTTAACTCCACAAGATCTTTAGATGAGATGGGTGTAGACCTCAAAATTCTTTTAAGGTTGTTTGGTGAGAATGAGCTAATACGATCTAGGATGTAGCTAATTCTTCTATTGGTGATGCGTGGGACCGAGAGGCTATCTTTGATTAAGAAAATATCTTTCAATGGAAACTTGGATTTGGATAGCCTTTTCTTCCTCTTCTTCCAACACAAATCTTGTTTGCATATACTCAGTTGCACTCCTCTTCAATCTCCATGCTAGATTGTTCAATCCTAAAAGAATATCCTCCTCATCATCGTTGAATCCCAAATTTGGCTGCAACATTGGAAATATGTCTCTATGCGGTAGCACCATCTTGATTCATTATACTTTTTTCCAATAAAAATTCTCTATGATGAAACCTTCTCTATTTCCAAAACTTTTCCTTTTCAAACTTGGCAAGGTGGCACAGGAGCTAATGCAACAGCTAGTTGTCTGGCTATTGATATTTCTATCTTATCAAAAGCTTGCTTGCGACATTCAATCTTCTCTCTTATCAAATCTCTTTGAATAGCTTCCTCAATCTACCCTCACCTTGTTGATCTGCCTCAGGGCCTCCATCATAGGGGTGTTGCCCTTATGATTCTTAATCTGATGGGTGGCCAAAACCATGTAGTGTATGCCTGAGTAACCCCTACATCAGCCTACCCCTGATCATATGGCCATGGCCTAGCCACCAGCTATCTAAATGAAGTCACTACCTCCTCAGTCGGGATCAGCCTACCGCATGTAGTCTCCCTCGTAGTATGTGCAAATATGGCCATCTATTGGTCATCGAGCCTATCATGTCTCTCCCCAAACTGCCTAACCACCCGATTTCACAGATACCGCTCTATCATGGTGTGATCTCTACCATACATAATCATGTCTTGTCGAGCAAAAAAGAGTTGTTGAGCATCATCATACCATGTAGGCATACCAAGCCAAGGCCTCCATGTGAAAATTTTCATCTCATAGATAACCCTCCTCTAGTGAGCGATGTCGGCTACCCCTATGTATGTAAAATTCTAAGCCCCTCTATACTGCCAGACTAGAGGATCATCTAGCTCTGACAATTGGTGTAACTCGAGGACAGAGCACTGCAATGTGCTCCCACACCCAAATATGTAAGAGTGTAACTCCGACCCCAATGGCTCTACTATCTAAATATTTAAACTCATGAAGATCATGGTAGAGTGAGGCCAACATCACTTGCCCCCATGCGAAACACTCTCTCCGGCGGAGCCTCTGCTCCTAGGTAAGACCCCATCCCAGACTAAAATATCAACTACACCGATATGGCACCACAAGGCCTAAAATAATAGCAACAACAATCAATCTAAAGGTGGACACTATGCCCCTAATACCGCTCAAGCTCAATTTGACTCTCAGAAAAATAATCTCATTGAGCTCCATAATCTCAAAGAAAGCATCTCTCCCAACATCCACATCTTAGATAACTCACTCTTTGTGGATCGATAATTATAGAATGTGCCAGACATCCTCCAGAGTAACCATCACCTCGCCTGTGGGCAAGTGAAACGAGGATGTCTCATGACGCTATCACTCTGCCAATGTTGTCATCATGCCCAAATGTGTTCGGACAAGAGGTGCATAGTTGACATACCATAAATTTATCACCCGGAGGTGGTCCTGGAGTAGCTCATGTAAACCAACTAGTCAGCTAAGTATCGGGGACCTGTGCTCTCGTGAATGAAGAATCCCTAGGTCCTCCTACACAATTAAGGCCATATCATTAGGTTTCATAAAAAAATGGGATCTTGTTCAAAGTTTTCATGACTGAAACAACAAATGCGTCATTGTTTGAAAGTTCCAAACTGCACCACCACGTCACAGTTTGACCATGGACCACTTTGACCCCTAACACTAAATTCCAAATTGCAACGTTGTGACATAATTTACAAAGGTGGCAAACTTTGACACCTAAACCCTAATTCCTAAACTAGACCGTGACAACACAAAACCTAATAGCAACGTAATTAAAGGCCACGCGACATCGATTGAGCACTTTCAGTAGCTCTAAATAGCACCGCTTGACTCAGTTTGACCTTTTGACCCTAATAAATATGCACAAAATTTGAAATGACAAGTTGAGTGAGGGTCACATACCGGTGGTCCTACACCTACTAGCCACTAGTACACTTGCACCTTCTCTAAAACGTGATGTGAAAGCACTTGTTGTGCCATCTCAAATAGTGGGTAGAGCTCTAAAATGCAAAATATCTTAAGGATGAATGTACAAATGAATTGGAAGTGGCCCCTTGAGGCCTATTTAAGCTTGAAAGTTAAGATTTTTTTACCCTTTTTAGCCGTCCAACTAGGGTTTTGGACCCCCGATCTCGTTTTCTCCCAACCAAGGGTTGTTTTGCATCATTTTTGGCATCCTGGACCTTTTTTGGACCGGTCAGACAACTTGTCCTTTTTTTGTGAGATCCCCAAAAAATCCAAATTCTTATCTGATCTCTCGAGGGGGTGGTATACCAATGTAATTCTTCTCGTTGAGGCAGCAGTGAGGCATCTAAAAAAATAAAAACATTTTAAATTTTGATCTTGGTAGTTTATTCTTTGAAACAATGCAGTGGGTACATTGCTTCAAAGAGGGGTAAAATGTAGACACAAAAAATATACAGATTGATCCTATATAATTGATCTTGATTTTACTAACACCAATTCATCCTGAATCACCTCCTCGGCTAATCATTTAATTAAATAATCTTTATTTAAATAAATTCATCATATTTTTTCTCTTAATTAAATAAATCAAATTTATCTGATTAAGTCATCATCTTATATCTATTAAATAAATCATTTTGTTTAGTTAATTTTATAGTCCCTCTTTTAATTAAATAATTCATTTTATTTAATTAATCTCTAAATTTATTTCATTTAAATTAAAGAAATTCATCTTTATTTGATTTAAAACTCAAACCATTCCCTTTAATTAAATAGATTAAACTTTATTTAATTAAATCTAAATTCATATTCCTCTCAACTTTGATTTAAATCGATCCAAAAATTTAAATCAAATTGTCACATTAGCTAATCTTTCAATTTAATCAAATCCTAACTAATCTTAATCCTAATCCCTCAAATCCCCTATCTTTTGCAACTCCTACAAATAAATCATTTTATTGATTTATTAAATCTCCTATTTTCTTTCAACATGGCATCAAAGAGGGAATATTCCTCAAATTCAAAAATCCCTCCAAAAGGGATGAGTACATCCACCAAGGCATTAAAGGCCTCTTACATGTCCTTTACCTTGAGCCAAGTGGTATTAATTCTATTTCTTTCTCCCTCCAACTTGTCATTTCATTAATTTCAAATTCCACCTAACTATATTTATGTGTGCATTCATCAAAATGTGCTCATTCCTCCTCCACTAGCATGTTGACAAGTGGCACCTTTCCATTGGCTCGTGTTTAGTCCCACATTCATCCCTTTTTCCTCTTTCTCCATCATTCTCTTCTATAAATAGAAGGCTCTCATTTGAATTTTAGATCCACAGCTTCATGCAACATTATTCTTTAAGTTTTGAGAAATCTCCATCCATCTTTGTCCATTTTCATTCATTTTTTTTATGTTGACATAGCTAGGTTATGAAGAAATTTCATCAAGAAGCATCAAATATTCACCATTGATCATCAAGAATGCAAGGAATTGGAAAAGGGCCATTTTCCACTTCAAAATGACACCAATTCCCCCTTGGGATTGAGAGTTTGAGCACTTAAATAGGATTTAATAGCTTTTTCATTGTGTTCTTCATATTATTTGTTGTTTTCATGATTCAAATGAATTTCATGGGGAATGATGTTTCTAACTTGCATATTGGACTAATTGTGTGTTTGTGTAGGTCTAGGATCACCATTCACATTTTGGCGCTAGAAGAAGGGTGAATCTCGAGAATTTAACACATTTTTTTGAAGAATTATGTTTTTTTTTTCTAGTTTTTTGTGTCTATAGGAAAATTGCACCACTTCCAGTCAAACTCCACTGCTACCAGTCCAATGGCACCATATAGTGACACTGATAAAATCCAAACTACGACACTGGGTCATTCCCGCCCAAAAATTTGAATTTCAAACTATGTCACTTTTTCGTTTTCTAGTTGTCTAACCACCGCAAACTCCCAAATCTGTCGCTATTGAAAATAGCACTGCATTTGTGCTAATTGGTTTTGCACAGATTACCATTGTCAGTCCCAACAACACTATATAGTGTCATTGACTTCCTTAAATTGTGCAAGCTAGGGTAGAGGGTTCAAGGTTTAAGGGGAGAGAGATAGGAGTGAGCGAGTGGGAGAGAGAGACTTGAGAGAGGGATAGGGGGTAGGAGGGAGAGACTTGAGATAAAGAGAGAGAGGGAGGGAGTGGGAGAGAGATATAAGGTAGGGGTAGAGGGTGTAAGGGTTTAAGGGTTAAGGGCAGATGGTTAAGGGTAGAGGGGAGAGAGATTAGAAAGAGTGAGGGAGAGAGAGAGAGAGAGATATTTGAGAGGAGAGGGGGTAGGAGAGAGAGACTTGAGAGAGATAAAGGGTAGAGGGTTAAGAGTAGAGGGTAGAGGTTTTAAGGGTTTTGAGTTTAAGCATTTAGGGTTTAAGGATTTACGATTTAGGGTACTTTAGGGTTAAGGGTAGAGGAGAGAGATAAAAGGAGTGAATGAGAGAGAGACTTGAGAGAGGGAGAGGGGATGGGAGGTAGAGACTTGAGAGAGAGATAGAGAGATAGAGAGAGAGCATGTGAGTGGGAGAGAGATAGAGGGTAGAGGATGTGCTAGCTTGCTAATTCGATGAAATTTAAAACCTAACTTGGCCTATTTGAAAAAATGGGTTTGAAAAATTGGGTCTCTCGGTGATGTTTCTTGGATCGATTTTTTCAAACAGGCCACTACATTGCCAATTTCACCGAATTGGCAAGCCAATGAGCCCACTAGATTTCCAATTCAGTGAAATTGGCAACCTAAATTATGTTGTTCGAAAAAATAGGTCAAAGAAATGGGCTCTCCCAGTGATGTAAATCATTAAAAGACACCATTTCTTGGACCCATTTTTTTAAACAGGCCACTACATTGCCAATTTCACTGAATTGGCAAGCTAGTGGGCCCACTAGCCTTGCAATTCGGTGAAATTGGCAACCTAACTTGCCCTATTTGAAAAAATGGGTCCAAGAAATGGGGTCTCTCGGTGATGTAACCCCATTTCTTGGACCCATTGTTTTAAACAAGCCACTACATTTCCAATTTCACCGAATTGGAAAGCTAGTGGGCCTACTAGCTTGGCAATTCAGTGAAATTGGCAACCTAATTTGCCTATTTGAAAAGAAGGGTCCAAGAAATCGAGAGCCCCTATTTCTTGGACCCATTTTTTCAAATAGGCCACTATATTCCCAATTTCACTAAATTGGCAAGCTTGGGTAGAGGGTAGAGGGTTAACAATAGAGGGGAGAGAGATAAAAGGCGTGAGTGAGAGAGAGAGAGAGAGATGTGAGAGAGGGAGAGGGTGTAGGAGGGAGAGACTTGAGAGAAAGAGAGAGAGAGGGATGGAGTGGGAGAGAGATAGAGGGTATAGGGTAGAGGGTTTGAGGGTTTAATGGTTAAAATTAGATGATAGACAGTTAAGGGTAGAGGCAAGAGAGATATGAGTGAGTGAGTGGGAGAGAGACTTGAGAGAGGGAAAGGGTTAGGAGGGAGAGACTTGAGAGATATAGAGGGTATAAGGTTTAGAGTAGAGGGTAGAGGGTTTAAGGGTTTAAGGTTTAAGGGTTTAGGGTTTAGGATACTTTAGGGTTAAGGGTAGAGGGGAGAGAGATAGAGGGAGTGAGTGAGTGAGAGAGAGACCTGAGAGAGGTGTAGGGGGTGGGAGGTAGAGACTTGAGAGAGACAGAGACAGAGACAGAGCGAGTGAGTGAGTGGGGGAGAGATAAAGGGTAGAGGATTAAGAGTAGAGGGTAGAGGGCACACTAGCTTGCCAGTTCAATGAAATTGGAAACCTAACTTGGTCTGTTTGAAAAAATGGGTCAAGAAATGGAGTCTCACGGTGATGTAAATCACTGGGAGACCCTATTTCTTGAACCCATTTTTTCAAACAGGGTAGGATAAATGGGGTCTCTCGACATCACTAGTAAATCCCATTTCTCAGACCCATTTTTTCAAACAGGCCACTACATTGCCAAATTCACTAAATTGGCAAGCCAATGGGCCCACTAGCTTGCCAATTTCGGTGAAATTGACAACCTAACTTGTGTTGTTTGCAAAAATGGGTCCAATAAATGGGGTCTCTTGGTGATGTAAATCATTGGGAGCACCCATTTCTTGGACCCATTTTTTCAAACAAGCCACTACATTGCCAATTTCACTGAATTGGCATTCTAGTGGGCCCACTAGCTTGGCAATTCGATGAAATTAGAAACCTAATTTGGCTTGCTTGAAAATATGGGTCCAAGAAATGGGGTCTCTTGGTGGTGCAAATCATCAGGAGACCCCATTTCTTGGACCCATTTTTTCAAATAGGTCACTACATTTCCAATTTCATATAATTGGCAAGCCAGTGGGCCTACTAGCTTGGCAATTTGGTGAAATTGGCAACCTAAGTTGCCTGTTTGAATCAATGGATCCAAGAAATGGGGCCTACTGGTGATGTAAATCATCAGGAGGCCCCATTTCTTGGACCCATTTTTTCAAATAGGCCACTACACTCCCAATTTCACCGAATTGGCAAGCTAGGGTAGAGGGTTTAAAGGTTAAGGGTAGAGGGGAGAGAGATAGAAGGATTGATTGATTGAGTGAGTGAGTGAGTGAGTGATTGAGAGAGAGAGACTTGAGAAAGGGTGAGGTGGTAGGAGGGAGAGACTTGAGAGAAAGAGAGAGAGGGAGAGAGTGGGAGAGAGATAGATCATACAGGGTAGAGGGTTTAAGGGTTTAATGGTTAAGGGTAGAGGGGAGATAGATATGAGTGAGTGAGAGAGAGAGAGACTTGAGAGAGATAGAGGGTAGAGGGTTAAGAGTAAAGGGTAGAGGGTTTAAGGGTATAGGGTTTAAGGGTTTAGGTTTTAAGGGTTTAGCATTTAAGGTACTTTTGAGTTAAGGGTAGAGGGGATAGAGATAGAGGGAGTGAGTGAAAGAGAGAGAGACCTGAGAGAGGGAGAGGGGGTGGCAGATAGAGACTTGAGAGAGAGAGAGAGGGATTGACTGGGAGAGTGATAAAGGGTAGAGGGTTAAGAGTAGATGGTAGGGGGCCACTAGCTTGCCAATTCAATGAAATTGACAACCTAACTTAGCCTATTTGAAAAGATGGGTCCAAGAAATGGGATTTCTCAGTGATTTACATCACTAGGAGACCCCATTTCTTGGATCCATTTTTTTCAAACAAGCCACTACATTGCAAATTTCATCAAATTGGCAAGTGAGTGGGCTCACTAGCTTGCCAACTCAGTGAAATTAGCAACCTAACTTGCCTTGTTTGAAAAAATGGGTCTAATAAATTGGGTCTCCTAGTGATGCAAATCACCACAAGACCCCAATTTTTCAAACAAGCCACTACATTTCCAATTTGACCAAAATGGAAAGCCAGTTGGCTCGCTAGCTTAGCAATTCAGTGAAATTGGCAACTAGCTTTCCTATTTGAAAAAATGGGTCCAAGAAATGGGGTGTCCCAGTGATGTAAATCATCGAGAGACCCCATTTATTGGACTCATTTTTTCAAACAAGCCACTATATTCCTAATTTCATAGAATTGGCAAGCTAGGGTAGAGGGTTTAAGGGTTTAAGGGTTATGGGTAGAGGGTAGAGGGTTAAGGGTTAAGGGTAGAGGGGAGAGAGAGACTTGAGAGAGGAGGGGGTAGGAGGGAGAGACTTGAGAGAAAGAGAGAGAGAGAGGGAGTGGGAGAAAGATAAAGGGTAGAGGCTTTAAGGGTTTAAGGGTAGAGCATAGATGGTTAAGGGTAGAGGGGAGAGAGATAGGAGTGAGTGAGTGAGTGAATGAGAGAGAGAGAGATAGGGTTAAGAGTAGATAGTTTAAGGGTTTAGGGTTTAAGGCTTAAGGGTTAAGGGTTAAGGGTAGAGGGTAGAGATAAAGGGAGTGAGTGAGAGAGAGAGAGAGACCTAAGAGAGGGAGAGGGAGTGGGAGGTAGAGAGGCAGAGAGAGAGGCAAAGAGAGAGGGAGTGAGTGGGAGAGAGAGATGGTAGAGGGTTAAGATTAGAGGGTAGATGACCCACTAGCTTGCCAATTTGGTGAAATATGCAATCTAACTTGGCCTTTTTGAAAAAATGGGTTTGAGAAATGGGGTCTCCCAGTGATTTACATCATCAGGAGATCCCATTTCTTGGACCCATTTTTTCAAACAAGACACTATATTTCCAATTTCACTGAATCGGCAAGCTAAGGTAGAGGGTTTAATGGTTTAAGGGTAGAGGGGAGAGATATTGAAGGAGTTAGTGAGAGAGAGAGACTTGAGAGAGGGGGAGGGGGTAGGAGGGAGAGACTTGAAGAGATAGAGAGGGAGGGAGTGGGAAAGAGATAGAGGGTAGAGAGTAGAGGGTTTAAGGGTTTAAGGGTTAAGGGTTTAACGGTGAAGGGTAGAGGGTAGAGGGGAGAGAGATATAAGGAGTGAGTGAGAGAGAGAGACTTGAGAGAGGGAGAGGGGGTAGGAGGGATGTACTTGAGAGAGAGAGTGAGGGAGTTGGAGAGAGATAGAGGGTAGAGGGTAGAGGGGAAAGAGATAGAAGGAGTGAGAGGGAGAGAGAGACTTGAGAGAGAGATTGGGTGTGAGGGAGAGACCTTAGAGACAAAGACATAGAGAGAGATATAATTCTCTAGTTAGGGTGGGAGGGAGAGACTTGAGAGAGGGAGATACATGGGAGAGAGAGTGAGTGGGAGAGAGAGTGTGTGTTCTCTAGCTAGGGTGGGAGGGAGATTTGAGAAGAGGGGGAGGGGTGGGAGGGAGAGACTAGAGAGAGAGAGTTATCTACTTAGGGTGGTAGGGAGAGAATTTAGAGAGCGGGAGGGGGTGGGAGGGATATATTTTAAAGAGAGATAGAGATGGAGAGAGAGGGGGGGAGAGAGAGAGAGTTCTATAGTTAGGGTGGGATTGAGAGACTTAAGAGAGGGAAAAGGGGTGGTATAGGGAGACCTTAGAGAGAGATATATTTCTCTAGTTAGGGTGGGAGGGAGAGACTTGGGACATGGAGAGGGGGTGGGAGGAAGAGAGAGGGAGAGGGATAGATAGGGAGTGAGAGAGAGAGAGAGAGAGAGATAGATATAGATGGAGAGAGAGTGAGAGTGAGGGGGTGTGAGGGAGAGACCAGAGAGAGAGAGTGTGTGTGTGTTCTCTAGTTAGCATGGGAGGGGGTGGGAGGGAGAGACTTGATAGAGAGAGGGGGGAGTAGGAGGGAGAGACTTGAGAGAAGGGGAAGGTTTGGGAGGGACAAAATTGAGAGAGAGGGAGGGGGTGGGAGGGATAGACCTAAGAGAGAGGGGGAGAGGGAGAGGGAGGGAGAGGTGAAGAGGGAGATAGAAGGAGGAAGGGAGAGAGATATTTCTCTAGTTAGGGTGGGATGGAGAGACTTAAGAGAGGGAGAGAGAGACCTGAGAGAGAGACCTGAGAGAGAGAGAGTTCTCTAGTTAGGGTGGGAGGGAGAGACTTGAGAGAGAGTTATTTAGTTAGGGTGGGAGGGAGAGACTTGAGAGAGGAATAGGGAGAAGGGGTGGAAAGAGAAACCTGAGATGTAGGGGTTAAGAGGAAGAGATATAGATTCTCTAGTTAGGGTGGGAGGGAGGGAGAGACTTGGGAGAGAGGGAGTGGTAGATAGAGAGAGAGGGGGGGTGAGGGAGAGACTTTAGAGAGATATAAAGAGAGATTGTGTGTTCCTTAGTTAGGGTGGGAGAGAGAGACTTTAGAAGATGGGAAGGGGGAGGGGGGGAGAGATGAGTGTGTGTGTATGTTTTCTTTCATTAGGGTGGGAGGAAGAGACCTAAGAGAGGGAGAGGGGACCTATGAGGGAGAGACCTGAGAGAGAGATAGAGGGAGTGAGAGATATACCTAAGAGAGAGAAAAAGATAGAGGGAGTGAGAGATATACCTAAGAGAGAGAGGGGTGGGAGGGATAGACCTAAGAGAGAGGGGGATAGAGAGGGGGTTGTACCTAAAGCCTAAGCCATAAACCATAAAGCCTAAACCCTAAATACTAAACCCTAAAACCTAAACCGTAAACCATGAACCATAAACCATAAAGCCTATACCAAAGAGAGAGATGGAGGATGGAGAGAGTGTATGAGAGAGATAAACACAAATGGAAGGAGGTAGGCTGGGATATTGAGAGAGATGGAGAGAGGGAGGGAGAGTGAGAGGGAATGAGGGAAGGAGAGATAGAGAAGTATATAGGGAAGGAGAGATAGAGAGGGGGGGAGGATGGAGGGAGAGAGATAGATAGAAGTAGAGAGGGGAGGAGGGAGGGATAGAGGGAGAGATAAGTGTGATAAAGAGAATGAGAGAGAGAGGAGGGAAGGAGGATGGTTGAGAGATTGAGAGAGAGAGGAGGGAGGGTGAGAGATACGCAAAGAGGGATATGTTAGATAGAGGGAAGGTAGTTGGGATGAAGGAAGAGAGAGAGAGAGAGGAGGGAGAGAGAGAGAGAGAGAGAGAGGGATAGGTTAGATATATTGAAGTAGAGAGGGAAGGTGGGTGGGAGGAAGGATGAGAGAGAGAGAGAGGGGAGGGAAGGAGGAAAGGACGGAGGGATGGCTCGAGGGAGAGAGAGGTTAGATAGATAGAAGTGTAGAGGGAAGGGGAGAGATTGTGAGAGAGGTATAGATCATAAGGGATAAAAATGAGTGAGATAGAGAGAGAAAGATGATACAACTTATTGATTGCTGAAATTTGACCTCCTAATTATTGAAATTTGACATGCTGATTACTTAAATTTGACTAAGTCTGAAACTTTTGAGATCTTCCAAAAACTATAATTTGCATTATAACTCTTAGAGATCCGAAACAACTCTCAAACATCTTGAAACTATATACATGAAATATAACTTAAATTATAAGAAAGTAAATGTCCATGACTAAAACATGAGCATGTTATAACACGCTCGCGTTTTGGAAATATTTTTTTGATTTCAAAAAATGCACATTTTTTTAACTCAAAATGAGTAGATTTTTTTAAATTTAAACCATAACGTGAGAATGTTTTACTATAATGCACTCACGTTATAATGTGCTTGCATTATAACGCACTCGCGTTATAACGCACTCATGTTATGGTTTAAATTTCAAAAAATGCACTCATTTTGATTTCAAAAAATGCACATTTTTTAAACTCAAAATGAGTGTATTTTTTAAATTTAAACCATAATGTGAGTGCATTATAATGCAAGCATGTTTTACTATAACACGCTCATGTTTTTTCTATTTCGGTATGAAAAAGGAAATTGGCCACAAATTGGCTACCCATCTTTTTGCACCTACCTGTATCACATTTAATGTTTTCCTACATAATTTTTAGGAGTCAAGCCTCATCCCCAACTACCAAATCCTGATGACTCATACTTCACTTATAGAAATTTAGTAGAGTGTTTTGGACTTTGGGTATCAAGAATGTCCTGAAGTTTTTATTTGGAAGATTGAGAAATGGTCAAGCCTCCTTTACCAACTCCTAAAACTTGATGAATTTACATTTTCATTAAAACCTTTTTCGATTATCAAAACTCAAGAGTAAGCCTTATCTATTTTTGAAAATACACTTAATGAATAAGCTACCTCCTTGATCTCCAACCCTCAAAAGTGCTTCAATGAATATCATTGAAACATTTTGGCAATCAGATGTTAGACATACACTCTACCAATTATCAAAATGATATTTTAAGGACAAGAGAAATATTCAATTCTAGATAACCAAAGTTAAAATATATAATTCTCAATCCTTAAAAATTTCTCTTATCAGGAATATCCATTGCCAAGTTTTAACTATTTAGCCTGATGGATAAACAACATATCCAATCCCCCATAACTGAAACTTTCCTCCAAGAAAGATAAGATTTTTAAAATTTCCTAAAAATTATGTTATTTGGCTTTAGACCAAAAATACCGTTTGATCCTTACTGATACTTAATGAAAAATATATAGGAGTCTCTTGGCTTTAGACTCCTAAAAGTAGCATTTTTTATTGTTTATCAACTTGTAGGTATTGGTCATCAAGTGTTTGCCTTAACCATTATTGTTTAAAAGAATAAGAGGTAGATGATATTACTAAACCCCAATGCATGATAATTCAAGATAATACTAATATATATCTCAAATATTGGTGTTCAAGATGATTTTAGTAAAAATGGTTAAGATATTTAGAAAACAATTAACAAACATCCTAAGGCTTGATCCCCAACAAGACAAAATTTTGGTGAAGTGTGGATTTAAGAGTTATACTTTGTAATAAGACATGAAATAGCTAATATTGAGGACCTAATTAAGATGTTATTTCAATATACAATATATAATTGATACCCCCATCTTCTAATGGATGATGTTTTGAATGTGTAAGAATTATGTAAGGAGGTGTCAAGATGAAATATTAGTACAAGGGATACCATCCTCCCTCCAAGATGTTCTCCCCATACCTAGAAATTAGATATATAGACCTAGGACATGCAGACATGAATGAGTTCCTCAAGGGAGTTCACAATGAAGTAGATAGATCAACAATGGCTACCTTTTTCGCCAAATTAGGACTTGTAGGGGAAACAACATTCCCAATCTCAGTGTGATCTCCTAAATTAGTATTGACATGTGCTCAATAATATGATCATAGGAAGAGGAAGATAATGGAACCTTTTGGAGAAGTAATGTGATATTAGCTCGAACATGATTGAAAGGGTTTTTGGGATCCCTGTCTCCCCAAGATATGAAACAATTGACATCACAAAGGCATTGCCCTATTTTGAGAAGCATAGAGTAAGCTTCCTCAACTTCATCAATAATAAATTATTGCTCAACCCTAGGAATATGGCACTCAAAATGACCAAAGAACAACACTAAAGTGAAGTTCAAGAGGATTCTAAATGCAAAATTACACTTCTAAGTAGGGTATATGGTTATCCACATGCTAGATAATTCCACCCGCATATGTGTTATTATAGCTTGATAGTGGTATCATATAGGAAAATATATTGGGCCACCATCATTAGGAACACACTATATAAACAATTGAAGGATGTGCTAAAGAGAACCATATTTTATATGACATCTTATTTGGTATATATGCTTGTTTGTTGAGAAACATTTCTATGATTGGCAAGGGCAGGATCCTTATAATTAGGGGGAACAAAAGTGTATGAAAACTATGCATAGTTGGAATTGAATGCCAACAAAATAAATTATTGCATAGTAAATTATGCTTTCCTCTATACCATCATCAAAGGATCGGAACATAAATTTTCTAAGAGGATCTTGGTAGAGACAATGGTAGACATAAAGAATTGGGGGAATTGGTATATCTAATTTTAAAAAATTTCACTTACATTAGGGTGCAAATGTTCTATAAGGATCCCCTTAAACCATCAAGAAACTCCAATGATAGGATAATCCTATTGGAATAGTGCAAGGTCACCAAAATCCATAAAATTATTACTGGGAAACATAAGATAGCTTACTCCTTTCCCATTAGAATGGATGTATATTTCTATGCTAATATGTAGAATGCCAATACTATAGAAACAAAGCTAACCTTGTATACCAATAAACTTATACAATGACCCTATGATAAAATTTGACATGATTGGGAAGATTAGTAAGGTCATTGGTTAATTCTACAAACATGAACCTACTCAAGAGGATCATTGGTATAACTGTGAAGATGAAAATGAAGTTAGGATGAAGGACTATTATAGATTGACAGTAAAAATTATAAGGAGTTACCATGTAGCCAAAGTTCCAAAGGAATTGAAATATAATGGGAAATTTCTAGATTCCATTTATAGTGGCCAAGGGTTATTTAACCAACCAATCTCCAACATAAACTACTCCATTGAAGAAGATACAAATATGGAAGTTAGAGCATCCAATGTAATATTTTGTTCAAAGATATTGTTGGAAACCCCCTTCCTAATGATGGAACTACCATTCCCTAAAACTTAACAGGAGAGACCAAATAAGGTTAAAATTCCCTCCACTACTACTTCTATAAAGGAAAAACCAACATCCCCAATAGTTGGATCCAAGAGAAAAAGAGGGGAATAAATCATAATCATTGAGACTAGTGAAAATAAGAGCGAGAAATAAATTAATCTTCAAATAAAGAAGATAACACATCTCCTCTTAGGATCTATCCTCTTCCATACCTCCATCTAAAAATCCGGTTGACTCACTCCCTCTTCTTCTCCTTCACATGAGTCTCCCCTTTCATCTTTATTACCTATCACTTATCCATCACCTCAAAATCCTTCTCCTCATATTATCACTTCTCTAATTCCTCCTCCTCCACCACCTCACATTCCTTCTCCTCCCCCTTTTCCTCCACAAAAAACTCATACTCCTCCACCTCTTGAATAGGAGGAGCTATCAAATCAAGAAGAGGAAACTTTTAATAAAGGTGTGTAAGAAGAAGATATTGGAAGAGAAGATGTCAAGCAAGAAAGAGTTGAACCTAAGGAAGAACGTAGAGACTCTCATGCTTCTCATGATATAAAGGTTATCCCTTATCCATAGAAAAAAGTGACTTCCACTCTCCCAGTATGGTTAAACCTTACTATTTAAAAAAGAAAAATAGCATATGTCCAAGAAGAGAAGGAATAATTTTCCATTCATTTGGAGGCCTTCTAAACATCCATGAGAAGGAAGAAAAGGTCAAGGAGGTTTTCCACCACCATCATACACAAGAAAGGAAATAGAATAGCACAAATTGCTATCCCAAGGGTGGAAAATATTGAATTTGATATGCTACCTAAAGACTATCAAGTGCAACAAGTAAACTTAGGAGCTTAAACCAAGAAAGAGGGAATTTTTTTACAAATGGTTGTGTCTATTATCCTCAAAAAGATGCAAAAATATGATAACACCAAGGAAGAGTTCAAAGTCTCAGTTTCCCAATTGACAACTTATGTCAACCATTTGATTGGTCATATTGATTAAGTTGTGCTTGCCCCAATTCTACAAATGACATTAAATAAGAATGCTCCACATCTAGACCCTAAAGATCTCCTTTCTACTACAAGAGAGTAGAGGGATAAACTAAAAGAATTAAGAAGCACAATTTTAAGAAAGTAAATAAAGGCTTATCATTATATTAGTGATGAATCCAATATTCATCATGAAATTGAGTCATAAATAAATGAAGATTTATTGGTATGTGATGACTATATCTCGATTTTACAAAGGATAAAAGCTACCTCTTTTGAGGACTTAATAAAATAAGTTACAATTAAAGATCAAGATCAAGATAAACAAAATGAATGGTTGAAGGTTGTACAATTGAGTGTTGAATTTATAAAAGGTGAAAAGGAAAATTGAGCAAAAATAAGGGATTGGTCGATTTGGAAATGGTCAAAATTGAGCATCTTATGGAGAATTTGGGTTGCACATTTTGGGAAAACCCATTCTTGGTGGCCTCCCAAATAATGATTAGATATTTTGAAAATTATTTACATGTTCAGCTATCTGAAGGGGTCATTGACCAAATGATGTAGTAAAAAATAAATATTCAAATTTTTCAAGATGAGTTGGTAACTTTTGATGAATTGCAAGAGAAGCTTGAAAACTACATCTTTTTGTAGAGGATTGAATTTTAGTATCATAAGGAACCCAACATGTGTACTTCGAATGAAATTATTATTATTTTTGGAAAGCTTCTCATATGTAAAGTGATGTAGTATTTAAAATTTTATGCTTTTAATTTAATTTGTAATAAATCAACATCCAAATTAGTAAAGTGTTGATATTGCATTGAATTTTTAGTAGATTTATAGTTTCATAGTTAAATATTAGTTTAGTTTTAATTTAATTTCAAATAGGTGTTGATTGAACCCTAATTAAACTTCAAGTGAACTATTTTGAGATCCACAAGTTATGGAATTAGTAGTTGCTATATATTTTTTCCTTTTGAACCTTGTTATGCATCACAAATCATTTTGGAATGCAAGAAACAAATACAATTTCAGTGTGAATTCTTCTACTAGATCTTGTGAATGATTAATATAATATCAACAGATTGCGCCTATTGCCTAAAAAATGAATTCTTTATCTTTGGCGATGGTATTTTTATTTTATTTGTCTAATTTGAACAAATTAATTAAATCATTGTCTCAAATATGTGCATGTAATATGGTGATTTGATTAGATGTGGCTCGATAATTTGAATATTTAAGCTTCCTTTAATGATTGTACTGATATTATATGTGGTTTTGTAAATATTGATTACTATAATATTGGTTATATTGTTTTTTCTTAACCATTCAAAATTAATGGATTAAATAGGATTTATCATTGTCCAATAAAGTTAACTTATTTCTCAGCTCCTCATTTTACGTCAATATTTTATTATTTATTTAGACCGAACCTTTGAATTGTTTCAAAAATTTAAAGAGCATGATGAATGTCCAAATTTTCTAAAGATTTAATATAACACTAGATAAAATGAATTGAATTTAAGATTTAAAAGCTTGTAAGAGATATGTGTACATTTAATCTAATCTTGCATATCATTATATTATTCTTTGTAAGTATAGATTATAAAAGACCCTTTGTTCAAATAGATTGCATAGACGACTAAGCTACCCAACATAGTTAAGAACTAACTTAAAAGGAACCTTGGAGTAGGTAACCCATTCTTTTTAAGAGGATTAGTGATCTATTATTACCCAGTAGTTGGTTTTGGTAAAACCACCATCAACAAAAAGATATCTCAAAAAGAAGAAAAGGAGAAAACCATTAGAAAAAATCCTCTCCAAAAGAGAGAACATGAGAAATACTAAGAAGCCTTCCAAATATGTCCTTGAAATACTAGGAAAAAGAATACAAACATGAATAAATCCATTAAGCATGAAGATGCTAGATAAAAAAAGTAAATATGCTAAATAAAATTAACTAATCGGTTGTGAAGAAAACCCAAAAGGATAATTGCTTAGATAGTGACTATATTCACATGAAAATCCCCTTTAAGTGCAACTTAGAAAGGAATAACAAAAAAATGAAAATATACAAAGTTTGGTGTTGAAAAATAATCCTAATGAGGTAATCATGTATAAAATATCTCTCAAAAATGGAGAAAATGAGAAAACCCATAGGAAAAAATCCTCCCCAAAAGAGAGAGCATGGAAAATACTAAGAATACTTCCAAAAAATGTCCCTAAAATATTAGGAACAAGAATATGAACATGAATAAATCCATTAATCCTAATGAATCTATAAATAATTATCAAAGAACAAGTGCTAGAACTAAATAACCTCCATTAAAATTAGGAAAACGATCAAGATCAAAGAGGAAAAATTTGCATGGCTAACCCAAATGACACTACTCAAACAATTATAAGACATGGATAGAAGGAAAAAATATGATAATAAAAAAATAAAAATAGTACATAAATTTGCACAAGTGACCTCAACAACACTACTCAAATAATGCACAAATAGAAACATGGATACAATTTGGTAGTTAAAAATATAGGTGCTAATAGTATCAAGAATGTTGGTCAACTAAAGAAGATAGAAGGTGACATTTATAAATAGATATTTAGAAGTGTTTATATTGCATGTGTTTGATCTCACAAAAATTCATGGGTAACCAACCACTACATCCTCCCAATACATAGGAATAAAATTAGATACATAGTTTAATCCAAAATAAAACTAAGGAATCATTAGAATAAACAATAGTATAGCCCTATAATGTTGAAAAAATGATAGGTATAGCCAATCCACTAAAACTGTGTTACAATATAGTGTAGGAAGGTAAACAAAAAACATCAAAAGAAACAATATGTTGTACCTAAAACTAAAATAAGGTACCTATCATTACTAACCTATCATGAGACTACTAAAAATAGTGTTCTCATACAATACACACTCATATGAAGGTTAGATGAACTTGTGATGGATAAATCAAAGAATGCATAATAAACCACCTAGAAAACTTTATAATTAATGTGTGTACAAGCAATCACCTATAGATAGTAGGGTGCACATTTGATCAATGTGAAAGATTCTAAAAATATAAATACAATGTGTGAAACTTTTATTTTAGCGTGTTTTAAAATAGGAAAGTACATAAAATATCCAAAAAAATGATATGATGAAAGTACAATTTGACAAAGAAAGATTAATGAGAAAACTAAAATTTTAGAAAAAAATAGAAATCTAAATAGGAAAACTACTTGCACCATCATGAAGTATGTGGATTTAGATATTTTTTATGAATATGTTTCTATATTATTATTTATAAAATAATATTACATGTATTCACAAAAAATGTGGGTGGATGAAGAATCAAACCCCTAGAGTCCATACAAGGAAAATATTGGAGCATAAAACAAGGAAACAAATACAAAGCTTCTAGGTAGAAAAAATAGTACTAGAGGGGGGAGGAGGAGGATCTTGGTCATTTGGCTTTCCCCATACATCAATGGGTTCCATAGTATCTATAGGAAGGCCCCACCCATCAACATTATTTTCTTTAGTTTGTTATTATTCTTCTTTAGGAGCACATACTAGCAAAATGACGAGCCAATACAGGAAACATTTTGGAGTCAAAATAGATATAAGTGTCACTAGTAGGCAACCAAAGACTTCTTCTCATAGGTTTTGGTGAAGTATATCATTGATGAGTAGGCCAACACCAACCTCATTGAACATATTCCTCCTATGTACCTTGAGCAAAAAGACTCCTTTCATGCTAACACCCACAATGTAGCACTAGCAAGTGACCCCTAAAAGAAGAGAGGTGTTGGGTCTCAAAAATGCAGGTTTGAACCATGAGAGGTTGCCAAGCTCTCACAACACTTTTGGCCAACTAACAAGACCAGTTGATGCATTTGAACCTCCTTCTCTTTAGGTTCTGCTAGACCAAGGCGGGTGTACCTAATGAATGATGCAGATTTAAGTGTGTTTCCTAGTTGATCAATCTATCCACAATGGCAAAGGGTAGTGGATAGATAAAATTACTACACCTACTCCTACTCCTACTGCACAAATGAAAGGTTTTTTGAAAATGATGTTTGATATAAAATTTTATCTTTGGGTTGAGGCAGATCAATGCCTTCTATCCACATGGGCAATGGAGTCAAATTATCAAGAATTGTATGTTTTTCCCTCTCTGTCTTAATTCAAGTTGCTAGGCACTTTTAAAAAATAAAGTTCTAATGACTAGGATATGACTTCACTAATTTATGGATTGCATAAATAGTGCTGGAATGTTTTCTTACCGGGTTCTACTTCAACAATCCAAAAGAAATACTAAATCACTATGACTTGTTTAAGAGAATTTAACTCTGACTTGTAGACACCAATCAACCAAATCACACAGAGTGAAATTTGCACATTGATAAATCAAACATATGCTTGATACATTGATTTAAATGATTTAAGACTTCAAGTTGGAGACAACCCACATAAGAAATATAAATTATTATATCACAAGAATAGAAAACAAAAAGATTTTCACCAATTCAAAATGATATGTCCATTGATCTGCTTCAAAAAAGGCTTTGTCGTTATTTACATCCCCTAGTCCATTTTTATGGAAAAATTTAACTATTCTATCTCCTTCTCTACTTCTACCTACCTCTTGTCTCTCCTCATTTCCAATACATTTATACCATGAAATCCTAAGGGTCACGACCCTTCATTTATTATAGTATAACAGTTTACATTCCTGGAAGAAATTTAAAATATTTAATTGCATTGCCTTATCGGAAAATTAATATTTTCAACTATAGTTCTGCGTTTAATTTTGACTTTAATACTTTTCCCGCCTTTATGTTTCACTTTATGCCTTGCTGCAAAGTCTTCATTTATGCTTACCACTCTACCGCAGTTAACTTGTTGACCGACCGCAGTATTGCGGTGAGACTGTCACGGTCTCTTCTTCACTGTTACCGCATTACCGCAGTCTTTGTTCTACCCACTGGCGGTATGGTGATGACCATCTTCAACCATCATCCTTACTGCCTACTAACCCTCCACCGCACTACTGTAGCCTCTTTGTTGCCTGCCAGCGATACCGCGGTGTCTTCGATCTGCCACTCCCTTCACCGTTTGCATTGTCTATCTCCTTCCACCGCACCACCGCGGTCTCTTCCTTCACCGTGTGTGGTATGGCGGTCTTAACCATCATGATCTTCCTTTCATCTACCACTCTACCATGGTTTTCACTTTTGCTGTTAGCGGTAGCACGGTGCCAACATTAACTGTCATCTTCTCCAGCCATCTATTTACCGTGGTCTTCTTCCTAACCTCGTGTGGTACCATGGTGCCTCATCAACCGTTATCCTCACCGTCAAATCGCCATTGCTCACCGGTTATCTTGCCACCACCATGATACTGCGGTCAATGAATTGACCATGCATGGTGTGGCGATAAAATCTTCATGCCTACACCTTAGCCGCCACTGCCATATCACAGGCCCCTTGTGGGAGGCCGCAGTAAAACGGTATGATGTAAAAGGTGAAAATTAAAGGAGCGATGAAATGTATAAAGTATATTAGGGCTTTGGATGGGAAATGAAATGAAAAGATAGTGAAATAATAGGTTCAAATGGGAATAAAAACCTTAGGGTTTTAAGGATTCTTGTGGAAAAATGTGGGAAAACCTTAGGGTTTCAAATGAAAATTTTGGGTTCTAACAGTGGCTCCTATTGGGGATGAGTGATTTTGCAAATCACTACAAGAATCTAGAATTCTGGGAGAGCAGACCAAGCAAAGGAAAGGATATGAAAATGAAGGCACAGGAAAATAGAAGATGGTGTATGGAGGATGAAAGATGAAACCCTAGACTATTGTACATGGAAGGAAAACAAAATTTTCAATAAGGGATTTTCTGAGAATGTCCATGTATTGGAAAACCAAGACCCTTCCTAAACTACTCTGCATGGAAGAGAATGATTAAAGAGGTTTGTTAGGAATTGTCCATGCACTAGAAATCCTTAATCCTCTATACCTGCCATGGTTAAAAATCAAACCATAAAGGATCGCACCAGGCCACCCCAAAAGAAAAACCTGTACTTTCCTTTGTCATAAACTTTGTTCTAAATAGAGCTCATCAGGTTTCTTTTGAAACTATCCATTCCACCTTCCCTACAACATGCACTGCCATTGAAAACCTTCAGGAAATCATTATGTTCAACTTGAATTGTACTCATTTCACCATTTTGCATTTCATAATTTTTATTATCATATGAAAAATATTTATCACCCTCAGCATACAAAGTGTATCCACATTCAACAAAACATTCATAGGCATGCTCACTTTCATATGTTGTTGAATGATCAAGCAGCTGTACTGGGACCTAAAAATCTAAATGTTTTTCTTGGAAGTCAAAATTTTCTCTCATCAGCATCTTCCGAAATAATCAAATCAGAACTAATTTCCATTTCTTTTATATTACTAGTTGGAATTGACACACACTTTTGATCTATACAATCATCCTCACACATACTTGTATCAAAAAATGTTGAACACTTATCATCGATAACATGCAAAACAACATCTTCCTCTTGCAGGCCAAAATTATTCGAGTCACATACCTCTTCTTGGACAAACATGGATCTTTGATCAGCTTCAAAGAATTCCTCATCACTGTGAGAGATACACATGGGGTTATATGAATTATTACTTTCACTATCAAAACAAATGTACATGTTGGAGCCAAAAATTTGGAATCATCTTCATGTGCACATCTCTGGTATTCAAGAGTCAATAAATCTGAAACTTGCTCACTGCTGAGTGAACATGTTTCATCTAGATCTCCATATGAACTGCAACAATCATCTTGTTGTAGATCAACATCCACAATTTCATCTTCACAATTTGGATCACAATTTGTTATGCAAGAGGGACTCTCCATGTGTTCATTGTTGGATGGCACAATATCCTCTTCTAATTCAACTTCTGAAGCACTACTGATGTACTCCCCAAATGATGTGTCCCCACCAATATCATTAATGTTGCAATCATCTTCCAAATCTGAAAAATTATCATTAGAAATCCCAATGGCACATTCTTCCTTAGTTTGTTGCATTTTTTGAGCATCCATGATATCACTACTAGATTTATTATTTCCAGTATCCATGTGTCTTGTCCCAAGCATGGAATCAATAAATTTATCTACTACATCAAAAGCTTGTTGTTTTGATGACTCTAGCCAATAAACTGATTCATGCTCCCATGCTCTTGCAAATTGTGTAACAAATGTGGGTCTTGTAGGCCTATGATAAGGAGGTAATTGCATACAAATGTCTTTCATTCTATTGTATAGATATTTCACATCTTCTCCTTCATATTTCCTTATGTAAAAAAATGAATCTAAGGGAGAAATTCCACATTCTAACTCTGTGATGGAGTCTTGGCTTTGAGTATGTACATCATCATCTTATTCTTCCTCATGTAGATTGTCATCATTTTCACTTACATATGTATCCTCTATTGGCTGCATTATTTGATCAATCTCTCCATCTTTACCCATACCATTACTTCTGTCATAAAATTTGATATTGCTAGCATGCTCATGCCTGTGTATCCATAACAACAACTCCCCAATAGTAGTTGGCTCCGATGACTCAGACCAATGAACTAGATCAGGGTCATATATTCTCATGAATTGCTTAATGAGTATGAGATCACTAGGCAAAAGATCATAAAATATTTTCAAATGGATTCTGAACATTCTGTCAAGAAAAGAGCATGCAGATTCTCCTTTGTGTCTCCTTATGTTGAAAAATTCATCTAAGAGACCTTGACCTCCTTCTTGATTATGAAAATACTCATCATCTCTATTCGCATACTGGTTCAAGAATATTCCTTTTAGATCCTCCCATGAAGATATACTTTTCATAGGAAAGCTTATAAACCATTCTCTTGCACTATCCCTCAAATATCTTGAAAAAAATTTCATAATGACATCCTCTGGATAAATTTGAAAGTTGACAATGAAATTCCAGAATTGCTCCACATGCTCATAAGTTGATTCATCCCATTCTCCATCAAATCTAGGGATATGCTTTAGCAATTCTTTCAGTTCGTAGGGATAAGGATTTGGGTAGCCTTGGACATTACTATAGTTAAATGGTTTATCAATAGCTGAGACAAAATTTGGAGGGCCATATGGGTTTTGGTAGATCATTGATCTTTTTCAAGAAA
This sequence comes from Sequoiadendron giganteum, assembly GCA_007115665.2. NCBI lineage: Eukaryota > Viridiplantae > Streptophyta > Pinopsida > Cupressales > Cupressaceae > Sequoiadendron > Sequoiadendron giganteum. The sequence continues at coordinate 153,777,858 of CM021101.1, read as the reverse complement.
TGGAAGATAAGTATTCATTTGGTTTGATGATTGTAGTGCATAAATTTCCTATTGTGAAGGAAGTGCACTACCTCCAACATTTAACTCCCAATTGTAATAGTTGTTCCAATTGCATTTGTTGTTTTCTTAATTCTTTACACTCTCTAATTGTCTACTACCTTCTCACTTCTTCTGTCATCTTGACAAGAAAATTGGCAAGGTGTTACTGTCCCATAATGTCTATGCATTATTTATCAATGTTAAATAGAGTTGCCACCTACTTTTCCAAAAGTAGAAAAATGAAAAAGGTTATGATATTGTTTGGTTTTCCCCAGCGGAATCTCCAAAAAAATGTAAAACTTTGTTGACTCAATAAATGGAGAGGCTGAAAAAATATTCCTGAGCAAGTCCCCAGTAGAGTTGCCAATTTTTTGTATGTGTGACTCGGATGGGGAGCTGCAAACTACGCAAGTATGATTCTTTGACTAAAGACCAATTTTGAAGTTGTTTTGACTTTATCAATGGATAGGCTAGAAAGATTTCTTGATGGGTTATTCCCCAGCGGAGTCGCCAATTTGTTGGGTCTCAAAAATGCAAGTTTGATCCACGAGAGGTTGCGAAGCTCTCACAATGCTTTTGGCCAACTAACAAGGCCAATTGATGCAATTGAACCTCCTTCTCTTTAGGTTCTGCTAGACCAAGGTGGGTGTACCCAATGAATGATGCAGATTTAAGTGTGTTTCTTGGTTGATCAATCTATCCATAATGGCAAAGGGTAGTGGATAGATAAAATTACTACACCTACTCCTACTCCTACTGCACAAATGAAAGGTTTTTTGAATGCGATGTTTGATATGAAATTTTATCTTTGGGTTGAGGCAGATAAGTGCCTTCTATCCACATGGGCAATGGAGTCAAATTATCAAGAATTGTATGTTTTTCCCTCTCTATCTTAATTCAAGTTGCTAGGCACTTTTAAAAAATAAATTTCTAATGACTGGCATATGAATTCACTAATTTATGGCTTGCATAAATAGTGCTGGAATGTTTTCTTACCAAGTTCTACTTCAACAATCCAAAAGAAATACTAAATCACTATGACTTGTTTAAAATAATTTAACTCTGACTCGCAGACACCAATCAACCAAATCACACAGAGCAAAATTTTCACTTTGATAAATCAAACATATGCTTGATACATTGATTTAAATGATTTAAGACTTCAAGTTGGAGACTAGCCACATAAGAAATATAAATTATTATATCACAAGAACAGAAAATAGAAAGAGTTTCACCAATTCAAAATGATTTGTCCATTGATCTGCTTCAGAAAAAGGCTCTATCATTATTTACATTCCCCAGTCCATTTTTATGGAAAAATTTAACTATTCTATCTCCTACTCTACTTCTACCTACCTCTTGTCTCTCCTCATTTCCTGTACATTTATACTGTGAAATCCCAAGGGTCACGACCCTTCATTTATTATGGTATAACAGTTTACATTCCTGGCAAATATTTAAAATATTTAATTGCATTGCCTTATAGACAAATTAATATTTTCAACTATAGTTCTACGTTTAATTTTAACTTTAATACTTTTCCCTCCTTTATGTTTCACTTTATGCCTTGCTGCGAAGTCTTCATTTATGCTCACCGCTCTACCGCGGTCAACTTGTTGACCGACCGTGGTATCACGATGAGACTGCCACGGTCTCTTCTTCACTATTACCCTATTACCGTGGTCTTCATTCTACCCACTAGCAATATGGTGGTGACCATATTCAATCATCATCCTTACTGCCTTCTAACCCTCCACCACACTACCACAGTCTCTTCACTGCTTGCCAGTGGTACTGCAGTGTCTTCGATCTGCCACTTCCTTCACCATTTGCATTGTCTATCTCCTTTCACCGCACCACCGCAGTCTCTTCCTTCAGTGCGTGTGGTATGGTGGTCTTAACTGTCACAATATTCCTTTCATCTACTGCTCTACTGTGACTTTCACTTTTGTTGTCAGCGGTAGCGCAGTGCCAACATTAATTGTCATCTTCTTCGGCCACCGCTTTACCGTGGTCTACTTCCTAACCTCATGTGGTACCAAAGTGCCTCATCAACCATTATCCTCACCGTCAACTCACCACTGCTCACCGATGATCTCTCTGCCACTGCGATACCGCAGTCAATGAATTGACTGTGCACGATGTGGCGGTAAGAGCTTCATGCATGCACCTTAGCCACTAGCGCCATATCGCAAGCCCCTTGTGGGAGGTCATGGTAAAGCGATATGATGTAAAAGGTGAAAATTAAAGGAGCGATGAAATGTATAAAGTATATTAGGGCTTTGGACGGGAAATGAAATGAAAAGATAGTGAGATAATAGGTTGAAATGGGAATAAAAACCTTAGGGTTTCAAATGAAAATTTTGGGTTCTAACAAGAGGGATGAAGGATCTCTAGCCACAACACATGGGGCATTCACCCAATGGTTAAGGATCACTTATAAATGTGCCACATCAAGTAAAAAAATTAAGTTTCCCTTGAGTTTGTAATAATACATTGGAACAAATCATGACTTTAGAAAAAATTGAAACATATTGATCAATATAACAGTTGACAAAAAAAATATAATTTTTATGTTTTTATATGCCATGAAAAGAGCTATAATATGAAAGGCTTGAAAAATTTATGGATCCAAGTCCAAATATTCTAGGCTCTAGTAAAGAACCAAAAAAAATTCTTAAAAGACTTTGATTTCCTACAAAAGGGGAAACATGGATCAAGAACACCCAAATTAAGTAACTTGTACCCCACAAGAAGGCCTTGGAAAATAATACACTAGCTAAAGTGGGCCAATTTAGGTTCCAAAACAACTAACCAAATGGTATGAAATCTAGATTTCCAAACCAAAATTGGTGATTACAAATGCTACCATTGATTCGAAATGGGAACCATGGGCAAGTGGGTAAAGATCTAAACATATCACTACTAGGATTTATAGATTTGAAAAGAAATTTTTATGCACCACTTCCAATTTTTCCACCAAGTCTTGGAAGAATTGATATCAATTTTGTGAACCATATCAATCAAAATTTCCTCCAATATCTATTCAAAAGTTTCATGATCTTGATTCGAAAGGTGAAACTTATTTTTTCTCTCATTTTTGGTTGAAATAATGATAGTCTCTAGCAAAGAGGTTAAAAAATATTTGAGTCCCTTTCCTATGAAATATAAAGGCCCATATCAATGGAATCCTAGCCAACAAGCGATGTTGGATTTACAAAATGGGAGACCACCATTAATTTTATTGGTTGATGGGGAGCCCATCATGGAATCCATAACCATTCTAAAATATCAAAGACTTCATGGATTCCTAGGCTCTCAAAATTCTTCTTATCATAAAATTCCCTTGAATTTGAATTGAATATTACATGACGATAAGGGTTTGAAGCCCAATCCCCTTCCAAGAAATCCATCCAAAATGTTGGCCCGAGCCAATGCAATGTCACACAAGAATTTTCTAGGCTTCTTCACCTTGAAGGGCATAGATAATCCACTTAATGTAGAGATCCAAACCCTATTTATGGGTGGATAATCCACTTAGTGCAAGTTTCTATTGTTCCCTTCAAAGGATAAAAATATGTTTTTGATGCCTATAAGATGCTAAAAAATGGACTTCATCAAAAAAATTCATCCCTTATTGAAAAAATGTAAGTAGAGGTTTCAATAAGAAATTATAGATACCTAAAACAAAATCTAGATAAATTATGTGTACCACTACATAGTTCTTGAAAGGAGATTTCTAATCCCTATAAGAAATAAAAATAGTGACTCCTTAGTAAAAAAATATTCTCATTAAAAAAATCATTTTTTGTCTTTAAGAAACTCCCCCAACACTATTACAATAGAATAGAGAACTAGAGACCACATATAAAGTGTTGCTCTAGCAATGGACTTTGATGGAGGTGTGGTGGTAGTGCAATTTGGTATTGATTTTGATGGTAGAGAGGTGGTTTTAGGATAAAACCACTAAATTTAAGCCCTTGTAGGTTGGGTGTTACTAGTGTCTTGACCCCTACAACCACTAACCTAAGCAATCATGTAGTTCTACAAGTTTAATGTCATACTAACATAATAACTATGTGTAGACACTTAAATAAGACTTGATTGGTATTACACATCTGAATTTGATTAATTAACATCAATTCCTCCTAAATGACTTCAGACTAACCATTTAATTAAAGAATCTATATTGTTTAATTAAATTCATAACTTTCTCCTATTAATCAAATAATTAAATTTATCAGATTAATTCATCCTCTTCTCACTAATTTCCATCTCATTAAATTAAATAAATCAAATTATTTAATTGAAACCCCTATGTCTTCTCATTTTATTAAATAAATTAAACTATTTAATCAAATGTCACAAACCCCTAATCCACTTAATTTATTCTAAATTAATTAACCTTAAGCTACATCCTAATCTTCATTATCCAATCCTATGGCTTTTAACTTCACCTTGGTCAAATAAACCCATGGTTTATTAACCAAGTTGCACATTAAACTCATTTCTTTTAATTAATAAATCATTTCTCAACTACCCACTTATTGACTTTCCCTCCAAAGGATTTAAAAGCCTCTTAAAAATGCCTTTAATTCCTCTTACAAGGGAATTTATCACTCTTACACCCCCAACCATTTTCCTTAAATTCTCTCCTACATTCCCTTACATTCTCACCTTCATGCCTTAACTCATCCCTTCTCCCAAAATGTGCTCACATGTGTGAGCACATATCCCCATAGCTTTCATTAGCCTTGGATATTAATTCCCATATTAGTCCCACATTGCTCAAATTTACCCATCCTTCAACCCTTATTTTCTATAAATAGAGGCCTCCTCTATTGAATATAGATCCACAACTTCATGCACAATTACTATAGTCATTTTTATCTCACATCTACTTGCATCTTCATCATTTTAGCTTGAATTCATCGCCACTTTGGAGGAATTTCATCACATTGCATCAAAAATATTCGAGCTTATCAAATTTGGATTGGGAAATAACCACTTTCCACATCAAAGTGACACCAATCCCCCTATGGGATGGGGTTTTGAGTATTTTAGATTGGTTTCATAGTGTATTTCATGTTTTTATATGCTTTGTTTCTATTTCTTAGCATGCTCAAAATTTTCATAGGGAATTCTTAATTTTATTGTTTAAATGATCAATACTCTTGTGTTTGTCCATGTTTGAGCAGGTATAGATTGGCATTCACATTTTGGCACTAGAAGTAGGGCCAACCATCTAAAAAAATTACATTTTTACATAGAATTCACGTTTTGCATGTTCTAAAAAATAGCGTCACTTTTAAAATAACCAAAGCACCACTATTGAATATCACACGACTATTGTAGGAGAATATAGTGTTTCTTTTGAAAATAGCATCATCATTGTGACACAAAGTTGCTTTTGATGCATTGGACCACTTATGTCTTTACTTTATTGTGCCACCTTTGCTAAAGAGTCGCCTTTGACCTCCTTATTTTCTATGAATTTGTAGGTTTTCAGTAGAGCATCACTTCTATTTCAACGTCACGTTTGTCATTTCAACATTACTTTTATGCTCATTTTCCACAGTAGAACATCGCCTTTACTTCTCACCAAAACACCACAATTGCAGAATAGTGCCACCTTTGCTGACACAATGTCACCTTTACTGATCAAGTCACTATTGCAGATTTGAAGAATGAAGCATTGACTTGAAATTTGAAAAGTGTATAGGAGTGAATTTGCACCCCTTATGCAAACTCCCCTTTTACACATCCTCACCTTAGAAAACCAAATTCAAAGGAAAAATTCCACATAAGCTTGTTGCCTTTGTTCCACTTGGTGCTCGTTCTATTTTTCGGTAGAGGAATAACTATCGAGGACATCCACGTGGTTCACTTAGGTCCTTGGTAGATTCCCTCAGTTGGAGCCTGGAGAGGAATTACACTTCTCATTGGAAGTTTAATTGCAACGCCCTCTTCAACCAACCGACCTGAATATGGTCATTTTCCTTTTTCTCTCCTTCAAATTCACTCTCTCCTCATTCATTCAGGATCTTCCAAGCACAAAGCATTCAATTCAAGCTCTAATACTTCAATCCATCAATCTCAAGCAACATTTTTGTACTTCTCAACAACAATATCAACACTCTGTCAACTCCGTAGAGCAAGTGTGGAACAAAACACCATTGCAGTAAAGGCTTGAATCCTCTCATTTTTCTCCTCCATTGGATAGTGAACTCTTGGTGGAGGTGGTAAGCTTTATACTCCTCTCCTCTACGATTTGGTTGAGTAGCATAATATTATTTTGTAGTGCTTTAGTGCTCTTTACTTCATTTCTTTCTTTATCATACTTTTCTCCATTATCATCATCTTGGTTGTCTACAGAGGTGGAAATAAAAAAATAGGGGTCTGAATGAGGTAGAATCCTATATAGCCCCCCAACAATTTTCCTCTCTTGTGTGCAAGTGGAAGAATTCTTGGAGCTATCTGGAAAATGAGCACCTTTGTGAGATCATCCTTGGTATCCTTACTCTTGTTTATTTGCTTTATCATATCCATGCATACGTTATTTATGTCATAGTGTTATTTTGGTCTTTCAAACATAGCTATCTAGGCCATTATTCTATTATCTTGAGTCCAACCTTGTCCCTTTAGTCCCTTGACTGTACGAATGCCAACACACCTGAGAGATGCCAACACATTGTGTTGTCATCTCGGTGCTGCACTTTTTTCCTCAGGTAGAGAGCCTCAGAGACACACTGTTGATCCTAAAAATCAACTCGCCTAGCCCCATGTCAACTCTTGGATTTGCATAGTGGTCAAAGGACCTTATAGTCCTCATCATTCTCGTCTCACGATTCTTAACACTCCCTTAAGATGAGGTAAGTTAGGGAAGCCTTCTGCTCTTCGCCCTCCATGACCTGGGGCCTTGACATGGTCAGTCCCCCTCTCTTACAAAAAGTATTTTGATGCTTGTTGTAATAGCTCAGGACATATTATTTCTTTTCATTTTCTATTTTTAGAACCAACTAGTTCATTTTGGGTTTAAAATTAACCATTTCTTTGAATTTTTCAAGTTGGTTAAAATTGAACTTATAAACTCACTAGTCATTGCTATGTTGGGCTAAAATTGAACAAAAAAAAATCACACTCAGATTTGGTGCTTAAAATGAAGTCATTTTTCTTTGATGGAATTAAAAATAACTATTTCTTTGTGTGAGTGATCTTGTTTGTATACACTTTAAGTGTGTATCCTCTCCCCTTGCGCTTCATGTGATCTTGGGTGAAGAGAAACACTCAAAAGTGTATTTTCTTGCTTTGATTCACCCTTAAGAGAATAATTACTATGAGATACATCCTGCAATGGAAAAATCATAGGCAAGTTATTAAAGCATGTGTACTGACAGGCTATATCAAAGGTTGTGAAATTGTGAGAAATTAGCTTCAATCCTGAGGCATCAATGTGTTGCACCTAATCCCTCTGCTTAACTGGAAGGGAATGATTGAAGAGCCTTAAGTGGCGAGTGGGTGGTAATTAAACAATGGGTGTTCTTGATTTTTTGTCATTAAAGACCTTTGTTTGTAGTGGCCAACTTTATCCTTCCAAAGAGTTCTTTAAAGTGGTGCATTGGAATTTACTTCCAAGAATTTACTTGCCATGTCTGATTTTGGTTAAAGTGTAGAGATTAAGAGTTCATTCTTAACATACCCCTACACTTTTCCTTAAATTACATGTAAATAATCTCTTCTACTATGAAGGGCATGAGGAAATCCAAAACAAGAAAACAATCATTGAGATTTCAAACCCTTTGGATTTTTATGTGAATACCTTTGAAATGTCAAAATATTATTGCTTATTCCTAAGGATTTTATCTTTAGAGGCTTCTAAATATTTAGACATATCTAAATTCACATAAATCCAAAGTAAACCTAATGAACTATAGCTTTAGCCTCTTGATTTTGACATGGGATGAAAAATGTTCAAATTTGTAGACATTTAGCTTGAAACTTAAGTAGGACAAATGGATGTGGTAAAATCAATTCATTAATTAAGATTAAATCAAATTGAACCCCACACATCTTCTTGTTATCTTTGTCTAATGATCTTCCATGCAAAACATTGGTCTTTTGGTTTGAGTTACTCATAGGGAAAAGTATGTTCTTCAATATCTTGGTCATGTAGAAAATTTACTTCTTAGGTTTATTTATGATCAAAATCAAACACTTCATCCATCCCAAAAAAATTATCATTTCCATCCCACAAACTTTAGAGCTTTGGAAACATCATTATGCTAGACTTGGGTAAATCATTTAAAACAAATCAAAATAACCTTATTTAGTTAGGCATGTGGGAATGCATCCTTTCTCACACATTTAGTTAAATTAGCATCCTTTGAACAATTTTATCCAAAGATCACAAGTCCATCTTAGGATTTACAATTTCATTATCCAAATCCAAGCATAAAAATCAAATCATGTCTAGTATTGACCAAAGTTCTTAAAATTTCAAACACCCATATCATTCACCCCTTCATATTTATATCATCATCATTTGATCCTAAATACATCCTAGAGGTTATTTTTGTACCTAAAATTTAGATCAACCAAAGAAGTAAAAAAAACTCCATTACATATATTCCTAGGTTGATCTCCAATTTATGGTCCAAACAAGATCACAACATAGGAAGAGCATGGAACAAAACAAGGAAATATCAACCATGAGTGACCTAAGCCAAACTAAATTTGACCCAAGGGAATCTACCAACCCTTTACAAAAGCAATCCCAACCACCTCAAGATTCTCAAGATGGGGGATGTCAAATAGAGGATATCATACAAAATTTCAAAGAGATGATCAATGATGAGTTGCTTGAATTGATACAAGATCCCAACACCCACAAGCTTGTGAATACCATAATGAAATTGAACCCTGCCCAATACATGTTGGATTTGGCAAAAGAAGGGGCTAAACTACCTTCTACATTTGATGTGAGCACCATCATTGAGCAACCTTTGGGTGCCATTCCCCACATATATTTCACACCATCATTCCCAAACATAGTCCAATCCATCTCCTAACCATCATCATCACACACACCAAGTCAACCCATGAACACAAAAGGGAGTTCACTACTTCAATCCCTTCAAGGGCACCCACTTGTCAATAGTCAAAACTTGGAATCCAACATGATCTTGGGTATTGCAAATACCAACATTCCTCAAGACCCCAACATCCATATGTACCACTTGTATTCTATGGTATGAACACATCATGCAGTTTTTGTGCCACACCATCATATGTCCTACATATATAAGGTTATACTCCTAACATTCCACAAGGACAAGTGGATCTATTTGAACAAATGGGCACCTTTGATGCATCATCTTCACTCCTACAAGGGAAAACATCACAAACATATCCACTAGCTCCTATCATAACCCCTTCAACCACATTGATCAAAGGTTTAAAAAAAATTGCTTCATCAAGTACATCAACCCACAATCAAACCAATCAAACCAATCCACCAAACACAAACCAGATCAACTCATCCATCAAAAATATAAACATGCCACTAACATCACAACACCAAGTGGCCTCATATCAAATATCCCAACCCTTAATCACACCATCAATGACATACCAAAGTCAAGTCTCACAAGGGTTGAACACGTCAAATCAACTATCTATCACCCAACCCCTCATCATTACACAACAACCACCTCAAAAATCACCCCAATATACCCTCAACATACCATCTCACACCACTCACAAAAATCCACCACGCCCACCTCAAAATCCAAACACAAAAAATCAATATAGCATCATGTTTCAAGCAACACAATAATCTTACCAAAAGGATTCTAACAAATACAAGCACAAGAAGCACAAGAAGCACAAGAAAAATATCAAGCACAAGCCTTTCTACAATAAAAACTACAAGCACAAAAAGTGCAAGCTCAAGCCTTTCAAGAGAAAAAACCACAGCAAACGACACAAAAAGTACAACAACAAGCACAAGCACAAGCACAAGAACAATACCAAGCACAATAACAAGTGCAAGCGAAATCCTTACAAAAAAAGCCTATCAACAAGCCCTACAACAACATGACACACAACAACAAGTGTTTATAACACAATAGCGAAAAAAAAAGCAACAATAGGCACAACAACATGCACTATTGGTACAACAACAACAAGCCCAAGAAGCCCAAAAACAAGCATTGTTGGCATAAAAAAAACAACAAGAATACCAAAAATCATTTCTTACACAACAACAAGGCTTCCAACAACCCTTCAAAAACATACAAAAAAATGCCTTGAACCTTAGCATGCAAGTATTATATGCCACCCCATCATTTACGTAATAGGCCAACCCCCAACACACATCACATAACACATTCAATTCATCAAACATACCACATTAAAACACGTACCTTCCACCACCCAATCTGCAAGATAATATTTCCTCACAAATAAAATTGCTTTCACAACAAATATAATATATTCAAGCAAGAAAGATGAAGAAATTATATGCCCAACGAGATTTGTGCCCCTATCCCTTTGATAGGAACAGTGTCATGGTACCATTCCTGTCAGGATTTGTGATACCAAAATTTGATGAATATAGAGGAAAAGGAAATCCTAAGGACCACATTAGAGAGTTCCATGTGCATTGTATGGAAGTGGCCTATGATGACTCTTATCTAATGTGACTCTTTCCATAGAGCTTAGTTGGACCCACAATTGATTGGTTCTCTTTTTTACCTCATGGAATCCAAAAGTTCTATGACATCATAGATCACTTCTCATTCAATCTAGATATGGATGTAATATTGAAGGATTTTTCAGACCTAAAACAAACTAGAGGAGAATCATTTGAAGCCTTCTTACAACATTGGAGGTCTAGAGCTAGTAAAAGAAAATGGTCTATTCCCGAAGAGCAACAAATAGGAACCATCATTTCTAATGTTGAGGGAGATTTATCCTTCCAATTGAAAATGAAATGTGTCATGGCATATGATCAACTTATCCTTAAATCTCTTAACATTGATAGGACCCTCATAGCACAAGGGCACACACCAACATACAAAGACAATCGACCATCGACTAGTTATAATGACAAGTCCTGCACTTGGGCTAAGAACAAAAATGTTACCAATGATGGTGTTGTTGATTTCAAAGTGATTATTAGTGCTCCAAAATAAAACACATACCAACCAACAAACCCACAACCAACCTATCAATAAAATGCACCACAACCAAACCCATAATGACAACAACAAAACAACCAAATAGTCAACAAAAGAAACACTCAAAGAGGACCACTCCCAGGGAACAATTTCCCATAGAAATGCAAATATACACCATTGGGGGAACCTATTGAATTTGTCATGAAAATTTCAAAGTAATCCAGTCTCATCACACTACCCATATATGAAAATTACCAAGAGCCTCAAGTTAAACCACCATGGTATAATGAGAAGCACCTTTTTTTACTATCACAAAATCAAGGGACATATGACACCTAGTTGCATGAAATTAAAAAACTTCATCCAAGACCTCATTGAAAGTGAGGATATAACTGTTGACCAACAAGCAAGGAACCAAGATTTCAAGATATACAAAAATTCGATGACTGATCTAACAAGGGAAAACACAATGGAAAAAGAATGAACTATACCAAAGTAAACCATGTCTACAATAATGTTGTAGCATCCTTAGACGAGTTTGTATCGATCATCAATATCAAAGGGCCTAATACAAAGTGTGGAGTCACCACATGTAGGGGCAAGGTAACCATTCAAGGACCATCAACACCACCTAGGGTACTGCCTATAGTTTCAAAATCCAACCCTAGTGACTATAACATCTTGGAAGAGATGAAGAAAACCCTCGCTCAAACCTCCATCTTGGAGTTTCTAAATATATCGCCTACATATAAGGATATTATTGAGAAGGCTTTATCCACATCCATCGTACCTAATGAAATTGATGCAAATAAATTCCAAGCAATGATCGGACATATCACTATGCCTCATTTTCTCATATTTTCTGAACATGACCTTCCCACTCAACCATCCCATAATCACGTACTACATCTTGAGGTCTTGTTTCACAAGAATAAAGTCAAGAGAGTCCTTGTGGATGGAGGTGATGGTCTTAATATTTCTACCTTATATCTTATTAAGAATCTAGGCTTCTTCGAATATGTTATTGATAAAGGAAAGGGTATCACTATCAGGGCCATGATGATCAAGAATGGGTTTCACAAGGCACCATCCAACCTCCCATCCAAGTGGAGTCAACCATTATATAAACCAAATTCCAAGTCCTTGACCTAGAGCTTCCTTATAATATTTTCCTAGGGTGACCATGGATTCATGGGATGCAAGTCATCACATCTACCTATCATCAAGGTGTCAAATTCCATTATCAAGATAAGGAAGTAATGATCCATGGTGACCTCGAACCATTCTACTACTATTAGAACTTGGAAGCCAAGTGCTACAAAATCCCAAAAGTTACCAAGAATGATAAAGGACCGACATATTCCTTTGTTGACCCATCTACCTTAGCCTCCACATCTAAGACAAAGACACCCTCCATCTAGAGTATCCCAGACATCAAAGCAATAATCCAAGATGATAGTTGTGGAGAATATAAATTGAAGAATAATGCATTTTTGTTAGGAGAGTTACATCAATCTCCTAAATCTCACAAAAATCTGCAACCCATTTATAGCACAGCCCAAACATTCATGAGAACACCTACCACTTTCAAAAAGTGGGGAGACTTAAGAAAAGAGATCGTGGATGAAAAATACATATTAGACTTGCTCTATCAAGACAATAGACTTGCACGTATTCTTCCCATGGAGGATGAGAACAAGGGTCTACAACTGATGCTTGGATGGGGCTATAATAAGAATGAAAAGTTGGGGTAGAACAACAATGGCTTACTAGAACCCCTCATTCCTGAGAAACACTTAAATAATCTTGGCCTTGGTTGTATCACTAGAAAAGTAACCATTATTGTCAAGTGTACCCCTATTAAAATAATCAAAGCTACCCCTCAGTTACCCATATCTACTAGTGTTCCCCTCAATAACTATACCTTCAATATAACAAACCTATTTGATGAGGATTCCCATGTTTTCATGATAACCACCATGTCATTTGAGTTGAGTAACCAAGTAACTAAGCTAAAACTCATCTACCCCCAAATCAAAAATTGGGACCAACGAGTACCACCAATCTTGGATTCATTCAAAAATGATGAAGCTCTTTCCAAATTTATGGGACTAAGGGACAACATGCCATATGGAGACCACAAATTAGGATTCTACATTAAGCTTGATACACATGCATACTATGGGGAAATGATTGAATATATTAATTGCAAAATTGAAAATATGAGAATAACGTCTCAATCCTTAAGTGAAAACCACAATGTGGCACTTTCTAATCACAAAATAGTTAAAAAAAGGACATATCCAATGGTGAAAACTTATCTGAGGCACCAAAGGATGAGGGATTCAATCTTCCCTTAGTGCTATACAGCAAGAGAAGTCAATAGTCCTAGTAGAGAAGTGCAACCCAGTGAATGTGGGAATCAAAGAGGCACCTCAAATCACCTTTTATGCAAAATCACTCCTAGCCTAAGAACAAAAGAACTTAGGAGAATTCCTCATAGACAGAAAAAGAAACTTTGCATGGTCATATGTGAATATGCTAGGTCTAGATCTTGAATTTGTCATCCACCACCTTGCAGTATATCTTGATGAAAAACTAGTAAGACAAAAGATAAGAAAGATGCATCCATAGATTGCATTTCTAGTCAAATTGGAACTAAAAAAATCCTTGGAGTAAGATTCATCTGACGCATTGATTATCTAGAATGGGTTTCCAATCGTGTACCATTCTCTAAGCCCACTGGGGGCATTGGAATCTACACCGACTTCAAATATTTGAACAAGGCATGTCCCAAGGATGAGTTACCTCTACCAAACATTGACATGATTGTAGATCTCATTGCAGGACATGAAATGCTATCACTCATGGATGGATTTTCAAGCTATAACCAAATTATGATCGCTCAAGAGGACCAACATAAAATAGCATTCACATGTCCATGGGGCACTTATTGTTGGAACATGATTCCATTTGGGCTAAAGAACACCTGAGCCACCTATCAAAGAGCTATGACCTTGATCTTCCACGACATGATACATAAGTCTATAGAAGACTTTATGGATGAAATTTGAGATATATCAAGGAAACGAAAAGAACAAATAGCAATATTAAGACCAGTATTTGATATACTTGAAGAGTAAAAAGTGTGGCTAAATCCAAAGAAGTGTGTCTTCGGTGTGACCTCAAGAAAGCTCTTGGGATACATTGTTTCATTAAGAGGAATTGATATTGATCCAACAAAGGAGAAGGAAATTCTAGATATGGAGGCACCATGAACACTGAATCATTTGTGAGGTCTATAAGGATGGCTACAATCCATCAAAAGGTTCGTAACATAACTAGTAGATAAGACAATCCCCTATTCTCATCTACTGCACAAGGGGATCACATAAAAATGGGATAAAAAATATGATAGAGCATTTAACCAAATGAAGGAGTATCTACTGATGCCACAATCCTCATGCCACTGATCCGAAACAAACCACTAATCCTATACATCTAAGCTACATCAATGACATTAGGGGCTCTCCTTGCTCAACATGATAAAATAGGAAAATAGAGGGCTATCTACTATATCAATAGAACTTTAGTGGGACATGAGTTGAACTACACATACATAGAGAAGTCTTTCCTTGTAGTCATATTTTCCTCACATAAATTCCAACATTACATGCTCATCCATCAGATAAAACTTATCGCTAAGATAAATCCACTAAAATATCTATTAGCCAAGGAAGCTCTCACAGAGCGGATGGCTAAGTGGGTTATGATCTTGACAAAGTTTGACATAGAATATGTAGAGAAAAAATACATCAAATGGAAAGTAATTGTAGATCAATTGGTTGAAGCACCCATATATGTAGAGAATCCCTTAGTATCAGAGTTTCCAGATGAGTTAGTCTTCCTCTTGAATGCAATAAATCATTGGAAAATGTATTTTTTGATGGTTCCTACAAAAAACATGGATAAGGGGAAGGAATATTTTTCATCACACCATAAGGGGATTTCATTCCAAAATCATATCGTTTGTCCTTCACTTGTACTAACAATATTGTAGAATATGAGGCTTTTATCATAGAACTCAGAATAGCACTAAAATGGTAGATTTTAGAATTAAAATTCTTTGGGGATTCACAACTAATTTTCAATTAGGTCAATGATGAGTATCAAACCAAATACAATAAGCTTACCCCTTACAAGAAGTTGGCTGAAGATCTCAAAGATTTCTTCATTGATATAAAATCTAAGCATATACCCTGAGTGAACAAAAGAGCAATATATGCTATGGTAACAATTGGGTCCTTGCTAGATATTCCAAAGAACACCCATCAATACAAGTTCCTTGTTGAGTAACTTCTCATACGATCTTTTGAGGTACCATAATCTAAGTTTGTGTGTGAAATCATTGGTCCTGGTGATCCCTAGTATCATAATATATTCACATACTTAAAATGAGAAATCCTCCTGATGACATCACCTCAAACCTAAAGAAATCATTTGTTAAAAATTCATCTTGTTTTGTTATCCTAGGAGAGACCCTTTATCATAGAAGTATTGAAGAGACCCTATTATGATGCATTAACCTTGAGGAAGCTTTAATTTCCTTAACATAGGTACAAAAAGGTATTTGTGGCTCACATTCAAGTGGTATGACCTTGGCCAAGAAACTACTGAGGACAGGGTACTATGAGCCCACCATGGAGAGAGGAGCTCACAAGTATGTCAAAAAGTGCTTGTAGTGTCAACAATAGGGGGACCTCATTCATGTGCCAGCTTAGGAACTCCAACTCATCGTAACACCTTGGCCTTTTTCATAGTGGGGACTCGAACTCATAGGGAAGATCACACCTACTTCATCCAACAACCATAATTTTATTATTACCACCACAGAGTACTTTACAAAGTGGGTTTAGGCTATTCCTATGACCTATATTATGGGGAAGAAAATCTCCAAGTTCATCCTAAACTACCTTATCTGTTGTTATGGTGTTCCCCAAGCTCTTATCTCAGATATTGGGACACCTTTCAATAATTATGATTTTTATGATTTGTGCTAAATATTTAACACCCAACACTATTTCTCTACCCCCTATTACCCCCAGGATAATGGTCAAGCTAAGGCTTCCAATAAAACCATTTTGAGAATCCTTAAGAAGACAGTTAATGAAGTTGGCCACAACTAGAACTTACAACTAAACCATGTCTTATGGACCTACAAAACTAGTATATGCATGCCTACATGTGCAACACCCTATTCCATTATATATGACTCAAAATCTATCCTACCTATTGAGTTTGAGCTCCCATCCTTGAGAATATCCTTGCAAAATCTTATCACTAATGAAGAATATTGGGTGCCACAATTAAATGAGTTGGAACTACTAGATGAATGTCACCTAGATGCTTTGAATCACTTAAAATTTTATCAAAACCATCTCAAAAGGATCTATAACAAGAAAATTAAAAATTGGTCTTTCTAGGTTGGAGAGCTCATGTTGAAGGAGAATCGAAAAAATGTACCTAACCTAGAGAGCAAGGAAAAGTTTGAACCCAATTAGTCGGGACCCTTCATCATCATAGAAAGTTAAAAATTAGGAGCATATTAATTTCCAACACCTGAGGGTGAACACTTGCAAGAACCCATCAAAAACTCTCATCTCAAGAAATTTTATGCCTAGGATTGCAGGGTATAAATCCAAAAATACAAAAAAAATTAAAAAAATAAAAAATAAAAAAAAAGGATTGAAAATAGTAAAGAAAAAATCGTCCTATAGTGAAAACCACTTCGGTGGTGCTTTGGGAAAGTACCTTGGTGAAAACCTAGCAATCAGGTGCCTTGTGTAAATAAGCACTATCCATCCACCATAAATTCTTTGGCTTGTTCTACATCACTTTCCATCACATTCATCCTTCGTTCCATTATTCATTCCATCACCCGTCCACATCTATATCATAGCTGGCTATGGTGAGTATCATGTTCCCCTATAGTAATACTTGGCACATTCCCAAGGTCAATTTTTCCTAACTATATAAGGGTCTCTACGTGTGTAACATAGGCAAGGATCATCTTTGATCAGCCCCCAAGGCTCTTAGAATAGGTCCTTTAGTGTAACGAAGCTAAGGTAGCAAAACAACTTCCTACACTAATCTTGAGAGGATAATAATGCAAAACTTTTACAGATCTTTAACAATTACATAAACTTAAACAAGAATAAAGATAAATATCACACATACCATGACATAGTTATTTATGTGGGGAAAACCCTTTCAAGAGAAAAACCTCACACTCCAAAATCCTCCCAATATATTATTCAATAAATCACAAAGATTACAATATACTTGCAGAGCATGAGAAAGCTTCTCATAGGAGTATCACCACTCAAAGATCAAGAGACAACACGAGTACTAATAGACTCTCAGAATACACCTATTTCTCACTCTACCTCTCTCTATCACTCTCTCTATCAACCTTAGTGTAGCACCCTCACAAAATAGAGTTACATTCTAGGGCAAGACAGGCCAACAAAATATCCATCGTTAGATCTAAACCCTAATAATTAACGATATATATTTACAATGTATCAGCTCCTGTCGATGACACAATAGACCATCACTCCATTTTCTAACTTTTTGTCACATTTCAATATGGATGGGTCCTCCTCGGAGTGCTTCCTTCCTCCTTATTGCTACATCGCTAAGTCACTAAAAACTCAAACCTCAGAACCTCTTGTCGAAGGTTACGAAGTTATGAAAACCTGTGACTCATTGACAACAAAGAGATCACTAAGTCACTAAAAAGATGAACCTCATAACCTCATGCTAGAGGTTACAATTTTTTAAAAACCCTTAAAATTCCGACAACAAGGAGATCGCTAAGTCAGGAGGTTATGAAACTCTAGAACCCCACAAATTAGGTTAGGAAAACTTGGAACCCTATGACTTAAGTAACAAACCATTTCACCTATCAATAATAATTGTTATATAATTTCAAGGTTGAGACACAATTTCCCAACAAATATCCCACTTGTTGAACACCTTGTAAGAGCAACAAGAGGGAGAAAACATTGTCTCTTAATTGCTAGGGGCCAAAAGGCCCAACATCTCTGAACACCATATGAAATTCTTTGTGCTCACTAGCTTAGTTACAAAATCAACAACGTTCATCACAGTCTCTACCTTAACCAATTTCACCCTGCCATCTTTGACCATATCTTGAACAAAATGATACTATACATCAATGTGCTTGGTTCTGGCATGAAATGTCGGGTTCTTGGCTAGAAATATTGAACTCTAAATATCACAATAAATTGTCACTACACCTTATTTTATTCCAATATCTAAAAATAATATCTTAAGCCAAATGGATTATTTACAAGCATGAGTAGTTTCCATATACTTTGCTTCAATAGTGGACAAAGCAACCACAACCTATCGCTTTCTCATCCAACTAATTACACCACTGAATAATGTAAACACATAAGCACTAGTGGATTATCTATTATCAGCATCACCTGCCCAATCTAAATCCACATAACCTTGAATATAAAGGGAAATATCGCCTTCAGTCATATTACTATGATAAGGAATAATCTGAGGTACCACACAAACTGAAGAATCTTTTAACTACATCCCAATGAACTCTACCAGGATTAGACATATATCTGGAAAGAACTCCCACTACTTGGGCAGTGTCTAGTCTAGTACAAACCATAGCATACATCAAACTTCCAACTGCACTTTGGTAAGGAACTTTGCTCATGTCTTTCATCTCTAATGGGGATTTTGGAAAATCTGAAATAGATAACTTTTTTCCAACTGAAACATGAACACACAATGGTCTACAATCTTGCATATGAAATCTCTATAAAATTCAATTGAAATACTTACTTTGTCCAAGCCATAGATTTTTGTTCACTCTATCTCTTTTAATTTCCATCCCAAGGATGTATTAAGTTGCACCAAGATCTTTCATTTCAAATTTAGCAGCAAGTTGAGATTTCAATTATGAAATCATACCTTTCCCTTTGCCAATAAATAACATTTCATCAACATATAATGCAATAAACAAGAAAAATTCACCATCAGTTTTATATAGACACAAAGATCCGATTTAGAATGCTCAAATCCCAAACTCAACACATATGTATCAAATTTTGGGTAGCACATCCTAGGACTTTGTTTTAATCCATACAAAGATTTCTTCAATTTGTAAATCAATTTAATTTTACCTTTCACCACATAGTTCTTTGGTTGTGTCATATAAACTCATAATTTAAATTTTTCACCCATATACAAAGACCCATTCGCCCTAGGGAAAATTTGTCCTTGTACAATTTCATTTCAAAAAAATTGGGCATAAAACTATCTCTATTTCCTTAATATCTTGTTGTTTGCAAATCTCAGTTTCAATTTTTGAAATTATGGTTTTTTTTAGTTATTTGAATTCACATCAATTGGTTAAATAAGTGCATTGTTCATAACAAAAAATTTCATTCAAAGGATATCATTTTTAGGATCTCGTCATTTTTAGATTTGAAAATTGCATTTATAATCATCATGGATATGTGTTTTGACAACATATGGATATCGTTAAAATCTTTGGTTGATGTTTCAAGTTGTATATTTGGAGATCCTAATGTAATTGATAACACTCATGAATCCTCACCTCCTAATGAATGTCCCCATGATGTGGACATCTTAGGCTAAGATGAAGATAACATGCAACAATTCGTACAAGAATCCTTACATAACCTTGAGAAAAACACTTCCTTCTATCCATCCATGCAACAACCAACACCTCCTATCATCCCATCACTTGATACGTTCAAACTTTTGCATCCTAAAATTAAAACACAAAGCAAGCCTCAACCATCAATCATGAAATAACTTGTTAATAAGGACAATAGTGATACTCTTCTATCTTATGCTCATTGAGTTACCAACGCATCTATCAACTTAGAAGAGATTTATGGTCAAGGCTTTAAAATATTAAGCAAACAAGGATGTGACATAACCAATGAACATGAAATCCATCAATTTCTAGAACAACCATTGGAAAATACCAAGGGACTAGGATATCAAGGTTCTCCTCCTCCCACTACCTCTTCTAATGGGAAAGGTATCTCTTTCACAAAATTGTTTCAAAACACCAATTAATGTCTCAACAAGTTGCCCAACCAAGTAAGAAACCCAAGCCCTATAAGCTCAATAAATTATCATTCTTACATACCATAACAAAAATTGAACAAAAAATGGATCAACTCCTTTGTCTATGATTGATTACATTGCCACCTATTTGAGAGAACAAAAAAGGAAAATATACAAACATTAATTATTGCACATTTCATAGAAGAATTCTTGGGCATCTTACCGATGAATTTCATGCTTTAAAAATGGTATTGAAAGAATTTGATCCTCCTGCAAGATAATTTGATCATATAATAGACTAACCAATGTTCACTTTTTTCCTTATCATGTGATATTTATAGAGTCATCGCATACTCACTATTACATGTATTACATTTCATGCAAATAATTTTTATATTGCAAGGAGCACATTCTCATCACCTGTCTCAACTCATCCTTGTCCTAACTTTGGGGGGGGAAGGGGTTAGATAGCCTTGTCCTAGTACGACACTCATTGTTTCCGCTTTTACTAGTTACCTACCTTTCGTATATGATGAACAAGATTGGGATGTAAACGACTTGCTTTAGGTTGGCTTGCATGTGTCATACTAGCTTTATGTTATTTGTGTGATTATGTTGTGTAATGTGATCTCCTATATTGTGTTGCTTAGCATGTATTTATGTTTATGAGCCTACTTTGGATGACCCTTGTCACTTCCTTGGTGCAAGGATACAAAGGAAGTGAATCTATTGTGACATTCTTCTATTTGTATCTACATTCTTCTATCCATCGTAAACATTGTCCTTGTATTGTGTTTTCCTTTTGGGGGCGATGCAAATTTTTAAGACATTTAGGTCTCTTCCATGTTGACCCAAAAGGATTCGCCTTTATTTTTTCTCTCTCTCTATGTGTCATTCTTCCTTTGTTCTTGTTGTTCCATGAGTTATTTGGGGAATGATGACAGCTCTGAGCTCTATTATATCACTATAGCAAAGACATATGTTGACCCCAAATCTATGGATCCCTTATGTGTTATCTTAGGATTTCATATGGGGGGAAACATCCTTTCCATTACATAAATCTATTCAAAAATATATGTTTGGCATAGGTCTTTCCAAATAAGCACTCATGTATTGGAATTTATCATCTTCTACTTTAAAGTAATTTCTCATAGCATGGTGTTTATCAATTTCTTTAAAGTGGGGGGCATTGCGTCTCCCGCTTATTGCTTGCATAATGATATGAACTTTATTCAAAGTGTGGTCTTCTTATTTGATGTGATGTGTCTTCTTGATGGTGTAATTGGGATTTATGTCCTTCAAGAGTGTGACCTTTCTTGGCATATGAAATTCCTCTTAGTGGTAATGTTATGGCTTGCATTCCCTAAGGTGTGAATCTTTTATCCCTCAGCTAGTCCTCTCTTGATGGTGATATAAAGTGTGATGTTCCCTAAAGTGAGACTTTTCATGAACTAAGAAAAACCCCTTTGACTATCCTAAACTAATTCTTGTCCACCAAGCATAATACAACTTGCTTGCTAGTGGTACCTTTATTTCATGAGTGTCTAGTATAATGTAGCATGCTAGCCTTGTGAAACCTATGACCATTTAGCATGGTGCCTTATCACATTTATTAGGGAGTATAACTTTTGGTATGGTTGATGCACGGGAGCTTGTAGACCTGGCATGACTTGCCCATCTACCACCTCTATATGCGTAGACATCTAGTGTATATCAAACTACACTAGACCATTGTGTGTTTCTCATATTTCCTCAAGGCCCGCCTTCACTAGCCCTTGTGAGTGCATTTCTTAGACAAACAACCTAGGGTTGATCCATACCTTTTGGACAAATAGTCCAAGCTTGATCCACCCCCTTTTCCTCTTTGTATTAATTTTCATATTGTATTATATTGTATCTTGTGTCACTGATACATGTGTATGTCTCTTTGTTCCTTTGTTGGTTTTTCCATGGGATCTTAGATCTTGGGGGCTTGATCCTCCTCCTTGATCATTTTTATCTTATCTTTCCAAAAATGGTACAATTAGACCTCTCTTGACTTATCTGTCTACTTTAGTGTGAGTTTGACAATGGGCTCATAATCTCACTAAAGTGGGGGCTAAATGTAGTGTAGAAAAATGTACACCTTTACATTTTCACACTATGTTTGCATCCCCTTAATTAATTTGACTTAATTAAGATTCTAATTGCCTAAATTATGCATTCCAAAGCCTTATTATTCCCTTTTTCCAAAAGGAAAACCTGTATTAAAAAAATGCTAACTGGTATGCCTAGTGGGACCCAATTGGACTAATTCAGTCCAAGGTTCACTCAAATATTACTAATATTAGGTGTGTATATGAGTAAGATCTACCTTTGGAGGCAAAATCTACACAGATTTGGCGACTCCGATAAGTATTTTTCTGGTTTTTGTATGATCAGGTGTTGGTTTTTATCTAATATTTGATTATTGCTATTCTCCAGCTTTTGAATAAGTAGTTATGTCAATTTTTAATGGTAATACAACATATCATCCATCATACCATGAAAATATTGCCAATCCATCCTCTTATCGGCCATATCAAATCAGTCATGCTACTAGTTTTAGTCCAAACTCCATGTATTTTCAAGAAAACCAACATGTTCATTACTCCTACCACCCACCCACCCCTGCTCAACCTTCATATCAGTATTCATATGCTCAAAATCAATCTCAAGAAACCCATTTTTCCAACCAGCAAAGATTTTTTCTCAATCAAACTCCAAACTTTAAGGACATGAGCCTCACAGATATGATGATCTACTTTGAAAGGGAGTTTGACAAGGTTAAATGACGACATGATATTGATTTGAAACAATAGGAGTTGGATTATCAAGCCAATCATTACAATTAGGAGTTGGAGACACAAAGGATACAGTTTGAAGAAAATATCAGGAGGGAGTTAGTTGTACAAGAGGAGAAAATCAAGTTTTTGCTTTCTTAAAAGCATGATATCTAAACATTTTTTGCATTTTAGATCAATTTCAAGAGGAAGTACTTCCAAGATATGAAATCCCAAGTTTTACAACCCTTCATCCTTTGCAAGTAGAGGAAATTAATCAAGAACAACCTAGCATAGCTACATAGCAGCCTATTGATCAAGAAAGTCTACTCCCCATGAAGAAGCTTAAAGACGTAAATCCATTGTGTTTAGCTTTAGAAGTTTACCATTTAGAGTAAAAAAAAATTGAACAAGAAAAAATTTCAGAAAATGAATCTTTTGATAATTTGACTAATGAGCTTCCTGGTTTTGTTGAGGATAATGATAATGTTTCAGTATCTATCTTAGAAGATCAATCAGAACAACAAGGTAAAAAAAATGAAGTTGATCAAGAGGACCATTCTACAACTTATATTGATGAGTTACCTTCTAATAATGAAGGTGTGATCCTGATCTCGTCAACATAATTTTTTGAGCAGCAAGGAGATGCCAAACAATGTCATGAGTTATTGGTTGAGGTCAATAAATGTGATAGGTTGGAAGTTGCTCATATAATTCCAAAAGGTAATGCAAATGATGATTGTGAAGAAGCCTTATTTTGGAATGATCTTGAGTCATTTGTTTTAAACCTGGATGACAATCAAGATCAGGCTGAACCTTTTTTGTAAAGGAAATAGAGGTTCGATCTCAGGATCTAGCTAATCTGTTTGATGAGTTGGTTGAATTCGTAAATGAGAATGAAGATATCACATGCATACTAACATCAATGACTATTTTTGAGCAAAAAAGTGATGAAACCCATCTTCATTCAGTTCAATATTATGAATTAGATGAGAGCATTTTCTCAAGTTTCATAAAATATTTTTTCTCTAACATTGATGATAGTTTGATGCCATGCGAACCAACAGTATGCAGTCAGCCTATTCACATGAAGGAGGTAGTCAATCCTTCATTACTTGTTGATAAATCAACATCTCCTTTAGATCAGATTGAATTTGTGATAGAGGATGTAATAGTAGATCTTAATCAAGAAATCAGAAGGATAAGCTAGAAGATCATCCTTGCAAGAGGGTGTCCAATTAGATATCTAGCCAGCATGGAGATCACTGAAGCAACACAGAACAATCCTTCATCCAATCATGCAAATTTAATGAAGGGACATCATTCCCAGCTTGTTTATGCTCCTTCAAGAAGTGGCATATATGAACAAAATGACGAGGTAATCCACTAAGTCTTTACTCTTGAAGTAATACTACACTTATTTGTAAGACATGTCTTTATTTATCAGCTTTTCTCAGTTGTTCATCAACATTTAATGCATCCTAAGCCTGGAAGAAAATGATGTTATTTTTTAAAACCAGTGAATGGTTTTGTTTGAGAAAGTTTCATTCTTGGTTAGAATAGGGTAGATTAGGTTCCATTCATTCTTTCCCTTCCCTAAGTGTTGTTTTGCATAGTTAGCTAGTTTACTTTGAGTTTTGTTGGGGGGAAATAAGGAATAAACTTTTTTGTTACTCATTATAATTCAGACAGATAGACATCTCTCATTCATAACATGGAATGGAGAATTTTATGTCATGAACAACACATGTATACTCCATGGAACTATAACTAGTAAAAGAAAAGTTGCAAAAATTTACAACAGTATGAGTAAGCTCTGTGTAAAGTTTCTGAGTCAAGGAAAAGAGATAAAATGGACTTCATGCCCAATGGATAAGAAAGGGAACTAGCCTAATTTTTTTAGCAAGCAAACACCCCTGAGAGGTCACCAAATTGTTGCCTATTTTTAGCTACAACTCAAAAAAGGTAGAGATAAGTTGCATTCATCATTAAAAGGTACACAATTAATTTCAAAATCTTCTGCTAAGTATTCATTGCTATAAAAACCTGATTACTTTTGAATTTCTGGTATTATTATGCAAATGTTTGTAACAAAAGAACTCATAAATTTGCATAAGAAATGTTGTTTTATTCAAAAAAAAAGTCCCACACAAGCTATGGGAGTAGCATGATTTTATTACTTAATCAAATACTGAATACAAGGAAGAAATGTATATCACACAACTGAAGATAATATAAGAAAAGGGAGAGAAGGTGATTCATCATTGCCTGGATGGACAAATCATTGTCATAGTTGGTTGATCTTGGTTTAGCTCTAGCACTAGGTCCAACTATAGCTCCAAGGCTTACCTACAAGATTATTGAAAGGTGGTGTTAAAGAAATGAAAAAATCACATTCTACCATATTCCTACATTACCAACAAAAATGTAATTTTCATCCTATCAGACATTCATCGGATGATTAAGTCATCAAAAAGCAAATCATAAGGGGAAATCATTGAATTCACTATTTTTTCTAAATTGTTTGCTTCATGTGTAGATACAAGAAAATTAATGTTGTTGATCATCAAATTATAACATGAGTGGTGGAAAATGTGGCTCCTACAAGGGTTGAGCACAACTCATATCAATGGAAATTACAATGTTCATAAACATCAAGGGATAGTCCCTCTTTATCATCTTCAAAGAAATTTAAGATAGTAATCTATTGTTTCAAGAAAAGTGACATTTTCTCCAAGGGTCTTGAAATCTAGTCTTCATATATTAATCATAGAGAAAATTTTATGATAGCCATGCAATAGGAATGACATGAAGTTTCCAAAAAATAAACAGCAGTGACAGTGAGTTTTTTTGCTTGTTCAGTTTACATAATCCTTTGTGAAGAATTGCATTATGTAATCTACAAAGTCTTTGCAATAAGGTGTCAAATGCTCAGAAATGGAGATATGGTTTTTCTTAAAAAATGCTTCATAGGTTTCATTTTCAATCAGGAAGCTAACAATCACAAGGGGCTAAAATTCAAACACATTATAAAGGTGCAAAGGTCAAGAAACAAAGTCACAATTAGGTATGAAATGCAATCTCATCAAGTGATTAAGAGAAAACCTTCACAATATAGGTGACAATCACCAAAACATTAGCATCAAATTTAAAGCCCAGAGCAGAGGATGCTACAACCATGACCATGATGGTGAAAATTTGGGTTTATATGGAAAGCTAGTGACAATGATCTGGAGGCATAAATCTGGGTTGTTTTCTCTCATAACCATAGAATATTAGTTTCAGTTAAGAGAAAACTTCACTCTATAGGCAGAGAGGAATTTTTTGAGGTATGTGGAGAACTATAAAAGACAATAAAGCCATGAGTACAAGTGTAATCAAGGAAACTCAGTCTTATGTGAAGCCTAGCCCAATATATAGTTTGCAGTACTAGATTATAATACATTTTCTCCAAAACAGTTGAATGTTAAATTTCAATATTAGAAAAATCAGAAATAGGTGAATCAAAATCCAAGTCATAACTATTTTTCAAGAAATATGCCAAGAGGAAATGCTCAATTTTGGAGATATCAATGCTCTTAAATCTTATGGCCTGAAAACTAGAAACCCTAGAAATGGAGATATGCCATGAGATCCTCGGACAAGAGAAGAGAATGCTTATGGAAACCCCTATCTTCCATGAGGAAATAAATAAGAAAAAAATGCAGATAGTCGCGGCCTTTAATGGTAAACACCTAGAAATAGAAGGAGCATGCATCATGATCACAACCTTATACAAGATCTATAGTTTCTATAGTCTCTTTCAAAAACATGTAAGCATGATTTATTTTATAGGTTCTGTAATTGAGTATTTTTCTACAAGATCTGATTGTTAGCAACATTGCATGCATATTATTCAAATCCACGATATCAATAGAATGCATAGGAAATAAAGAAAAGGAAAATAAATTGAAATGAGCTCACTAAATCCTTCTTCCTCCATGACTGAATTCCATTGCACCTTCTAGCTTGCTGAAATGTAAAGTGTGCCCTCAGATTGTGATGAGAAACTCTATGTTATGGACTAGCCCTAAGCCAAGTGTTGAAGGATTTCTTAAAAACCATGCAAAAGAAATTAAATTCTATATACAAGTAACTAAATGACACAACAAGAGGAATCTAAGACACAAGAAAATGTAAGAGATTCAAGATTAAGAAACTAAGTGATTCGCAAGATATTAAGAGATGTCGAAATGAGAACAAAATTGGCATTTTATAGAAAATGCAATTTTGGATGGACGGATGAGATTAGAGATTGAGAAATGCCCTAGAATCAATGGTCAAGATTCAAACATGGGAACTCTCAATTAGGGTAAGATTTCCAAATGAGTGGACAAGATTTAATTTAAGAAATTAAATCAAGGATGGAGAATAAATGTGACAGTGAGATGAAAATTAATAAAATCAAGAGGATAAAGTTTAAACAAGAAGATAAGATTTAGAAAATCAATAATTTTAGCAATTACTTGATTTGTAGAAGAATATTACCATTTTGAATTAAAATTAATTCAAAATATGGATTTAGTGTGATAGTAAATAATTTATTTTAAGATTGTTTACTAAAAGAAGTGGTAGTTAACCATGTGAGGCCATTTTAAATAAATTATTTTATTTAAAATGAGGGAAATGTCAAATAAGGCAACTAAATAATTAGAAATAATTATTTGATTTAAAGGAGTCAATTGATTAATTAAATAAATTAATAAATCCATTTAATTATAAGAAGACTTGAGAATTAGTGACATATTAAATAAATTAATAAACTATATTTATTTAATAATCAAGAGGACATAAATGGAAAAGACTAATTAAATAAATTGAGAACTTTGTTTAATTATGAGAAGACTTTAGATAATTAGTGACGCATTAAATAAAGAAATAAGATCTATTTATTTAATAATCATAAAGAATAAAATAACATGAATTAATGAATTATTTAATTAATAGTTGAAGGTGGGTTAAAATGTTATAATTATGCTAGGATGAAAGAAGATGAAAAATAGAGCTTGCAGGCCTAGGTAACTTTTATGTGTCTACATTTTCCCCTCTTTGTCATAATCTAGTTTATCGCATTATGGCAAAGAAAATAAGTCAATAATATGCCCCAACGAAGGTACAAAGTGCCTATGCCCCCTCAGGACATTTTTTGAATTTTGGCCCAGGGTCAAAAATTTGGAAAGTGTCTCGATTAAGCAATTTCATGCCTAGAAAAATAACGGCGCGATCAATTTTGAAAACAGAGGATGCTAAGCTAGTCAACCAAACAAAGGCTATCAAATGAGCCTCCAATACAAACCTATTAGGTCAAACCCTAATTTTCAACCTATAAATAAGTTGAAAAACCCAAACCAAGTGTCATTTTCACATTTTCTATTCAAAAATTTTAGAGATCAGAGCTCAAGGAGAAGATGGTGATTCTCTTGATAGACCACCATGGCTATCATGTGCAGACATTCTGATGACCCGAGCGCACGAAGGCACTGGTAAGTTCCCTATCTGACCTTTAATTTTTTCATTTTTTGTGCATTTATTAGGGTTTTGGGGGGAAAAATGAATGTGTTGTGATGCAAATGTCTTCGCGTAAGCCTCAATCGCCTTCGTGTTCGATGCATTTGATTGTGTTGCAATGCAAGTGCAATGGATAAGCAGGTTTTATTTTAAAAGTGTGCAACTACTAGGGAAAATGATGCAAGTGTCAAAATACAACGCATATGCAATTTTTCGTGATGCAAATGACATGTTGCAATGCAAATGCTGGGCCAAATGACACAATTGTTATAAAATGACACAATCACCCTATGACATGATGCAATCATTGTAGAGCTTCACAATTGCTAGATGAAATGACGCATTCATGAAATTGCAACACAAATGCTAGATGCAGAGCCGCATGTGGCATAGCGCGACACAATTGCAATCAACGTGATGCAATTGCAGTTGATGAGGGTTGACTAGCATTGAATTTGTGCAGGCTCTTATTTTAGATGCATTTTTGGTTTCTCAAATAGTTATAATGTGCTAATTTTTTGACCCATGTGCTAACCCCTTTTTTTGCATGTGCAGAGATGATTAGTGCCCATTTCTACACGAGAGTTCAGGCCTACTACCTATGCTTTTAGAGATTGACTGAGTGATCGGGAGAGGCAGCGGTTGATGAGACTAGGGTTTTACTACGTCACCTACATGACCATTATTTGGGAAAATAGGGGATTACTGATGACACTATGTGAGAGATGGCACTCAGAGACATGTTCCTTTCAGTTACTTATAGGAGAGGATACCATTACACTAGAGGATGTCTATCATATTTTGTGCATCTCAATCAATGGGGAGAGGGTGGTATATGATCCACACCGAGGGCAATAGGCCCTAGGAGAGATGTGCGAGGGTATCAGTAGTGCCAGTCTAAGCAGTCATGGGTATGAGATCGGGTGGGATTTTGTGGCTGACCATTTTCCACAATGGGATGTCATGCTCATGACATTGATTTCTAGAATGTTGATTCTAGATCATCGTGTATATGGGTTTCTGATTGGATGGGGGGATGTACTAGTTCGTATGTGTTCCCAGAGGACATTTTTTTCTTGGGGGCCTTGCTTGTTGGCCATGATGTCTCGTCAACTTCATGAGGTTGATTACCAAGAGGGATAGAGTATCATTTGTGGTACCACATTACTTATGATCTAGGCATGGGAGCACATTCCCATTTTTTGACCACCGATACAGATTCAGCAGTTGGGTGATGAGATGCCCTATGTTTATCTATTTTTTGGTTCAGTTAACCAGACTCATGTAGGAGATACCGAGTACTGGTGACATCGGATTGACACACTGATAAGATTTGTCTAGAGGTCGTACAAAGATTGTGCCCAGTGGCTGGATGAGGATGGTCATTTTTCATTATACAGATAGTTCAAATACCTGATTGGTCATACAGTGCAGAGTCAGCATACCATTGAGATGTAGCTACCCTAATGAGTATTATGACAGTTTGGTGAGCAACAAGTTTTGCTAGTGGGTACAACAAAGTATGCACGGTCGTCTAGGGAGACCATATGGGGGCCACCAATAGTAGTGGCATTAGCAAAGCAATAGATAGATGGCCTAGTCATGCAACAGTGGTTATAGAGAGGAGTTCTAGCAGATGTAGGGAAATCTAATGAGTTTGATGCCTGGTGGCAGATTCAAAAGCCCATTCCTTTGATAGATCCAAATGGTCTGGCTACCATAGATCACAGATCAATTATCTCACAGGTATGGAGGGGAGGTTAGGATGGCAAAGCTAGAGGGAGAGATGGCAGGGGGGCTAGAGGGAGAGATGGAGGCAAAGATGGCAGGGGGGCAGAGGGAGAGATAGTGGTCGAGGAGATGGAGACAGAGGTGGGGGAGATGATGGTGGTGGTGGGGGAGGAGGTGATGGTGAAGATGAGAGGGGTTATGGAGGGCGGAGGCAACGTAGGATATTTAGGTAGAGAGTGGATGGCACACCATTTTCACCCATCCAGGAGGAGGGTGAGGAGAGAGAGTGGCTAGTTGGACAAGAGGTAGAGGTCCATGGAGAGGAGGTGGAGGTTAGAGTAGAGGGAGAGATGCCAACAAAGGAGGATCCATTTGCAGAGCACCATCCTCTTGACATTGATGCGGAGGAGGTCTAAGGAGAGGAGGGGGAGGAGGAGGAGGATGAGGGGGAAGATGAGGCCGAGAGGAGGCTACGAGAGCAGATGATCATCGGGGATGAGGAGGGGGATAGGTCACCCATTTTGCCAGTGGATGCCACTATTGATCAAAGGATCATAGATTTCCAGAGCAGACTAGATGTGGCCTTGTCTTAGAACAAGGCCCTGGTAGCAGAGCTAGAGGTTTCTAGAGTGGAGAGAGGCCAGGCCATTATTCGACGGCAAGAGTCAGACTGATGGGTGATCAAGTTCACAGAGTTATGTGTCGGACCATCAGGGGATATGGCTAGGGAGTTGGCCAAGATAGCTGAGAGCAGGGGTCGATACAGGTTACTTTGTGAGAAGGTCATTCCACCAAAGAGACGGGACCCAAGATTGTCCCAATTATATAGTCGAATGGTAGTGGCACCCAAACCCATAGTAGTAGTCATACTAGTGCTGGGGGGTCCACTTCGTCAGGGAAGTCATCAGGCCACAGGTCACACAGTTCACATAGACATTCATCATGCCACAACCACAGATCAGAGCACGGTCACAAATCAGTGTCATTTGGACACCAGGTAGAGCAGAGCCAGCCTCCGGTTATTGAGCCCTCGGGATCCTAGAGTCAAAATCTAGACACCACTCCTATCCAGGTCACCTTTCATCTGATAATTCAATCACAACTGCCTCACAAGTCACCCCCACAAGACAGAGGGGGCATAGCATAGGACTTGCATTTTGTTATTTGTATTTGACATTTGCATATATTGACATTCGAGCCTACGAGCTCCATTTTTGGGATATCTCATGACTATATCCTGTGACATTACATTTTTTTTTGAGATTATATATATATGCGATGCAATTTTGATGCAGACTATATGATTTTGTGTGTTATGATGCTCTATGCTTTATCAGATGCTATGTGATGTGATGCATTTATTATGTTTATGAGATGTATGGATATTGTTTTTTATGCTTATGAATGCAATTATGGATATGGTTATGTATGTATGCATTGTGCAATGTATGATGATATAATTCCTATATGTTAATGCAACTGATGGTTTTATGATGCCTATATGTTGATGCACATGATAGTTTTTTATGTATGCTAGATGGATGAATGTAAATGATAGAGTCATGTAATATGAATTATAGTATTTGATTTATGCAGATGTGAAATGTGAATATGAAATGCTCGTATGATCATGTATGCAACTTTGTTTTTGTATGTCACAAGATATCATCAAAGGATGAGAGAAGAAAAGATAAAGATGGATGTTAGTGTGGAGGAAGAGATGCATGTTAGTGTGGAGAAGATATGCATGTTAGTGCAAAAACAAAAATCCTTGAACATTTTCCATAGTACTATCCTAGTTTTTTCTCTTAATAATCATTGGGCAAGAATGTCATGATGGCCAACAAACACTATGATATGATGTAGATCAATAGTGTGCAAGGTCAAACTATCACGTAGATCAACACTCGTAGATAAGGATGATCATGACTCATATGAGGAATGCAATTTCCCCTAGTTATTTTATCATGGCCAACCGCAAGAAAGAACTAGACTAATCATGAGATGTTGATGCTTCTCTAAATCCTGATGTCAAAACATCCCTGAGAAACTAGCCACATGACAGTAAAAAATAGACAGGAAAATCATTGTACTACATCATTTCTCCTCTAAATCCTAAAGTCAAGACATCCCTAGGGTACTAGTAGTAGGATGATCATCATGGTATGTTGTGGTTCTTCTGACATAAAGAACTAATATTATGATAACCATCAAAAAGATAGACAATGTTTTCCAAGTGTTCGTCAAGTGAACAGAATGTCAAGTGTTGAAAATGCCAAGGTTTCCAAATGTCGAGCGAGTCCAAATTAAAGAAGGACACATCCTGAATGACATTGATATCAAGAGGATCGATTCTCGGAGTTAGGAGAATCGATCAGAATGCCAGATGATGATGATTAGGAAGGACACATAAAAAATCATAAAGAAATGACAAGAGTTTCTTTCCAGAAGGACACATCTAAAGAAGAACCTAAAAAAATTCCAAATTGATTTGTCTTGATAAAATTTGAGTACATGTCATTGCTGACATGCCGATTTGACTAAAAATGTTGATGAAATTGATTGTTGATAGATTTTCTACTCAGGGTTGATAAAATATTTTCATGATTTGAAGATACTTGGATGTGTGTGAAAGTGTAGTGCCATGAACCCTAATGGATTGACCTATTGTAGCCTCGGGGGCTCATCGATTGATGGCCTTTCCTACATCATGCACTCAGAGACCTCGTAGTTCAACAAGACCAATGACCTTGTCCAAAGGTCAGAAGTTTGAATCATGATTTTATTTTGTCAAACCTAGAAATACTGGCCTAATGTCTCAGGGATTCAAAGATGAATCTTGCCTATGTAGTAAATGCGCAAAGACAACGTAGTTCAGACCAGGACAAAAGATTGACTGATGTGATTGATGGGAGAAGCATTGAATTTGACTCTTTTTTGGGGATTTTGACATTGATTTGGATTTTTTTGCATTTTCTCAAGGCATTTTTCAATTTTTTTAGGTCTTTTTAAAGACTTTCATATTTTTATGGCTTTTTTCAAGACTTTTTTAGATTTTTAGGATTTTTTCAAGACTTTTTATGAATGTCGGATCATGCATGACACCCACTACAGTTACATGATAAAATTATTTCCCCTAGACAAATCGAGGATTATCTAGGCCGAATGATATGGAAATAGGCAGACGCAGGGAAAAAGGCAAGGATATGCAAGGGGTGATGTCAACAAATGCTAGCCATGGCCGGAATTGATAGGACTTATTACGAATGTCGTGAATGTGTTAGGTTGTTGTGATTATGCAAAGTGGATGAAGGCTGATTAGAGTAACAGTAGATGGCAGAGCATGATCGACTACGCATGGTGCCTATTTGCCAGGCTTTCACCATGGTACTTAATACAAAGCACCTGTTTGCCAGGTTTTCACTATTGGACGAATTTATTTATTTTTACTATTTTTTCCATTTTTTGATTTTTTTGGTGTCACCAAGATGCTTGTTTGCTAGGTTTTCATCAAGGGACGATTTTTTCTTATTTTTCATTTTTTTTGTATTTTTAGGTTTTTAGCCAAGCTCTCTAATGCTATGTGTAGAAATTTCATAGATGTAGGTTGTTGATGGGTTTTTTCAACTATTCTCCATCAGGTGTGACCAACTTATAAGTTCTATAATTGAATGTTGCAATAATAATATAAGGATCGAGCCAATTAGGCTCAAACTTTCCAAGCTTTTCATGATCAGCCTAATTTCTAGGATTCTGCATGAGGACCAACTCACCAATTTCAAATTTTCTCACCATCACTCTTTTTTTATAGCTCTAGCATAGACAATTTTGATATGCCTGCAAGTGATTCAAGGCATTTTTTTGTCTTTATTGTAACATTTCTAGCTCATGCAGGTGAGACTGTTTGTACTCTTCATCATCGATCATTCCTTTCAAGGAGACTCAGAGAGAAGGAATTTCTACCTCAATTGGAAATATGGCCTTAGATCTATAGACAAGGGGAAATGGAGTGGATCTAGTGGGTGTACAAATGTTGGTATGATAGGCCCACAAGGTAGGATTAAGTTGTAGGTGCCAATCTTGGTCAACGTCATTGACGGTTTTCCTAAGAATGCAAAGAATTGTTTTGTTTGATGCCTCAACTTGACCGTTACCTTGTGGATAATATGGTGTGGATAAATGGTGTTGGATGTGGACTCGCTCACAGAGTTCACGAACATCCTAATTTTTGAATGGACGACCGTTATCTGTGATGTTGGATTGTGGGACACCATACCGACAGATGATGTAATTAAGAATAAATTTGGATATTTACTTACTAGTGATGTAAGTGAGAGGGACGACCTCAATCCACTTAGTAAAGTACTCAGTGGAAGTGATTATGAATTTATGGCCATTAGAGGAGGATGGATGGATCTTTCCCATGAGGTTGAGTCCCCATTATGTGAAGGGCCATGGAGAAGTGATTGGTCTCCAATCCTATGCAGGTGCGTGGATTAGGTCACTATGCACCTAGCATTTTTGACATGTTCTGACAAACTAAAGAGCATCTTTTTCTAGTGCCGACCAATAGTATCCCAATCTGGTGACTTTCCTAGCTAACATTGGACCACTCAAATGAGATCCGCATATACTCTCATGCACTTCTCATAAAGTTTTTTTGGATTCATCAGTGTTGAGACATCGAAAAAGGGTGTTATCAAAGCCACGACAGTATAGGGTGTCACTGATGATGGTGTGTCGGGCGGCTTTTCGTATAAAGGAATTTCTTTGGTTATTGGAAAGATTGGGTGGTAGGGTTCGGGACTTAAGATAATCATAGATGTCCTAGTACCAAGGCGAACTAGGACCAACAATCTCACAAACCATTTTTGACTTTGGGGTTTCATATGCAGGAATCAATAGTTGTTCAACTAAGAACTCAAATTGTGACACATTTTGGGGGATGTCTAAGAGAGATCCAATAGTAGCCATTGCATCGGCTACCTTATTTTATGTCTTGAGAATTTGTTCAAAGGCAATCAATTTGAAATATTCTAGGAAGCTATCCACCATTCACTTGTAGGGGAGAAACTTTTCATCTTTTATTTCATAATCATCAGTCACTTGGTTGATAATTAACTGAGAGTCCCCAAATAATAGCAATGTTTGAATTTCCCATTTAATTACAATCTTGTGTCTTGTGACCAATGCTTCATATTCTCCAATATTATTGGTACAAGGGAAGGCAATCTAGAATTCCTTAGGAATTGAATCCCCTTGTGGTGTGATGAACAAGATACTAGCTCCTGAGCCGTGACCAGTGTGGGACCCGTCAAAATATAGTTTCCAAGGTAATGTAGGCTTTGCATGAAAGATAGACTCATCGGGAAAATCAGTTATCAGTGGATGAGTGCCTTGGATGGGTGCATCTTCAAGTTGATCCGCTATTACTTTCCCTTTCATTTCCTTGGGCTCAACATATTGTATGTCATATTCACTCAAAATCATGACCCATTTTATTAACCGACCTGTCAATGTTGCCCAATTTAGGAGATACTTTAGTGGATCAATCTTGGCTACTAGGTGTGTTTGGTGACTTAGCATGTAATGTCTTAGTTTTTGTGCTGCAAAGACAACTTTGAGATAGGCACGTTCCATAGATGTATAATTAAGTTCATATCCTCTTAGTATGTGACTGATATAGTATATGGGTCTTTCTTTTTCCTCATAGTCATTTTGTGCTAATAATGCCCCCAGTGTGTTTGTAGTTGCAAAGACATATAGGATCAATGGCTTTCCTTCAATTGGAAAAATTAGGACAAGTGGTGTCAATAGATATTCTTTGATTTGTTTGAAGGCTATCTGGAATTTGTTTGTCCATATAAAAGGAATAATTTTGCATAAGAGGTATTGAAATGGTTGAAACATGTCTACCAATTGTGCGATGAAGCGTCAGATGGACTATAGTCTGCCCTAAAGTGTTCTCATTTCACTAATTCCTTTTGGTGGAGGCATGTCCAATATTGCTTTCACCTTTGCAGGATCAACCTCAATGCCTCAGCGTGAAACTATGTAGCCCAATAGCTTGCCTGAAGTAACCCCAAAGACACATTTTTTTGGTTTCAAATGAACCTTGTAGTCCTCTAGTCATCTAAAAAAAAATTCTAGGAGCTTGAGATGATCTTTTTGTGTCAAATATTTGGCCAAGAGGTCATCCACATAATATTTCATTAGTATATGCATCATGTCATGAAATATTGTTGTCATGGCTCTTTGGTATGTGGCACCTGCATTCTTTAGGACGAATGGCATGACATTCCAATAGTATGTTCCCCATGGGCATTTGAATTTTGTTTTGTGTTGATCCTCAAGTGCAATGCAGATTTGGTTATAGCCCGAGAAACCATCCATGAGACACAACATCTTGTACCCTGCTGTGAGACCAACAATCATGTCTATATTTGGTAATGGGAAATCATCTTTTGGAAAAGCCTTATTTAAATCCCTAAAATCCGTATAGATGCAGATTTTTCCATTTGGATTTGTGACAGGGACGATGTTGTATATCCAGTCAGCATAGTCTATTGATCTTATGAATCCATCATCCAGTAACTTCTTTAGTTCAACCTTTACAAGTAGTGCAATCTATGGATGCAATTGTCATAATTTTTGTTTGACTGGTTTAATATCTGGAATCAAAGGAAGATGATGCAATACCAATTCTGAATCTAGGCCCGACATGCCAGCATATGACCATGTGAAGTTAACTTTCCTTTATGTGAAGAATTATTGAAATTTAGATTTTTCTTCTTTTGACAATGATGCGATCAAGAGAACCATTTTGGGGTTCTCTGGTGTAGCTATGTTAACTTCAATGGTGTCTTCGATAAGCATTGTTGATTTTTCCTGTGTTACGGGAAGAAATTACAATCCTCCATCCTTAGGCACCTTAGAGAGGTTTTCACCTTCAGATACTTCCTTTATTTTTACTTTTTTTTCATCAGAAGGTGCCTTGCGGTTTTCACCTAAAGACATTTCTTTTTTTTTAATTTTATTCTTTGTATTTTTGTGACTAGACGATTGCACAGTCTCCCCAAAGTAAGTTGCACAATCTAAGTCAATAGAAAATCCTACTTTATGATCACCCCACGGTATGCCTTCTCGGAGTCCCATGAATTCTACAATTGCCTCATCATTGTGAAAGATATCCATAACAGGTGGCTCTTGTTGGTCCCAGTCAATCGGTTGGGGGTAATAAAGGGAAATCCTATCATCAATATTGGTAAAGGAGGGGGAATATGTGGAAAGCATTCAAATTGAAGCCTCAAGTGTGAAGTAAAAGTTATCAATTTCAACTTCCATTTCAGATGCAATGGATGGACCATATTCAGATTCAGATGAGTTGTATTCATAATCATTATAGGGGACAATATTATCAGTAGCATGACTACTGGATGGTTTTTCAAAGGCATGGATAGTAGGTTCAGACATATCAGGTTCATGGGTGGGCTCAGGAATGGGGCAAGATATTTCAAATGTTGTCGATGACAATTTATGTTCTTCTAGATCCTAAGGAATCCTTACCCATTCCTTATTTTTAGAATGGCGGTCAATAGGATCAGTGTTATATTCTTGTTGGAATCTTTCTTCAAAAGGGGGTTGGCTAGGTTCCAAGAATGGTTTGTCAATATCATAGTTACTCAAGGTTTTCTTAGATCCCCATTCCCATTCATTAGAGTTAGTTTTGGTAAGGGATTCTTCAAATGTCTCGACACTTTTTGGAGTCATTACGTCTTCACTTGAAATTTTATAGGTACGTTGATCATCATTTCTGAGTTGGTCAAACCCTAGCCCTATGTACCTTGGTCTTGTAGAAATGATAACAGGTTCTCTCCTTCCATTGTTGGATTTTCCAAGGCCACGTGTGCTGTCAAAACCTAGTGCCTTGCATATGTCATCGCCTTTTCCATAGAGATGCACTGGTAGTGGAGGTAATTCTTTTGGGTCTTTGTAGATACAGTTAGCTATGTCGATAATGACTTCATTACTCATATCCCCCCATAGTGTGAATACTCTTTTCGGTGGAACCTTGAAAGTTGTTTTAGGCTTGACTGTGAAACACAGTCTACCGTAGACTTTAGATAGCTTAGGTATTGTGGTGATAAAGTAAGTTGTATTCAGTTTGAATTATCCATAGCCAAGGTCCTAGATCTGAAGGTCTTTACTTGGTATGGAGGCCGAGGAGGATGGTGTGGTGGAAGTCGATGGAATGGATGATTTTGTGAGTGTAGATGGGACAATATATTTGGAAGAGGTGGAAGTTGAGGCTTCTCGATTGATGGGTACTCAGTGCTCAGCAGTGGCCCTCAGATTGGTTCAATATTGAAATGGATTAGGATCTCCTAGGATAGTAATTTCAATACCATCAAAAGGGAACTTTAGGCATTGGTGGTATGTAGAAGGAATGGCCTTTAGGGCATGAATCCATGGGAGACCAAGTAAGATATTGTAATGTATGTCACGATCTAGGACTTGGCATGTTGTGTTTATAATAACTGGTTTCACATGAATTGGAATTGTGATTACGCCTTTAGAAGCGTGTTCTTCATCATCATATGCCCTGATGAAAATGATCTTGGTAGCATCCACACATGCATCAAAGAATCCAAGAGCTTTAACCAATTTTAAAGAGAAGATGTTCAATCTTGCTCCGCCATCTACTAAGACCCGTCTAAAATTATGTTTATGGACAAAAACCTCAATATGAAGGTCATCATTATGAGATGGTTTGGGTGAGGAATAGTCACTATCCAAAAAGGTAATGTGGTGAGGTGAAGTCAGATATCCGACCATACTTTCAAAATGGTTGACATCAATGTTGGTTGGGATGAAAGACTCTTATAGGACTTTATTCAAGATGGCCTTATGTGCAGGTGAGATGCGGAGCAATTCAAGGATGGAGATTTGAGCAAGTGTTTTTCTCAATTTATTAATAAGGTTGAACTCTGTCTTAGGTTTTGACTGTCTGGAAAACGAACCAGGTATGGTAATTTTAGGTTGACGAGCAGAGGGACCTGGAATGGTGACCTTGCCTTTACGTGTTGTGACATTGCATTTCAAGGCCTTTTTAATGGTAATAGTATTGACACACTTGTCTTCATCAGCAACCCGCAAGTTTTTGATGATGGTACCACCAAAATAATTGAAGGTAGGACGAACATGATTGGCTTGATTATTGTTATTCTTCGTGCCAGATGAGGAGGGGTTACCAGAACCATGATCCCGTAGTGGGTTCTTGTGGATTGTATGATCTGCATTAGACGCAAATGGTTGGCCTCCTAATTCAATGGTATGGTTTTCAATAATGTCTTGCACAATATTTCTCAACTGGTGGCAAGAGGAAGTTTTGTGCCCTTTGACATGACTTGGTAATCACAAAATGCATTATCATCCCACCATGATGGCTTGAATTGACCAGGATCATATGGTTTAGGTTCTTCCAAAGTTATGAAACTGTTTTGGATAAGTTTCTTTAAGAAAATTTTGATAGGGTCACCCAAGGGGGTGTATGTGTGTTTTTGAAATTGTTGTGGTTGACATAGCTGCCTTTGATTAGATTGAGAAGGATTATTCTGAATAGCATTGGCATTTGGTGTCAACATGGTCACAGGTGCATTTTTATTTTGAACTCCTTTGAAGGTGAGTACATGACCTATTACATTAACGATTTTTGCATCGACCACACTGCCATTTGTGATGTGTTTATTCTTAACCCAGTATTTGGTTTTGTCATTGGAGTTACTTGGGTTATTGTTTATGGTGGTGTTGATTATTTTGCCACCATATTTTAATTCGCCTTTGGTGATCAAGTATTTTTCAAGTTGGACACCTTTTTCAACAAGGTCAACAAAGTTGGTACAATAATGGACTTGTAAGCCATATCTTAGCGGTCCTAGGAGATTTTGTACAAACATGGTGACTTTCTCCTTTTTAGGTATTTCTACCAGACATCTGCTTGGTAAGGTTCTCCGTCTTTGAAAGAATGGGATAAAAGTCTCTCCTACATCGTCTTGGGTAAGTCTTCATAAGGAGGGAATGTCAATATCCATGTCAATGTTATAGGCATAGTTTTCAACAAACTTGTTTGCTAATTCATCCCATGTTTTGATTCATTTAGGCAATAGCAAGAACCACTCCAGTGCATGGCCTGTGAGACTTCTAGAGAAGAGTCTCATGAGATAGGTTTGTTCATATGTAATGTCCATGCAACTGGTGGTGAATTCTCTTATGTGTTCAATGGGGTTTGTTTTTCCTTCGTATTTAGGGAAATGAGGTACCACATATCCGTGAGGAAATGGTGGCATATACAAGGTTGTGTCAAATGGATATGGACATAAGTCATGTGACATGTAAGACTTTTTTTTTTACTATTGCAAGGTCTCCACTTGTGTTTGAAGAGCAACAAGTTTGAGTGTGAGTGTCTCCACAATTGGGTTTTTGGTAGCATCACACATGTTGGTGATAGGTATGGATTGAGTGCCCGCCTGTTGTGATGAGATGTGTTGGTGTGGGATTTTTTGTTGGTGAGAAAAATGAGTGTTTTGATGAGGGATGTGTTGTTGTGTATGAACTTGAGAAGCATAAGTGGGGACATGAGATCTTGCCATGTTGGATTGAATTTGGAGGCCTTGTTAACTTTGAGCATGTTGATGCCCAAATGGAATGGAAGGTTGGGTGCCTTGATTGCCTTGCCCAAATAGGTAATTATGGCCTTGAGTCATGTTGGTATTTTTCCTCCAAGGAATGTTGGTATTAACCTGTGAGGAATTTGGGAAATTAGGTTGGGTGCCTTGAATGACAACTCTTCATTTATTTCTCCCAAAATGGTTTGATGAGTTGGTTTCCATAGCATTTGAGGAACCTAATAATAGGTTTGTTGATGTACCCATGGAACTAGATGAAGTTACAAAGAGGTTTGAGGTGGTTGTACCCATTATTGATCCCATTTTTTATGAATAAATTATGGGTGTTCATTGGGGGATGGATTGTGATGTGGTGTTGGTTTGGGTAGATGATCCCCCAATAGATGTTGTGTTGCTTGATGCATTGGTTGTGGTGGTAGTATGACCAAGGGAGGCAGCATTGATGGTGTTGATGATATTTTATGAAGAGGCTCCCATGGAATTATTGTGTGATTGGGGATCCGAAGATGTTTCTCTAATAGTGTTGAGATCGAATCCTTTTGGTGACCTAGCCCCTTAGTCAAGGAGCATAGCTAGGTATCTGGCTGAGTCATTTAAAACAAATTCTTCCAAAAAAGAGGCTACTTCTGGGTTTTGGGAAGGAACTTGTATCTCTTCTTCAAATACTTCTCCATTTTGGTCTCTGTGGACAAATTGTTCAAAATCATTACATGAAGAGGATGGAATGGACATATTGCTAAATGGATTAATGAGGGAATTTCCCATTTTTGGAGTTGTATTCATGTCATTCATATCATTGGAGAAATTGTTGGTATTGACATTCATTGCATTTGGGAAATTGTAAAGGTTGGTATTTTGATCAAAAGAATCCATTAGTCTTCTTTTTCTCTGTAATCTAGTTTCAACCATAAAAATTTTTGCTCAACTTTGGAAATGATGGAGGATGACCTAAATATGACACTATGTTCTTGGGTTTTTTGGAATAAAGGAATGAAATGGAGATGGGACCAAAAAAGGTAGGCAGATGTGAATGGTATGAGACTAAAAATAAGGAAACTAAATGATATGAAAGCTCAAAGGAGACCTAAATGCACTCACTATTGGTAAATTGAAGGAGATGGACACTTGACCACACAAAGTTTTGGCAATGATTTAGGTTTGGAATATCAATGGCCTGTAAAAAGGACTAAAGAAGGACAAAGTGAATTTTTCACACTAGACTATTGAGTGGGAAATAATTCACAAAAGGTATTGAATAAAGACAAAAGGATGATTGAGTCCAATGATAACCTACTTTTGAATGCAAAGGTTTGACAAAGGGTGATAAGGAATCTACTCCTAAACTCTGCAAAAAAAATGAGTGTCTAGAATGATGAGGAAGCCTAATAATGCAATGAGGGCAATGAAATGGAAATCTATGACAACCTAAGAATGCAATGCCAAGATGATGAAAGTTGAGCAACTCAGGATCTGGTTGTAGATAGGAATATTAGAGAAAAATGACTAGAATTTTTTATGGACAGAATGAAGTTACAATTTTCTAACAAGGAAATGAATTTTTTTGGGAACTAGCAAATGCGTCATAACAATTGTGTGGCGACAAAGCAGATGCATCACAGGAAAGGTGATTGAGGTGTTTCAGATGGAAAATGCGGTTCAGAATAGTGATTGTGGCAAAAGATAGTCAATTGCATTATTTAAAGTTGCACATGCACTGTGACAGAGCGATTGCGGCTCAAAATTTAGCACTTGCGATTTGAAATAGTAGTTGCGTTGTAGAAAGTGGTTTTGGACAAAAATTCAGCAGATTACAAGTTTGTTTCAGATTTTGGGATTGATGTTCATTTGTTCAATTGGTCTGAAAACACTTGGCAAACACATGATGTTGTAAAAAATGAAAAAACAACCACATAGAAAACATTACAAAAACATATGGTTGCAAGGACAATATTCTTATGGATCCCACATGGATTTTACTCCAACTGCATATTCTTAGCAGATGAATTCAGAAGCTTGGCCCCATGGGCTCCCCCTTATAGTGCACTCACTTCTCAGGGCAACCAAGCTTCCAACCTCCATGAAACTCCCATGGCAGATTGATCATCTCTACTAAAAACTATGCAGGTGGGTGCCTTGGCAACGATCGTTGTTGCACCAAAGAATAAAAGGTTTTTGGCCACTAAAAACAAAGGTTTTTATTCATGCACTTGTTCAGAAGGCCACGCGAGAGGCAATATTATCCCAATCTACAAAGGTTACACTCTATAGGTCTTGATGCACCACAAGGGTACTAGGGAATCAATTGTTGGTCCACAGGAGCTCCTGTAATGCCAAGCTTTCCTCAACATTAAAATTTGTATACCATTTGGGAGTCACTTAGCTTTAGCGCATTACCGATTTGAGTCACTTTGCGGTGAGTACTTTTT
This sequence comes from Sequoiadendron giganteum, assembly GCA_007115665.2. NCBI lineage: Eukaryota > Viridiplantae > Streptophyta > Pinopsida > Cupressales > Cupressaceae > Sequoiadendron > Sequoiadendron giganteum. The sequence continues at coordinate 153,734,299 of CM021101.1, read as the reverse complement.
CCCATCAAAGCAGGCCCAATTTCTAAGGCTAAAAAAAGTGAGCAAACATATACATAGTTCAATCAATCTTTGTTTAAAAACAAAGAGAGAGCACATCAATATGTTTGACTCACACTCACATGTTGTTCTTTTTAAGCCCAAATTGAAATATGAAAGCATGATAACTAACTAAATCACAAAACAGAACAAGCACTCATTCATTTTAACTGTTTGTAGTGTTACCAAGCAAAGGGCTCATTTTAACCATTTATAGTGTGAGCTAACTAACAGTTCATTTTAAACTAATGATAGTGTGAGTGTTCTTTTTAAACCCATGCAAATACGTGATTGTTCGTTTTAACTATGAGTGAGATGCATGATTGATTAATATTTTGGAAAAACAAATAGTAATCATGGGCTAGCTTCCAGCTTGACAAACACTGCAATAGATCGATTAGTACCAAAAATCTCTAATCTAAAAATTAAAAAATTAAAACCTGAAAGATAAATATTAAAAATAAAAAACTTTTTACCAGTTGCATGCGTCACAACAGAGCGAATGCGTCATTTTGGGTTGCAAATGTGGTGTGTTATGTCGAATGTGGTTCGATTTATATTGAGTGCAACTCTCTATCTATCGAATGTGACTCGGTTCGTTAGTTACATCGATCTAAATGTCAAGTGTGTCATGATAGGGTGTATGCATCACTTGAGGTGGCAAATGCGGCACAACAGAGCAGTTGCCTTGCAGGAGCTATCGAATGCGTCATTTTGTACTTGTACCTACAAAACAACAAAAAATTGTAGAGTAACCTACAAAAATGTGTTAAAAATTCAGGTTCACCAATGTAATTGAGGAATTTTCTGCAAGATCATATTGTTAGTAACATTGCATGTAAATTAATCAAATCCACAATATCAATAGAATGAGTAGGAAATAAAGAAAGGAAAATAAACTGAAACGAGCTCACCAAATCCTTCTTCCTCCATGGTTGATTTCCATTGTACCTTCTAGCTTGCTGAAATGTAAAGTGTGCCCTCAAATTGTGATGAGAAAACTTTTATGCTATGGACTAGCCCTAAGCCAAGTGTTGAAGGATTTCTTAAAAACTATGCAAAAGAAATTAAATTCTATATGCAAGTAATTAAATGACACAACAAGAGGAATCTAATACTCAAGAAATGCAAGAGAGATTCAAGATTAAGAGATCAAACAATTCGCAAGATATTAAGAGATGTCGAAATGAGAACAAAATTGGCATTTTATAGAAAATGTAATTTTGGATGGATGGATGAGATTAGAGATTGAGAAATGCCCTAGAATCAATGGTCGAGATTCAAAATGACAACTCTCAATTAGGGTAAGATTCCCAAATGAGTGGACAAGATTTAATTTAAGAAATTAAATCAAGGATGGAGAATAAATGTGACAGTGAGATGAAAATTAGTAAAATCAAGAGAATAAAGTTTGAATAAGAAGATAAGATTTAGAAAATCAATAATTTTAGCAATTACTTGATTTGTAGAAGAATATTACCATTTTGAATTATAATTAATTCAAAATATGGATTTAGTGTGATAGTAAATAATTTATTTTAAGATTATTTACTAAAAGAAGTGACAGTTAACCATGTGAGGCCATTTTAAATAAATTATTTTATTTAAAATGAGGGAAATGTCAAATAAGGTAACTAAATAATTATAAATAATTATTTAATTTAAAGGAGGCGATTGATTAATTAAAAAAATTAATAAATCCATTTAATTATAAGAAGACTTGGGAATCAGTGGCATATTAAATAAATAAATAAACTATATTTATTTAATAATCAAGAGGACATAAATGGAAAAGACTAATTAAATAAATTGAGAACTCTATTTAATTATGAGAAGACTTTAGATAATTAGTGACACATTAAATAAATAAATAAATAAGATCTAATTATTTAATAATCATGAAGAATAAAAGAACATGAATTAATTAAATAATTATGAATTATTTAATTAATAGTCGAAGGTGGGTTAAAATGTTATAATTATGCTAGGATGAAAGAAGATGAAAATAGAGCTTGCAGGCCTAGGTCATTTTTATGTGTCTACAGGTACTGAGAAAATGGAAGGTCGAATACCCAAATGGAGGAAATGCCAGTCGTAGCTATGACATAATGAAAGCATGTGAAAAATCAAGAATTTTCATTCATTATGAGTACACACACAAGCGTTCTTACAAAAATAAAGATATAGAGATCAAAATAAAAAATGCAGTGATAGGAGGTAAGCTTACCCACGGCCTTGTACATAGAAGAGCTTACCTTGCATTATTTTGCAATGGGTCTTCATGAGATTACTAGAAAATCAAGTTTTCAAGTTCTAGACTCTACCTCTCATGGTGGCGGCCGAGCTTCCTTGAGAAGCTTCAAAGTGCGAAATGAAATGAAGGTTTCATTTTGCCCCTTTTGCTTTTTATTGTAGGGTTTTTACCCTAAAACTTAATGTTGATGCTTGAATGACATTTTTTCTTTGTTTTTAAAACAAAACTTGCAAATTAATAATATTTCATGGCATTTATAATATACCTTGTTATTCCTTTTTGCATGCTTCTTAAGACTTAGTCAAATTTTGTATAGGGCTTTCTCTAGACTGCTTTCTTTTTGCATTTAATTTCAAATTTGTAAAACTTTATTTAAGTGATGAATATAAATCACTTTCAATAAATGTTATTTATGAATGCAAAATAAGGATATTACATTTATTTTCAAAGAGAGTCAAAAAAGGAGTTGTTAAGAGCTTTAAAGCTTTTGCTTGCATCTAGGAAGTGGTTGAAGAAATTGGCCAACACATGGAGTAAAATCAATATTTTGAAGCCCTTAATGGAGAGTTCACCTTCAATTATGAGTTGCATTTGATTGGATTTCAATCAGGGAGCTATTTAAGGCACAAAAAATGAGTTCACTTTCAGTTATAACCCTTTTTTAGAGGGATTTTTAGTTGCATACGACCCATGAGGTTGTTTTGAGATTCACAAATCTTGATGGAGTTCTCTTGAAGTTACATGCCTTGTTTGGAGGAGAAGGAATACAACACATCATATTTTGGATCCTAGATTCAAATTCAATTTTTTAGAGGCTTTTCTATAAGTCTATCTTCTCTCTCATTTCTTAGGGCTAGTTCTGAGTTTGGTGGTTGCTAATGCAGATTATTCTTACTTTGTAACTCATGAGTTCTACATATTTGTAATGCAGATATCTCTTAGTTCTCAATAAAGAAGCTCATTTTCCTTCTCAGATCTATCTTGTGCAAGTATTGTGTGTAAGTCCTTAGATTAAAATTTTGTGATTTCCATGAAATCCTTCTTTTTATCTTATTGCCTCAATGTCTTGTTCAAGTCCAATATGTTATAGTGCGGGTCATTGACTGTGTTTTCTTTCATTTGGTGAATGTTTGTTAAGAAAACATTGTTGTTTTCTTTCAAACAAACTTCAATCATAGGAGCCTTTCAGATGAATTATTTATGCAAAACATACTAGATTGAATAGTGAATTATTTTTAGTTTCATGTTTTGAGATATCTTGTGAGGTTTTAAAGTAGGTTCAAGTAATTTTTCATGTTGGTGAATCATCTAGTTTTTCAGTTTTAGTTTTTATCATTATCTTTCTTTCCCTTTTCCTCTGTTAAAATCAGTATTTATAGAAATATCCAAAGGGAGCCAACCCATAATCTGGAGGTCTATTCTCACCTTAGGATACCCATAGCCTAACAATAGTCCCATGTTGCATGAGATTTTAGGAGTTTTTTCAACTTTGCATCGGGTGTAAATCCCTATGTCAATATTAACATTAATTAAAATAGCTTGGAGATTGTTTGTCCTGGACTTAGGTCCTGGGACCCATTCACCCAAGGGCGAATGGCTCCCCTTGAAGTGCCAAGACCTAATTTTTAATATGTTTTTTGTATTATTTTAATGATTCAAATTCAAGTTTCAAATGTCGGCTTGTAGAATCTAATTTGCAAGAAATTAGATAACCACCTATAAATACATAGTTATTTTATCAATTCAAATCTAAAAAGCTAGAGGCAACTTTCACAAGAGAAAATATTATTTCCAAGAGCATTGAAGAGAAAATTTATTAGTCATCTATAATAGCAATCAACATCATATCATTATGTCAAAGTATATGTGTCTTCATGTAATGTTTTGGAGCTAACATTGTGATGTAGGTTTCAAGCATTCAAGCATCAAAATCAAGTAATCATTCAAGCCAATCCAAACAAGATCCAATCCTTAGAGTGATGTGTTAGACTTCAATCCTCTAAGAGCAACCATTAAGGGTTTGGTGAGTTGTGAGATAACATTGTCCATTCATCAATTTGTTTCATTTATCATTATTTTATCATCAAAGTTTAATTATAAAATTGGGGTTTGGCTAAGGCAAACTCCCATTCAACCAAATACAAACATTTTTCTTCTATCTTTGTATGTGTAGATTTACAAGTGAAGAAGGACTAAAAATTAATCAAAACATCAATTTTGCAAAGTTGTCAAAGTTGTCATCATTGTTTTCAAGCTATGAAAACTCACCTTTAGATTTTATTTTTGGCTTTTTGATAGTCAAACCTAGAGAAATTAGAAGCTTAGATCTAAGATCTGAGGACTAAAAAATCAGATTTTGGACCCCTATATAGAGACCCATTCATCCTAGGGTGAATATGTCCTTTAGCATAGTTCAAAACACACTTTTGGTTTTTGGTACATACCACATGCCCTTCTCAAATCTGCCTGTAACTTGTTGTTTCCATTTTTTCTATCATAATAATTTACATTTCAAGTGTTAGGTCATACAATTGATTTTTTTAATGCATTTAAATTTATCTCCTAAAACATCCAATCAATCATTTTTTTCATAAGAAAACAACAAAACTACCTAATAGGGTTGACTTGAACCTCGAGGTTGAAAGTCAATGAAATTAGGGAAAAGGTGTGTTTGAGGTGTCTCATTTGGTGAACTCTATGATCGCCCCTTTTTCCACCATTTCAGGTTGCACTTAAGATTGTACCACCATGAATGACAATGAGCAAGGCACATAAAGCTACAAATGCCACATAGTGATGAGAAACATGATATGATGAAGATCATTACTGATTAGAGGAATTAGGTGCATCAACACATGGAAGATCGCAATTATCTTTAATATGTTGTATTTATTACTCAAGGCTTGAAATTTATTGGTAGAATGACCATGCACTCGATGATATGCACAACAATGAGCTTTTGTTGTAAAATTTATTTCGTGTTCTTGGAGGAAGAGTAATTAGGAAAGCTTTGAGAAGCCTCGACAAGATATTCTCTTGATCAATTTTAGGGGAAATTTCTTTCTCTTGTGAAGAAAATATTTCTTTCTTATCACAAGATTTCATACATACAGTAAATGATAAATAATTAGATGAAGATGGCGAGGAATATTGGAAACCGAGACCCTTCTTGGAAAAGTATGGTATAAATTTTACTTGATCCTTATCATTTTGTTTCATGTTTTCATTACATCCATGTTTAAAAATATTTTTTTATCCAAGACCATAACATGCTTCCAACTCAAATGAAGAGATTTTATCTACATGCTTTTGAGAAGGATTGGCTTCTTCACGAGCACACAAATCCTCTATTAGTTTTTCAAAGTTACACATCTTGCTCTCATGAGGGACACGAGTTGAAGAGCACCCATCACCACCATGGGGTTTTGTTGTTGATGTAGAACCAAGTTGAGAAAATGAAACACAATATTTTTTTGGTTTAGATTGTGTGATTTTGTATTCTCCCATAAAGGAGGGTGTAAAATATAATGAACCCCAATCATCCCTAAAACATGTGTTTGAAGATTAATTGTTTGTATTTGACTCTTTGTACTTTGAGGGTGAGATTTGAGACTCCCCTTTGAAACAAGGTGTAAAATTTAATTGCCCCCAATCATCATCTAAGAGTTTTATTGTAGGTGAAAGATAATTAGGATTACCATCAATTGTATAAGTTTTACCTTTGAAGTTGGAATCAAAGTATTAAGAGATTTGTAAGTGTTATTATCATGTTGAACTTGTGAATTATAAATTTTTTCATCTGCTTTAACCATGTATATCTTGTTATTATATTCATATTTCATCTCACGGTGAAGAGTAGATGAGACTCCCTTCATGGCATGAATCCACGGTCTACCTAGGAGAATGTTGTATGAAATAATTCTTGGCATGATATGGATAGGGGTAGGAAAAACTATGGGCCCAACATCAATGGGTAGTGTGATCATTCCTAATGATTTCTTATTAACATTATCAAAGACACGAATATTAACATCATTGGGTTCTATGGGATTCTTATCTACACCAATTTTATCTAGGAGGTCAATTCTACAAACATTAAGACCCACTCCATTTTCTATGAGAGTACACCTAATTCTAATTTCTTTAATGATCACCTTTATCATTAAGGATTTATTTTTATTTTGGATCTCAAGCAAGGGTAATTCATGTTGAGTTTGTCACTTGCATACAATCAAATAATGAAACTACATCATTCGATTTAACAAAAGGTGAGACATCAATATTCTACAAAGCCTCTTGGAGAGTTCTATGGTATGTAGGTGATGTTTGAATCAAGTCCCAAAGAGAGATTTGTGTTGGGGTACTACAATGTTTCTCAACAAGATCGTACTCTTTACCACTATGCTAAGGGATTTTATATGTGTCTACAACTATGTGATAACTTGGTTGTTGTGACACATGCTTACTAGTGAGTTGCCTTGCAAATTTCAAGATATGGCCAAGGGAAATAGGAGGTCCTATAATGAGAGGTGAATTAGGAGGTCCACTAATTAGAGGAGATCCCATTGTCAATTATGTGTTCATAACCTCAACTGATTTATATTATTTTTGATGACCTTCTATCGAGGGGGATCTATTGTCACCTTACTATCTTTTGAAAGAAATGTATCAATGATTTCATCCTCTTTTCAGGAGAATAACGACTATGATTGTCATGATTGTCTATGATTGCATCTTCTTGCACCAAAATGTTGTCACGAGTGGGATAGATGCCAGGAGATGAATGAAGATTATGCAAAGTTATATTAAGGAATGTGTCAATGATTTCATCCTCTTGTGCCAAGATACTCTCACAATTAGGAGGGATATTATGAGAATAGCCACTATGATTATCATGAATATCAATTATTATATTTGTTGGAATATTAGAAGCCTTAGTGGATGATCTAGGTGAGATGAAGTCCTAAAGGGAATCATCTAACATGCCAAAGTCATTACAACTACAAGGCTTGGTAAATATATAATGTGCTTGTGAAAAGATATCTAACATTATTAGATTACTTGCTTTCCCCAAGTTTAATCATTAAATTTTAATTGCAATTTAGGTTTACACGTGTTAGGGAAAAATAGAACTAAAAAAAAACTAATAGACCTGATGCAAGCACAAATCTAGAAACAAAGTTATAGGTATGCAAACTCACAATATGTACATTAATTTGTTTTGGAGATCTTAGGAAAGTTTTTAGAGGACTAGGACGTCGCGTCTAAGTCCTATAAGGGAATTTTCTAAGATTTCAATTTTAGAGGCACTAGTGATAGGAACTAACTATGCGATAGCTTGTAAAACCAGATTTAGAATTAATTTTATTGTTGTTTTGTAATTTTATGAATTGTGCAATGTGTTGTAACAACCTAGGGTTTTGAATCTTTCCAAAAATGAAACTAATCTATCCAAATTATGCAATGCTTAAAAAAATTTAAATAATTGTCCTACAAATTTGATAATTTCCAACACTAAAATGCAACATTTTTTCATAAATTTGCAACAAACTAAGAAAAATGACACCTTTCTTGTACATGCAATAACACTTTTTTAGAATTTCAAATCAGACATTTGCAAGCATAAACAAATTGAAAATACAAAGGTAAAGACTTGTGCAAACATTTTCTAAGCCTCCAATAGTCGAAAAAAGGCACCCTAGGGCATCTGATTCCCTGACAGGGGTTTAGAAAATGAAAAATTGAATGTTTATTATATTATCTATAGGTTTTGTTTCTATGTGCAAACAGGTTTGATAGTGAATTTTTTTCAAGATTTTGGTCAATTTATAATTGTGAAATTGAAACTATAAGTGTGAAACAATGTTAAAAATGCTTGAACAATAAATGGCAATGTTGAATGCAAGTTTCAAATATAAGATGCACTAATTGACTAATTCCAAGATGCAAAATTTTGAGAATGATGATTTGAAACAAAACAGTGCAATTTTTCACTTTTTTGACGTAAATGAAAGATGCCTAAATGGATGCAATGAACAATTTCAGATTTTAATGACCTAATGAATTAAATTTGAATGTAAATCTGATCTTAAATGACGGAAATTAATCCTATTATAACCTATGATGCAATATGGAATGCAATATTTTGAATTTTTGCAAACTTTTTATGATGCAAAAATGAAACCCTAAATGAAAAATGCAAGACAATGCAATGTAAAACCTAGAGCTAGGGTTTGAAAGGATTCCAATTTCAGAATTTTATGATGTATAAATGTTAGGTTCACCAAAATATATCATAAGAAAAAGGAAACCCTAAGTTCAGTGTCCAAACCTAGGATTTTCTTTTGCTCCTTTTTCAAAGGTACATTAAGATGGAAATCAACAAGGTGTTTAGATTGACTTTCAACCATTAAGGTGAGTCAATCAGATCTGTATTTGATCCTTTTGAGCCTTAGAAATGGATTGGAATTCATTTTCTATGATTAACCTAATTAAACTATTTACCCTAATATCAAAATTGCAAGAATTTGACAATGCACAGATTGAAACAATAATTTGCAGGAAGATTTGGGAAGTGCAAAGGACTATGTACCTGCCCAAAAAATGGTTTCAATATGCATAGGAGGAATTATATGCCCAAGTGTGTATGAGTCCTTGTAAGGGTGTCCTACTCAAATGTTGAGGTCCTCTGGTGGTAGATTTGAGACTCTTGTTTTCACTTGCAAAGTTGCCAAAACATTGTCAAATAATTTTGTAGGTGATTTCCTATGATTTGACAATATTTAGGGCTTCAAATGTAACAATGAACAATTTTTCTTTAATATTACTTTAATCCTCTTCAAACCTAAGATCTGCATATTCACAAATAGAAGTTATATTGTTCTATTTAGGGGCTTGCAAGCTTGCCTCAGTCAAACCCTGTGTAAGTGTTTCCACTTCCACAATGGCAATGTCAATGATAAAATTATAATGGATAAGAAGGAATGATGAAATCACAAAATTCTGCAACTCACCACCCTTCAATGGATTCCTTGAAGGACTGAAATCATGCACATCACCCCAAGGTCTTGGATCTTTCTTACTTGATTGTTTGAATTGCTTTGGAGACCTACAAAAGGGGTTAGCCTTCACAAAACATTGATAATATGACAACATGAACTCACATAGGATTTGGCATGATGCTTGGATCTTGAATTGTTGTAATAAAGCTCTAAAATTATGCTCTTGACTTTCTATTGACAATAATTATTGCTCATGAATTTTCCTTCTAGTTTCAAATGGTGAAAATACTAGGTATTTATAGGCATTTATTCAATTTTCCAAAAAATAGATCTCTATAGCCGAACTTTGCAAGTTGGGCTTTGAATGTTAAAATCTTAACACCAACATATTAAAAATTGGGTCCTAGCACCATAGGAGGACTTATATTCCCTAGGGCATCCCATCCCTGGCCCCATTTTCTAGGATATGAGGTGTCGGGTGTAAAACATTAAATAGACCCATTTGTTCAATGCTTGCAACTTGTTAAAAAATAGTAAAAATGGGCCTCAAAATGCATAATTTAGGAAATTAGGAGCTTAATTAGGTCCAATAAATTAAGGGGGGGGAAACATAGAGTGAAATTATAAAGGGTGATAATTTATGATGCTACACATGTATATGTCACTTAATACAAGTATCACATCACTAATAGGTGTCTTCTCATACCTCTTTGCCAATTCTACAATATAAAAGCTAGTTTCTTACTCTTAAAATATCTATAGCCATTTCATATTTTCATTCATGGATTGAAAAATAGACAATAAAACCTAAAGAGGACACTTGATCTACCTCACCTTGATACAACGAAACTTAATAAATATCTCTAGCATTCTTAAGTTCAAAGAGCATGAAAACATAACAAAGTATCCCCCGTGAAGTAGTAAAAGTAGTCTTATGTTGATATTATAGATTAATGAGTATTTGATTATGTGAGTAATAACCTTCCATAAATGAGAATATAATGACCTCTAGAAAAATCAACAATGACTTATTAAGATCACTAAAATCTATGTAATCCTTTTGGACACACTTAGTTGGATCCAACTGTAATGCAATTAACAACTTGGAAATTTATTGACCTCACACCAAGGTCACATATAGAAGGTCAAATAAGAATGAAACAACATATATCAAATACATAATTTATATAAGATAAAAATGGAACAATATAAAAATATGATTTATAAGAATCAAAATTCATACATCGAAGACACATTTAACAAATTGATGTTTAATACAACTATAACACGATGAAAGATATGCACATATAAATACAATTAGCTTGTCCACTTTTAGTTCAACACCACATAATTTATATAATGAGAATTTTTTACATTGAAAATCATGGTGGATTGACTTGATGAGAACCTACAAAAATAATAAATGTAAGTAAATTAAGTATATATTTTATGAGTCACTTTAAGTCATGAAAGAAAATTGTAGAATTTAAATAAAGTTAGAAACATCTTAGAATTTTTTAAGGGAAGTTAATGGATTAATTAAGGGGATGTAAGATGATGAAATTAGGTTAGGTAAGAGGATGACTTAAGGGGTCCTAACATGATGGCTTAAGGGGAGATACAAGAGCCTTGAATCAAAGTATGTGTCATCTGAGAAAATTGTGAAATGACTTAAGGTGACATAAGAGGATATATTAAGGGGAGATACACATGAGCCTTGAATTGAATTCATGTGATAAATTTATCTAATTAGAAGATGAATTAAGAGGGGGATGACTTAAGGAGTCCTAAGACTCAGATGGCTTAAGAGGAGATACAAGAGCCTTGACTCAAATTATGTGTCATGTAAGAAAATTAGTTCTATAATTAAGATATGTCTTAAAAGGGTACATAATCTAAGATGGTTGAAGGGGACCTAAGAGGATATGACTTAAGGGGACATTCAATCACTTCTAAACTTTTTATAAAATGAAAATGAATTATTTTTTTTATTTTGACTATCAATTAAATATATAGAACTATAAAGTTACCTGTATTTATTCAAATTCCATTGTAACATTTGCATCCTCCCTTTTCTTTAATGTATTTATGATGAAAATATACAGTGACAATCATGGTGGATCTACTAGGAGGGTAATGCAAAATAATGGATGTAAGTACAAATTAACTATACATTTTATGAATCATAACTCCAAGTCATGCAAGGAAAGAATAATTTAATAAAAGTTAGAAAATTGGATCTTAGAAATTCCTTACAAATTCAAGTGATGCCTACGATAGGGAAGATTATCTTCTATATTTTTTCATGAGTTTTTGAATCACAAGTAGTGGTCACCAATACCATCTAGCTATGGGAGACCTAAAACAAAAATGATTAACTATAATTAGGAAATGATTTAAGACTAACATAGGAAGATGGATTAATTAGATTTATATTTTGACTATCAATTAAATGTATAGAACTATATAGTTACCTATATTTATTCAAATTCCATTTTAATAATTGCATCCTCTCTTTTTGTAATGCATCTAGTTGTGGGAGACCTGAAATAAAAATGATTAACTATAATTAAGAAATGACTTAAGACTAACATAAGAAGATGGATTAAGGGGAGATACACATGAGCCTTGACTCTAAGTCATGTGATAAATTTAGCTATAATTAGAAGATGAATTAAGATGGGGGTAAGAGGATGGCTTAAGGGGAGCTAAGAGAATGACTTAAGGGGATGCAAGAGAGATGGATTTAGGGTAGCTAAGAGGATGAGTTAAGAGGTCCTAAGAGGATGGATTGAGGAGAGTTAGGATAATGACTCGAGGGGATGCAAGAGGATAGATTCAGGGTAGCTAAGAGGATGAATTAAGGGGTCCTAGGAGGATGGATTAAGGGGAGCTAAGAGAATGACTTAAAGGGGATGAAAGAGGATGAATTTAGGGTAGGTAAGAGGATGAATTAAGTTCTAAGAGGATTTCTATAAAATGAAAATTAATTGATTAGCTTTATATTTTGACTATCAATTAAATTTATAGAACTATATAGTTACATATATTTATTCAAATGCCATTGTAACATCTGCATCCTCTCTTTTTTGTAATGCATCTAGTTGTGGGAGACCTAAAACAAAAATGATTAATTATAATTAGAAAATAACATAAGAGTAACATAAGAAGATGGATTAAGGGGAGATACACATGAGCCTTGAATCTAAGTTATGTGATAAATTTTTAACTATATATATAGACTATCAATTAAATATATACAACTATATATAGTTACTTGTTGTAGTAATACAGAAAGTATCCTTTTTATTTACTTTATTTGGAACTAATTGTCATTGAATTAACCTAATTTTGCCTAGGTTTAATGTTGTAATGTGTTGTAACACATTCACATTAATTTTGGGCCCCTTTTTAATAAAATATGCCTAAAGCATACCCTATTTATAGTTTTGGAAAGTGTTGTAACAAACTTTCACATTTATTTAGGGTCCTTTTAATTAATTATGGTTAATTATGGTTAATTAGAGTTAATTAGCTCCTTTAATTCAAATTTAAGCCTTATTTGTGACACCTCCCGAAGATCTATCCCGAAACCCATAATTCAAATTGCATAACATTTAAGTGGGCAAGTTAAAGGTCTTAGAAATTGGTGCTAGGACCCATTCGCCCTAGGTGGCGAATGGGTCCTCCCTCTATAGGACCCCCCTTTATTAGTAGATTCTACATGGGTTTTTAGTGTTCTTTCATTCCCTAAAGGAATGGTCCTAGAAAATAGTGCTAGGATCCATTCGCCCTAGGTGGCGAATGGGTCCTCCCTTAATGAGGACCCCCTTTTTAAATTTCATTGTGGTGGGAACCTAATAGTGTTTATCTCCAAATCTGGTGTCAGCTTGAATTGTTTGAATTTTGAGGTTAAGCTCCTAATTTAGTATAAATAAGGGGTTAATTCACATAGTTTCACCTAGGAAATTTATGAAGCATTCTAACAATTTCAAGAGAGAATTATAAAACATTCAAGAGAATTTTCAAAGGCATTTCAAGGCAGATTATCAAGTTTTTATGTAGCAATTAAAGATCATTCCATCATGTCTAGGGTTTAGTGCATTCATGCATGTTGTTGAACTAAGAAGTGATGTAGCATTGAGGATATATTGCAAACATTGTTCACATCTATTCAATATTAGGATCTACATTCTTCATGGCCACTACATGTTAGATTGCATATTTGCATTACAAGACAAAATCCAAGGTACCTACATTTGTATCATTTCATGTTTCACGCTTTAATTACATCATTTGGTTTAACTACTTACAAGGGGTTTGACTTAGGAAAACCTATATTCACTAACAATCAACAAGTTTTTTCTTCCCTTGAATGTGTGTTTGTAGATTTACAGGTTGAAGATCAAGTGGAGAAGAAGTTTAGAGCAAAATTATCGAAGTTGTCAAGTTGAAAGATTGACTTTCAAAGTGCAAGAACAAAGAATTGAAGCTACAAAATTAAGCACAATTTTTTGGTAGCCGACAATCGTGAATCTGAGAGTGTATACATCAAGGAAAATAACCTAGATCTCAATTTTAGAAACCCTAATAGGGACCCATTCACCACTAAAGGCGAATGAGTCCTTTGTGCCCTAAAAATAGACTTCTTGCAATAAGGTACACATCTCTTTGAGCTCTAAAAACTCCCCTCATAGTTTCCATAACAGTTAGGTTCAATTTATTATTTTTATTTGCATATTTTGGCCCTCATAATTACATCAATTATAGTGATTTTGGTGGAGAAATTCTAGTGGTTTATCTTGATCTTGATAAGCCCTAACTTTTCCTCATCATCACTTGTATTTTTTTTTTGTACCATATGCATCCTCTCTCTTTTGTAATGCATCTATGATTATCTCATGCTAATCCATAGAAAGTTTCCATAACACTTTATTAGAAAGTCTCCCTTGACATCTAACTAGTTTTATATTGGTTGCCACAATCAAATGCGAGTAATGCATAATCTTCTTATATTTTTCATAGTCTTCAAATGTAGGAAAACCATTCTTTCTTATTAGATATTTTTGTAGTCAAGTGCCAACAACAACTATAGAATCAGTTGGATACTCATAGTTATTGTCATCCACTTTAGGATGTACCAACTTATGTTTTCTCAACATATTGAGCCAATGAGTACTCTGTTTCCTCTTCATTCCCCTCAGGTGGAACAACAACATACACATGTCATGCAAAAAAGTATTTAATTCAATAATGTATGACATATAATTCACATATAAACATGTATACATATAAAATAATATAAATTAAAAAATAATTTAATAAAAAAAATAGAATAAAAATACCTCATTGTACAAGGTCTAAAACATGATCATAATCATCTAATGCAAACACTTTATTATCTTCTTCAATTATTGTTCCATGTTGATCATGTGTTGATGTATGTGTTAAGGCTCTTTGTTTCCATTCTTTGACCCATTTTGTATTTTTACATGCTTCCCAATCACCTATAATACAAAATTGACAAAAAACATGCAACTCCCTTGTCCATATCCACGTCTTTGCATTTGAACTCTTAAATGAATGCCATTTTGTTGATCCACTAATTGTTTCACAATCATGTCGAGTAAGAATATTCTCTTCTTCAATCAACCAAAAGAATTGTTGAATTATTGAGTTCTCATTTGTTCCTATAGATAATTTTGTATTACACCAATCTACAATTGCATGTGCATCTCTAAATTTTGTTGCATCCTTGAATTTTAGTTGCTCTCTAGCAAGAGCTCTTTTCACACATGCTTCAACTCCAGCATGTTCTTTACCATGTTAAGCTTCAAAAAATCTCCACATGTGTTGGATATTATTTTTCTTGTGAGCTTTACATAACCAATAAAACATTCTAGAATTTTTGAATTGTCCCATACAATTATCCGACCATATCAGATATTCTCTCATTTGAATTTCTCTTTCTTTTAATTTTTTTATAAAATATATTAGAACAATATTGAACAAAATTTGATGAGTGTAATCGATTATCACTCAAATAAAAATGCTACTTCCTCAAAAAAAATCTCTTATCTTTTGTACTATCATCTACATGTCTATATACAATATGAACAAATATGACTAGACCTGCACTCAATTATAACATTGGGATTGAATTTCCTCTTGTGGAGTATAGTTCCAATTCGAAATGTATTTGTACATGTATTAATTGACCATAAAGTCGTCAAACATATTAAGAGTATTTGACATATTTGGGTACAATCTTATCTTTAAATTATCCAATGAATGCATGCACTATTTTTTTCTATGATTAGCTCACAACATTTTCCAATTCTTCCATCCTTTAAAGAATATTCAACATTTTTGAAATTTTTAGCATCCACTAATTGTTGTCCAAAATCATGTAAATTACTTTCATGCATACATTCTCCTAACAATGAAAGGTTATCACATCTATTGCATTGTCTAGAAATACATGCATTTAAATAAAATAAGTGTCCATTAGATGGTTCACAAAACAAACTTGTTATAAACTCCTTGATTATTTTAGGTGGTATATTAATACCACATTCCTGCATAATTTCATTAGTATTCAAAGTGTACAACGTACATCATTCAAAAGTATCATAATAATAACAAAATTGTACATGAGTTTTACAACAACAAGAGATTCATTGTTTATTAATTTTCACATACCAAGGTTTACATTTTCAAATGATCTTTGACTTATACTAATATTTGGTAAAATTGAATCATCTATTTTATTTTTTATAAAATTCAATTTGAGTCATATTTAATAGATGTTTTGGGTGAGGGTCATGGATTTTTTATCCCACTCTTAATTGTAAAACATCTCTAATATTAGGTGATACTCTTGTATTATTATGCCAATATTTTTTAATTAAAGATTTGATTTCATTAGTTAATTTCATGTCCGACATTGGGAGTCTACCACTAAAACTCCAACATTGGTAAATTGGATTTTTTTCAACACTTTATCTTCTCTTGGATGCTCTTATCAAATATTTAGGATTTACTTTTACATATTTATTAATCTTACTTAGTATAATTCTTTTATTTGAAATTGATTTATTAACTAAAGCAGTTGTTATACTACATTATGCTACATTCTTATCTTTATATCGACTTTTTTTCCCTATAGAATCAATATCATTAGCAACACTAGATATGACTTGTTCTATTGAATCATCTTTCATTTTGGTTTTTAAAAAATGCCTAATTTTTTCATCACTTTTTGTATTTTCTACATTTTCATCAATTGCATTATGAGTTGACATTGAAATCCTAGTTTTTTCTATAAAAAAATGTTTTATATAATCTATATTCATGAGTTCTCATTTGTCTCCAAGAAATTTTACTAGGAAGTTTATCTAAGAAATCTCTTTCAATTGAAAAAAAAAAAACATTTTCATTTTCGTTCATACAAGGGATTTCATTATCATTTTCATCAATATAAGGGATTTCATTCATACAAGATATTTCATTCTTATTTTGTTTTTTTATTATTTCACTAGTATAATCAATATCATTATTGGTATATCTAGCTTCATATAAATATCATCAAAATGTGGGTTTGAAGACATAACTAGATTTGTTTGAATAGTTGCATTTTCCATACCATTAAAAGGCAGATTTGAAGACATACTCAAAGTTGTTTGCATAGACACTATTTCCATATCATTCAAAGTTGAATTTGAAGACATAGTTGGGTTTGTCTTTATAATTGCAATTTCTTCCATATTTACCATTTCCACATTTGCATCATTTGCATTCATCTCATCCTTCATGGTCTCCTCTTCAAGATTCATAGAACTAGATGCTTTAATATTTTTTAACTTTCTTCTATCTCTTTGTCCTTCATCTCTCTATTTGCTTCAATTTCTTTAGGTGTCATTAACTTCCTACATTTTTTTAGAAAATAAATTAACATACCAAGACACGAAGGTAGACTCAAACACTTTCAAAGTCATAGTAAAATTTTCTTAGACTGGTTATCAACAAAATGATAAACTTGAGACTAGTAAAATTGATGTTCAATGTTCGAGTTCTCTATCACAACTATTGTACATATTTCTAAAGTGGAATGGTGTTGAGAGACACCATTTGGAAACTTTCTAGACAAGGATTTATTCTTCTTTTGTGAATCTCCTAAACTAATATATTAAAAAATTATGAATAAATACTAAATATAACATGTAAGAATACAATATGTATTTGATGATGAGTAAGAGAATAACGTACTTAGGATGTTTCATGATGGTTATATGATCCTCTCATGCAAATATTCTTAATATGTCTTGGTGAGAAATTCACTAGAACAATAACATAACACACAAACTCACACAATTTTATATTAAACCAGCTCATAATGACCAATAAAAAATAATAACAAACTTTAATTTATATTTAAAATTTTAAAAATCTAATATTTAAATTCAAATGCTTAAAACTAATTTGAACAATTCTAAATTTATAAATTTGAACTCTGATGAAGCAAAAAAAATCTAAAAATAAATACAATTCCAAAAAAGAGATTGAAATAAAATCATCCATATGACTTGTAAACTTATTATTACATAAACGACAATCTAATGAACGTGACCCAAATCAAGACGATGGAAAATGAAAACGAACTTTTAACTCTTCTCGTTAACTACAATCCTAATCTACTTAGGCCTGATGGACGTTAAAATTCTCTTTAATATACTTTAAGGAAAAGGATTCAAAATTTTCAAAAAAGCAACGTTACTCTCCCTGCCTCGGCGCTTATCCTGGACGAGAACGCAAATTGAATTGTTATGATTTCACAGTTGGTTTGATTAATGGGTTTGTCCTGGTACGATCGCCGACATGCATTCTAAGCCTACTGGGGAAGGGCGTGATTCCTATCACAGTTTCTCTTTATCTCGAGCAGAGCAGTCATGGAAATGCCGCAGAGAAGAACTCTGAAATCAGGTTTGCCGTAATTGCATCATTTAAAGCTGAAAGATGTAAATAAATTTATTTTTCTTTAGACGCAGTAATGAGAGGACAGCATTGTTAAATTTGAATTTCTATTCGTTTATCATCAATTTATTTATTTTTTTATATTCCAGTCCTCATTTGTGAACATTAGATGCTGACTGTTTTTTTTTTTTGGTGTTAAATGCCGTCATGTTTGTTTTTAATTAATATAGAATTTCCTTTACAGTTATTCTTCATATTATTTTATATTATGTGAAATGGAATATGAATTTATAATTTTCTTTTACAGCTGATTATTGTTATTAAATAATTTTGCATTAGAAATGTTAAAAGACTACATTCCATTTTGTTTAAAATGTTAAGATCTATCTTATCATATTTCCTGGACGCATTTTCAACTCCATTAATTAGGGTTATGTGAAAGCATTTCAGTGCATCTTTGAAATTTTCACCTCAAAGTTTTATGTAATTATCGGGCAAAATCTTTCAGGAACGAATTATGATATGATTGATAAAACAAGGTTTCAGATGAAAATTATATTAGAACTTTTGAATGCTCTAGGATTTGAGAATTCTGTAAGAAACTATTTGAATGCTCTAGGATTTGACAATTCTGTAAGAAACTAGTTGTCTCTAATCATCAAGATTAAAATCCTCCTCCTCTCTTTAAGAAACCTTATCCATCATGGTATAAATGCATTTCTGTTCAATGTTACGAAGGGACTTTTGATCCATTCTGACCATTGGTACAAATTTTTGATCAATGTTACGAAGGGATTTATGATCAACTTGTTTTTACTGTCAAATTTTCCCATTCACTTAAGCATAACAGTCATGGAAATGCTGAACAGAGAATAACACTGATTTCAGGTTTGTCGCCATTGATTTCCAAAAAAAAATGTTATTAGAAAGATATATACATATTATTTTTCTTTAATTGGAGTAATGAAAACAGAGCAATGCTAAATGTTAAATTTCTAGTACTTTTTTGTCATTTCATTTTATTTTTTAAGACATTTCAAGCTGCATTATTTAATATTAGGTGCTTCCAGTTTTGTTTTTCGGGTTAAATGCTGGTAGTTTTGTTTTGTGCAAGGCACGAAGTTATATCATCGAATATACTCTGCCGTTATTCTTCATATTATTTTGTTTATTTACATGGTATACGGATATATAATTTTCTTTAGATCGTATTATCTTTTTTAAGTAATTCTGTATTACAAATTCTACAAGAATCTCAAAACTTAAAATCCTGTACATCAAAATGAAAATCTATCATATTATATTTTCTTAATTTGCAGGACAAATCAAGAAATCCATTGATTGAGGTCCAGGTCTTCCTAAGTATATGCAATTATAGTGCAAAATCTTTGAGTTAAGATTGATCATTTAGTTTCTTATGCTAACTAGTTTGAATAAAACAGGTTTCAAGTGAAAGTTATACCGCTGTAATATTTGAACATTTTGTAAGAAATAATTTATTTAGAATCTTAGATTTAGATTAAAATCCTGTTCCTTTCTAAGAAATTGATTCATGATGCTACGAAGGCATTTTTGACCATTGTTAGGAAGGCATCTCTGACCATTGAAGATTAGAAATGTGTGTGAGTGAAAAGGCCTAAAAGCAATTGACAACACATCCTTTAGTTGTCTCGTAAATAATTCAATATGTATAAGTTGCAGTTTGTAATCTTGTATACTATTGGAGGAGTTCGGCAGAAAAATCAGATGTAGATAAAATTCATGTATGATGCCCTTTTCTCCAATATCTTTTAGTGAGTGGGTATATATTGTGCCTTCTCGAGGGCCTATCTTTTGGAGCTGGCTGGTTGCCTGCTTTTCTTTTCATTGAAAGACAAACCGGCATAGACAACTGTTACATATTTGTGTACCACTTGCATTAGTGGCTATACAATTGTGCAGAATTGTATTATCACATTGGACCATGGCGCATCTTATTTTTGTATATGTCCAACATTTCAATCAACCAAGCCATGATTACTGGTACACAATCCTACACCTGGTTATCGTTACAAGGGCATTGCATCATGGTAAAAGAAAAATGTTATCATTTGTAGGTTGTTTGTGTTTGATTGCCATTTGTTGATGCGAAGTGATTGCAAGATATGTTCTAATTTCGTTACTTGTCCAGTATATTCTATTCAACAACAATCTTTAGAGTGAACTTAGAACCATTATCATTTGGAGTATCAAATTCTTAGTAATAAGTTGTAACTGTAAAAACCAACAACTATCTGATACCAACCTTGCCTGGACAGTTTTCCAACTCTGCGCACAGATGTCTACGAAATACCCTGCAAACAAAGTGTCCCCAGTTGTTGTCACAACCTAACGCACGTTGGGCTTCCAGTCTCTGCAGCAGAAATGCCAGCAAGATCCCTGGATAAGGTCACCCTTGGCAATATACCTGTGAATCTTCGCCTAGTGACATCGAATCCTTGTGGGAGTCAGAATTCATGGCCGAGATGTGGTCACCCTCAAACAAGCTGTTTTGTATGGTAGATGCCACTGTTGTCTTCTTGGTTTCAAGAGTCTTATGAATCTAGCCAATCTGGCTTGACAATGGTTTTCTAAGTTTCCTTGTTCTCAGCTAATAGCTTTGTGTAGTTCTCTTACCTCTGTTTTTTCTCTTGTCAAGAATTTTATGCTTTGTTTTCTTGCATAACGTTTTGCCATTAAAGATTATGACTACACAACATTAGAAATTTTCATCTTCAGCTAATATGTAATTTTGTCTCATATTAATATATTCATATTGAATGTCATTTTATTATTAAAAAATTTTAAAAAATAACGAGGAAGATGAAGAGGGTAAAGGTCAACATAAATAGTTTGTTTGTTGGTACCATATAGATTGCATTAATTAGAAGATGGATATATATAAGAAAATGTTAAGTTTCTCTAGCAACCTGTAAAAATTATAACAAAAAAGATATAGAATAAATAATAATCAATAAAGGTCAACATTATCTCAATGGACAGTGGACATAAATTAAAGAAAAAATATAACTTTTCCAGCAAGGCTTATTAGAAATTAAGAAAACTCAAAAGGAAAATTCTCCAGCCACTCTAAAGGAGAGATAAGCAATCTCTAGCATAGTAGGAAAAGTTGGTGAGTTCTAGCTGGACTCACAAGCTTTTCCAGTTGGCGAATTTTGACATCAAGAATTTACAGATCAAGTCTTGTTTGATTTCTCGTGAGTTTGTCAGAGAAACTCGCCAAGTTTTACAGTTGAACTTTGGCGAGTTTTTATTTGGGATTTGGTTGCTGAAGAAAAATGTGGCACATAACTTCATTTTGGTTTTATGTTATTTTTGTCTTAGTGGAGTGAATTGATTGTTGACTGATTGGGAGTGCAATTTGAAAGGATTTATTGATGGTTGGTTGGCAGTGAAAAAAATTAAAAAAATGGCATGTATTATGAAGGTCCTTGTGGCCTCAAAGGCCTTAATTTGGGCCTAGTCGCAGGAACTCCATCCTTTGATCCTGTGTTGTATCACAATAAGGAACATGTCAGGGGTATGACTGCCCTCAGATCCCCATTCTGATTTTAAAAAGAAAAAAATAATAATTGTTTTGGACTGCATCCGAAGGAAAAGAAGAGTTTTTCCCTTGAAATAACCAAATGACAATTTTCCCCATTTTTATGAAATTTTGAGTAGTATTTAGACTCTGAATTAAACCCAAATAAATTGAATTCCATTAATATGTTTGGTTTGCCTAGTCAATCCTGATTCCAAGTAATGTTATTATGAGCAAAGTAGACTTATGAGTTCTGTAAAGTCATTCTTTGTGCTTCTCATGTATTAATTTATGTTTGTTGTGTAATTATATATTTTTCATAGTGCCGAGTTTTCACCTGTGTCTTGAGTCTGAGTCAAATTTTTGGGCTGCTAAGTCTGTTCTGAGTTTGAGTTTTCCTTCTATGATCTGTACAACTCAGGAGAAGCCTCAGGGAAAAACAAACTTTTGTATCTCATCTTCAGCGAAATTGTCATAAATGCACTAAAAGCACTAAAATGCTGTATGAAACAAACAATTGGAACAACTGGTCGGGTCAAACTTTTCGGCTGTTGAGTCTGAGTTTTCCTCCTATGATAGCTACAACTCAGGAGGAGCCTCAGGCAGAAACAACTTTTGCATCTCATCTTCATCTTATAAATGCACCAAAAGTACTCAAAAGCTGTATGAAACAAATAATAGGAGCAGCTGCTCAACAAGCAAGGAGGCATTATGGTCACATTATAAAGATGGTCAGAAAACAATATTGTTGAACATTCATTAATGGCTGACATATTTCAAAATTCAGTGTATTTTTTAGCACTTTTTTCATTGGTCCGTAGTGGTTAAACCTCTTTAAATCAAAGAAGATTGCTTCTGGGATTTGAATTTTCCACAAGTTTCAGAATCCTAATAAAATATCAAAGTACCAAAACATATGAGCGCTTGGCATCTTACGCACAAACAAGATTAGCATCCCAGCTAAGAATACATCCTATACATAACCCAATCATATTGGCATTTAATACTATCATCGTTAGGCCTAAGATTTCTATGTCGTTTGGGTCACAAGATTTTTTTTAAATGATTAGCCATTTAGGCAACCACACACTGGGTTAGTGAACATTTTATGAGCACCCTCTAGTTTTGGAGACATTTTGGTCAGACGTTTCCCTATAAGAGCTCCCCAGCAAGCCCTCTTCTCCTGGTTCTTGACAGGTTTTCATGGGGTTAGTAAGTTTTTACCCGCCCCACATTTTTCCTTTCTTCTTTTGTTAATTTTATCCAAAAAATAATTAATGCACGAACATTTTTAATGTGAAAAAATACGACAGAGTTGAGAGTTACATAGAATTCTTGGAATTTAGAAATTAGATTTGAAATGTAGAAATTGAACTTGGTATGTCTGGAAGATGCACAAAAGCTGGATTATACCGGGGGAAGGCGGAAGTTTCAATTTTCTGATATTAAGCATTTTATTGAGCTGCCTGTTGAATGCAGTGTTATAACATTCCAGGTCTAAGTACTTTCAACATAGCATGGCATAAGCATTTAATGTTTAGTCTTCTTTATGGGTTGAGGTCAAACAATTTTGTCTCATCTAACTGATCCATATAAATAACACCTTATGGTGCAAAGATTAAGCCCATTGGCTTTATTATTTATGCATAATGGCAGCAACCCTTATTGTCCAGACTTCGTCCCCTCATCAATTCAGTGACATTTGATTATGTAATTCATTTCAAAAGTTTGCACATGGAAAAATTGAATAGTTAAATGAAGTTTAGTATAATTTAAATGTAATAATTGAATATAAACAAATGAAAGCACTCCATCCAATAGTGTCGGTAAGAGGAAATATTTAATAGGAAGCCAATAAAGTTGCATCTCTATACTTGTTAGGACAGACTTTGCAATATAAGGGAAAGGCAGCAACTAAGGCAAGATTAGTCACAGTGCAGCCCTTGTTATAAAAAGCTTTGCAATTTTAAATAAGGAGTGTTATAATTAGGCTTCTTTTATGCACCATTCTTCAAATCTGTATTCGTGTGTGTACAAGGATTAATACTTCTCTTCTGTATCAAAGATGTTTGGGACTTTGAGTTTGGAAAACATAAATATACAATCAATGATAGATTCCTGTTAGTTCACAGAAATTCACAAGAGTTGGTTAGTACATAAAAATTCAGGAGAAGAAGCACCCTGTTTTGCAGGGACTCGTAATGCCTATATAATTCTGTTTTATTGTTATATTTTCTTTTACCTCCGGATAACACAGTCATACAAATACAGAAAAATATTTCTTAGTTCATGTTTCTATAATTACATAATTTAAAAAATATTACTATCCACACATTTTATTTCTTTTCTTCCTCAGAAGCATTGCTAAATGTTGTCTTTTGTACATTTATCTTAATTCTATTTTATTTATCTATGAATAGAATATGGACTTGTGCTATTTTGAATTTTATGGAATCATTCATTTGTGATGCAAAACTATACAGTAAAAATGATTTCTGTTGGCTTATTTGGATGGAAAAATGCTGCCAAGGTGAAAGGTCTACTGAGTATGGATGGAAAATTTGAGAACTTTTTAACAATCTGAAACACACTGTAAGTAATTCTTTTTCCAGATTAAGTCTTATAATTTTTTTCAAATTCTTTACTTGAAGCCATTGTTGGATGTTGAAAGCCCTCTACATTTATTATTCGTTTTGTTTATTTATTTAGAATGTATGGGTTTGCAGCTTTGAATTTTAGCTGCAAAACTCTTTTAAAAGTTTAGGCAATTGTGGTGCACAAAATGTGGGAAAAATATTAATGTAGCTTTCGATTCTTAGTATTTTGAATGAAATAGGGTTCGGATGAGAGACGTGTCAAAGTTTTTGATTGCTAGCATTTGAAACATTTTGTAAGCAATCATTTATTTAGATCAAGCTCAGAATACTATGACTCCTGTTTTAATCTTGAATCTTAAATATGCTAAAGCTTAACTAGTATAATTTAAATCATTAGATGAATTTTGGTTGTTTCATATTTTCCTTCAATTTTATTTTATATTTTGTAAGTCTTTAAATATGCTAAAGCTTAACTAGTATAATTTAAAATCATTAGATGAATTTTGGTTGTTTCATATTTTCCTTCAATTTTATTTTATATTTTGTAAGTCATTTGCAGCAGATATTACAATAAAAGTGGAACCCTCCTTCGTTGAATCTCATGCAAGAGATTGTTGGAAAGTGTGTAATGCTACAACAAACAACTAGCAATATTATGCATGAGATCGTTTGAAAGAGGGTCATGTACCACAAGCATCTGTAAAAACAACCCAGCAAAGAAGATAATTTCTGCACTTTTTTTTTTGTTTCCCATTAAAACATCCTTGCAAGAAGAATCGCATAGAAAGTTAGATTTATAAAAAAACAACAATGATTGAGATCAATTATAGCATTATCATCATGTCCATTACATAACCATTAATAGAAATTTGTTGCATTAATCAATAAAGGATGCTGCTAACTGAGTTGCACATACCTCCATGATTGTGTTACACGACTTCTCCATGCCCCTGCTTGTCTGGTTGTGGTGGGGTGCAAAATGATCCCATCCATAGTGGATTCAATCCCTATCCACCCCTCCAAGTGGATTATGTGGCCCGTCATGAGAGAGAGAAAGAGAGAGAGAGTCGTCATTCAAACCTTTAAGCTATGAGCAATATGACTTCCTAGTGACCCTTTTCCCTAGGTGCACCTAGCTATGGTAAACTTATAATTCCTTTTCCAACAGTTATGAGATAGTGAAGGGATTTAGTTCTACCTAATTTAGCTTGTTGGGAATCCACCTTCCGATTGTCCATATATTGGCTAAGCAACCAAAGTAACCATCATTGGCATGAAATGCTCCTGCACTAATGACCATCTCAAACCGAGTACTACTTCTAGAATCTTGTCCATCTCAAGCACAGTGCTGCCCCTAGACTATTGTCCATCTCGAGCTAGTACCGCCCCTAGACCACCGTCCATCTCAAGCTTGCTACCACCCCTAAACCATTGTTCATCTCAAGCATAGTAGTGCTCCTAGTCTATCGTTCATTTCGAGCATTGTACTATTCCCAGACTATAGTCCATCTCGAGCATTGTACTGCTCTGAAACTATCGTCCATCTCGAGCAAGTACTATTCCCTAGCTTATGCTTAGCACTGGACCAGAAGTAGGTTCCCAACTCAAGGTCAATAGGTTCCCCTCCTAGCTACCGCCAAGTATGGCATTGCTAGATATTCTATGAAGAGCATTTCTTACCCTTAGTCACCTTTTGGTGGGAAGTAAGGAAACTCTTCTTCCCCAGATATTATGCGAAGGATACTTGATTTATTGATCCTTTAAAAATAATTCAAGTCATGGACTAGCAAGGATTGCATTAATAGAAGTACTCATTTAAATGAGAATGACTACCTTAATAGTCAGTTAATCGTATCAGCTGTAGTCTTTCGTATGGATAGCTAACTTAGCAGCCAGCCGTGTAGTGGGGTATGGTGTAGTTAGTACTTAGAGCCACAATCTAGTATAGTTTATTTGATGGTAATAGATTTAAATATAATGGTAATAGATTTTTGGCTGCACCATTCTAAGAAAAGAAAATCAATTCCTTAAGACAAATATGGGAAGAGATATCCTACTCTACTTGCTATGTAGACTCCCATTTAGTTTACCAAGAAGGTAATCCCCCATTGAGGTATAAATACGTCATTTCGTACCCCATGGTTAGGAAATTAAGGCTATGATGCCTGCTTGACCAAAATCTTCATGGATAGATTAACGGCTACGAGGACTAAATTGAGATTTATTCTATAATGTCACATTCTAATATAAGTGAACAGCTGCAAGGACTAAATTGAGATTTATTCTATATTGTCACCTTTGATATGAGTTACAACTGCAAGTTTTAAATGAGAGTTACTCTTTAATTCTGATATGAGATAATAGCTGCAAGTTTTAATGAGATTGCTCTTAATGGTCACATTTTGATACGAGTTAATAGCTGCAAGTTTTAAATGAGATATACTCTTTAATTCTGATATAAGATAACAGCTGTAAGTTTTAATGAGATTGCTCTATATGGTCACATTTTATATGAGTTAATAGCTACAAGTTTTAAATGAGATTTACTCTTTAGTTCTGATATGAGATAATAGCTGTAAGTTTTAATAAGATTGCTCTATATGGTCACATTTTGATACGAGTTAATAGCTGCAAGTTTTAAATGAGATTGCTCTATATTTTTCACATTTTGATATGAGTTAACTTGAGCCCATAGAACGTTTATGCTGGCAGCAAATATTTATAAGACAACTAAATGCTTACAGCCAATAGTTAGAAGTGTTCATGTATGTTTTAACACTTTTGTCAATTTCTCTTAAATGCACCATTATGCTCTTTCCCCTTCTAGGGACAAGGTAACGTTGGTCAAAATTAATTGGTCACTACCAACTAAGCTAAACTATATTGGGGTTGCAGCTAGCTAGTTTAGTAAGTCTTTAGTTAGACAGGAGAATAGGCTGAGTGTGAGGTAAGCTTGGCCTTCATGGCAGTAATCTATCTTTTTTACCTTAAATTACCCTCCTAGTTACCTATACAAAAACTTGTTGCTAGAAATTGAATACCCTAGGTTCTCCTCCATTCCTAACTTATTTTATCTTAATCATATAGCAGGTGCTAATATTCATCTCCTATAGCTTGACCGGATGAGGCCATTTAATCACACATTGCACACCCAGCCATGACTTGGGTTAAATTCCTAATATGTTTAGGCAGAGATTGTTTGTCAAATGCAAAGATTCTATTGTGACCCTCTCTCAATGTTATTTCCAATTAATGCTATTCATCTACCAAGCTTGAAGGATAACATAGTATGATGTTAAACAAGCATGAGGACAACCGTGGTTTCCATTATTGCAGCATTCAAATAAGAAATTTTAAAACACTTATATCTAAGTTTATCACTCAAATAGCATTGCAAATCTTGTTTTTAACTAAACCAAAGATTAAGAACCTAGATTGCCTATGCTTGAAGGTAAAGGTGACTGTAGAGACAATGGAGGATGCCCTGGTTGATACTTGCACTGAAAAACGCTTGAAATTTAATCCACACCTCTGCTTCTCTTTTCCCAAATTTCTCCACATAATGAGACCTCTCCAAGTCGATTTAAGGAGAAGAGAGACAGGTTTCTCCATGGCATGTTGGTCAACGTCCCTTCTTGCCATGGACGACATTTGCAGAGGTTGCCAGGCCTCCTTAAAAGTTATGATGTCCTCTTCTTCGACTCCGCTTCTTCACCCAACTATGCCTCCTCCTCTCCTTGGTCGAGGATTCCTGATAACCTCCCTGCTCTGCTATCTCACGCTGCCCTTCCTCTCCCATGAAAGCATTGCTCTGTTTTTTTTCTGCGTCCTCCTCTCCTTTCCTTATTTGTTCCCTGGAAGACTTCATTTAATTTTTCACGGGTTCAATGGAGTATGGCATTTGATATAAACAGTGAGTATTTTTCTATTCATT